>CM069453.1:45121467-45707977 GCA_035610835.1 Ophiura sarsii
GTTGACCCCCCCCCCTTTTTCAAAATTGCTGCTTTGTCAAAAATACCAACCTTTTTTTTGGACCCCCCCCCCCCCCCCCCTATACAAGCACTTTTTTCCCTGACCCCCCTTTTAAGAACCTTTTTTTTGGTTGGCCCCCCCCCCCCTCATATTTTCCAACCCCCCCCCCCCCCCCCACCACCAAAGTATTTATGAACATTCCCTAAAGTCTTACTCACCTATTTCTGGTGGCGAATTCACTATTGCTTCCGGGGATATGCACACTCCTCTATCGTATTCCGGTAGTGGTTCACATGCCAGATAACTTGGCCACGATACATTGTACCGATTCATGATAGGTTCGCATCCCGCCCGGGCCTGCATACATACACTCCTACACGGAGGTATAGCGTCCATTTGAAAGTCTAGGGTGCAAATCGGGGCGTACATTGTACAGAGAAAAAACAGCAGCACCCTGCTGCAGTTTATGTTCACAAGACCTTCGAATTGTTCGATGGCTAATTTGGCATTTTCTTGAGTGCTGTGATAGAGTAAGTTTGGCATCCTTGTCATGTTATAGGGCATACTGTGACACATTGGTAGTTTGATTGGTTCGCAGGCGGCAGAATCTACAGCAGTTGGAATGATGAACAGACACAGAGTTGTTATCGTAACTGTTACGATAAGAGTATTGCAGATGATATCTCTGTGTGCCATGTTTGAACGATGATGGGTGATACCTTAGGTATCCGCAAATAAAATGTAAAAGATATATATATTTAATTCCAGTTGATAATTTGTTGAGTTGGTTATAACCAAATTGCTCCGTGACTTCTGCGACGAGTACAATTCATATAGAAGTGATGTGTTAATCGTAGATCCTTTAACAGGCGGGGTGTTGTTCTGATTGCGTTATTAGCGACCGAGTCATGCTGGTTTAGTTGAGTGCTCTATTCAAGTGGTTCAGAGAGAGAATGTGTCGACGTCGACGCCTCAGCAGCAGCAATAAAGACACACAAAGTTGTCCACTTAAAAATACATGAATCAGACAGAATGCCAAATCCCTATTGAGACATGCACGGTGGAGCACGCCGCCAATAACATAATATCCCTTCTAAATTCACTTAACAGATGATTTGTCAAATGTTGTTTTGTTCAGATCATGATAAATGACGGCAGGATTTGTGTGTGTGTGTATACACTTGGCAAGATATGGTATTCGAAGATTTTGATTTTCCTGCCAAGGCGAATGTCAACACGTTAATGCAAGCTGCATTATAAATATCTTTTTTTCTTCTTTTCCAAATGCACAAAATACTATATGGAAAAATTCCTAGACGCGCGTGCTTGGTATGTTGAAATTCGACAGCTGACTTCCGATTTAAAGAAAAGGAGGATGGCCATCAGTAAGTAGGTAGAGTAAATAGAATAAATTATGCTGCAAATCAGCTAATACTTCTTGACAGTCTGTGTGTCCCGACGGCTTGTGGGCGGGAATGCTCGGTGCTTAATTTCCAACTCTATATATATATTTTGTAGAACAAAACAACTTTGATGAAGTCGCACACCTCTCTATGTATTAAGCTCTGGCTGGTTCAAATCAAGTGTGAAAATTATAGCTTGCTACAAATAGCTCGGTCACCAGCATAACACACCACCAGGTCGTGAAAGAAAAGAAATCTCTTCGAAATGGCAACGAAAAGAGAGAAAAGGGTCACCACCGCGTGTTTTCAGTCAATGGGTATTTACGTTGACACTTAAGCAAATATAAAAGAGTTGTTGTATGTTGTTTTCCGCCAAATTAATTTCACGTCTGTATTTCTAGACGGCTGATTTCTTGTAAAAGCTCTCCCGGCTAGACCCGTGTGGGTTAAATATTAATTTCGCGCCGTCGAGGAGGTGGAAAAAATGTTTCCTCCTATACTATGTCGTCTGCCAAGTAAATTTCAATACGTCATTTATAGAAGCGCTCTATTATTAAGCTGTTAAATGCTGTTTAAAGTGTTAGCACTTGACGTGATGGAATCTATGGTGTTTCAACGATCACTTCTCCGCCCTAAAACATCACAATCTCTTAAGGCTCTTAGCCTTCAAGTGTCACAACCAGAAGATTGACAGATGTCACAGCCCGGTGTTTCTAGACTATATAAATTGATATTTCTCTATTTGTTTACAAATCGAACGCCAGTGGGCGAATTTTACGAGTTTGATTTTTAACAAAAAGGTAAAGGCATTACCATAAATTCTATTTCAAAGTTTTTCAATTGTTTATTAATATAAACATTTCGGAGAATTTATCAATTTCTTGCCGAAAATATTAATGCATTTTTAGAAACACTGAGTGATGAAAATGTCGTCTGCCAATCATGAATGCTGAATATGATACAAGTGTGCTGTTAGGTATTTAGACTGCGGGAGTCAATATACTGTTGACTTAATAATCAGGGAATTTTGTCTCCGATATTCAGAAAATAATGGCGTGTAAGAGAAGATACGTGTTGACAAGTTAAGGTGTGATGTTTAGCTCCCCTTTTCGCCAGGGAGCTGATGAGGTGGGAAAGGAAGGAATCAGTTACAATTCGTATCAATATTTTTTTAAGAATTTGCAATAAATGTATGCATTATGAAATATTTGCCTACAGGGACTGAGAGATTTTTTTGTTCTATGACTTCAGAAAAATGAGCAAACGTAACTCTGTTCCCAGTTAATTTCTTGTTGGTATGACTTTATCAAAGGGCTTTATGCTCTATGAATAAAATAATCCAAATTAATTTATAACAATCTTTTCCACGCCAAAATGTAGGTGATATACCTAATTAGTAATAACTAATCTGTATAATTATGTATGGGGTGCGTGGGTGTGTGTGTAAAGCGTCATGTTTTATTTTCTATTTTAGCTCCTATTTCTATTCATTATCTTTTAATGGTGTTCATGACATTGATTGTTATCGCATACGCCAGGTAGTGGACCGTAAAGTATAGCCTATATAAGAGCAAACTATAGTTTTGTATTTTTTTTAAATTGGGGGCGATTGTTCTTAATAAAAGCAATGACATCAGTGAACTGAAACGGACAAGGAGAGACCGTAAATTAAACATGTACCAATATCAAGCTATCTACATCAGGGGTTCTCAACCTTATTTAACGAAGTGCCACTACTATGAGATCAAATGTATGATGAAGTGCCAAATGCACCCATTTTCTAATACTATTTCTATATAACAAAACATAACAAACATAACATAACATAATAACATTTATAAAGCGCTATCAACACTGTTTCTAAGCGCTGTACAATAAAACATGAGCAGGAAAACAATACAACAGCTCATCGATTTAAAACCACATCAGTTAAAAAAGAAACAAAATCGAGTAAAAACGGCAACCCCAAAAGCTACCATAAAACATCAACATACAAATATAACATAACCAGAACAAGAGTAAAAACATTAAACATAATAGTCATTCTGAAAAAGTCATGGTGAAGAAATCATTGTGGGAGTAATTCAGTTCAATTTGAACAAGATATTTACAAAAAAATTGGTCAACGTCTTAGAATGAAATTAACAGAGGACAAAGGAAATATGAAAAAGAAGATTAAGACAGTGTGTATAGCTTTTTTTAAAAATCAGTTTTTTTGGTAAAAAATGGCGAAATTGCACCAACATTATTAAATAAATATAAGTCTGGGTTAATTAAATTAAAAAATGGTCAAATTTGGAAAAAGAAATGGAAAGAGGATACAGGTAAAATAATACTAATATTAAGAAAATATTTTTATTCAAGCATAGAAACATCAACACTATAAGCATGATAAGTAACACATTTTGAACAAGGACAAATATAAGTAATGTTACATTTTATATTAAATGATCATAGAGATGATATTAGAATGTTTGGAACGTGTCATATTATATTCAAATCAATATAACGTGATTGTAGTAAAATATTGTTTCAATATATACATTTGTTAAACAAGGGACAGTGTAAAACCAAGGAGTTATTATAACTCCTTGGTAAAACATTTTGACTGTTGAAACCGTAAAAAGTCCTACCAGAAGTCCAGGGTTTTATTTCAATTATCATACTTCGCAGAAAGAAGGAACAAAATCGTACACTTTTACCGCCATTAATGTGAAACTGAATGAATAATCTATGTAATTTATGACAAATGTTATAGGAAAACAAGAAAAGTGGACGATCCCGTCCGGGCTCGAACTCCCGTAAATCTTACTAATGGATATCAAGACCGAGGTCTTTTAAGACCTCGGTCTTGATATCCATTCGGCCAACCAATCCATATTTCCAGATCAAGATCTCATATACATTTTAAAGACATCTGGGTACAAATTCTGATTTAAAATAAATGACAGCAATTCATAGACTCCAACACAAAGCCTGAATCTGAATTCAAATGTCAACGTCTAAGGACGTTGACAAAAAATGCGTCTACATTGTCGAAGGGTCCAAGCACCAACCACCACTTGCTCCAAGTGCCACATTTGGCACGTGTGCCACCAGTTAAGAAGCCCTGATCTATATACATGATCCAACATTCCGTATTGTTTCACCTGATGCTTTTAAATTAAAATTGTATCAAAATTGTACAACTGTTATCAACTTTGGATTGTACTCATTGCAATTTAGTATTTCCGGACCCTGCAGATAGCCAATGTTTTAGACTTTATCATTTTTATACAAGAAATCCACACCATCAACCATGTCAACGGAAATTATTACATGCTTACTGACAGAGCAGCAGCGTGTAATGATGTCATAGCGAGAAGATCTATGGCACTGTTTATATTCCCAAGATGATCTAATTACATAATTACAGGTGTCTTTGTTTTACCTCAATTCACACAATCCACTTTAATTAGACACCTGTGGTTTTAAGTGGTGTTAACACAATAGCCAATCAATATGATTGACAGCTAAGCTGATAGGCAGTTGGTCAGAGCGCCCATAACAAGAGTTTCCTCACAACTTTGAGGTGAAACATGTCGTCATATCCAGGCGTCATATCACATCGGCGCGGCGTATTTCTAGTGACGATGAAGTGCATCAGATCAGAATATCGTGTAGAATAGGGGTAGGCCTACCCACCCGCCAACGTCACTTTCCAAATCGATTAATACGCAGAAAAAAACGTTGCTATATTAAATTCTAATGAAATATGGACGCGTCTGGCACGCATCGCGCATCACGATGTGCTGTTAGACCCAAGTGTAAGGCCCGGTTGTTGCAAACTTGCAACGCGATTTTCATTGGACTTTTCGTATGTTTTAATTTTGGAACGGTAACATACCGGGTTATAATATTACCTTATTATTTTGCTCTCTTAATCTTCATCTTGTTTCCTATGTGTTTTTTTGATCTTCATGCGTCATGAGCGTCTTGCGGCTTTGCAGTTTGCACGCTTTATAAATGTTCGCTATTATCATTATTATACCTCCCATCGGTCAAACATGGCACACAGAGATATCATCTGCAATACTATTATCGCAACAGTTACGATAACAACTCTGTGTCTGTACATCATTCCAACTGCTGTAGATTCTGCCGCCTGCGAGCCAATCAAACTACCAATGTGTCACAGTATGCCCTATAACGTGACAAGGATGCCAAACTTTCTCTATCACAACACTTAAGAAAATGCCAACAAATTGAATGTCTTGGTATATGAAGAAGGAATTTGTTTATCTGTTTTGTACCCTTGACTTAATGTTAAGAATTAGGAGCGGGTGGGAGAGGAAACCGATGTGGTTTTGCCTTATTATGAAGTCTATCAACCACAAATATGCTCCTAAAGTAATTTAATATTTCCAGAAATTAACATGCCTGCAGTAACAGCTTTAGCTGCAATCAACTTCGAAGGGGTTAACCAAAACAAATGAATTTGGTCATGTTCGTGATTTTGACTTGTCGAATGGAATTCCCCAAGTAGAGGTGGGGTATACATAATATTAAAGATCTTATTTTCGTGTGATACAAGAATATATTGCATGAGCTAGAATAGAAGGGAAAAAATAACACACAAGTCGTAGAAGAGCGCAATATTTACGGAGCCCTGGAAGGGACATGGAGATAAGTTTTTATCTCGGAATAATTATCTCGAGATAATGTGATTATCTCTAGATAAGTTTTTATCTCGGGATAAGTATCTCGAGATAATGTGATTATCTCTAGATAAGTTTCTATCTCGGGATAATTATATCGAGATAAGTTTTTATCTCGGGATAATTATCTCGAGATAATGTGATTATCTCGGGATAAGTTTTTATCTCGGGATAATTATCTCGAGATAATGTGATTATCTCTAGATAAGTTTTTATCTCGGGATAATTATCTCGAGATAATGTGATTATCTCTAGATAAGTTTCTATCTCGGGATAATTATCTCGAGATAAGTTTTTATCTCGGGATAATTATCTCGAGATAATGTGATTATCTCGGGATAAGTTTTTATCTCGGGATAATTATCTCGAGATAATGTGATTATCTCGAGATAAGTTTTTATCGCGGGATAATTATCTCGAGATAAGTTTTTATCTCGGGATAATTATCTCGAGATAATGTGATTATCTCGGGGTAAGTTTTTATCTCGGGATAATTATCTCGAGACAATGTGATTATCTCGAGATAAGTTTTTATCGCGGGATAATTATCTCGAGATAATGTGATTATCTCGGGATAATTATCTCGAGATAATGTGATTATCTCGAGATAAGTTTTTATCGCGGGATAATTACAGACGTGACACGGTGGCTGGGGGCAAGGAAAAGCCCGGATGTCGTCAAACTTTGCATCGTGCGCTACGTGTGATCGTGCGCCATCATTCACTCCTTTACCAATCTTTTACTCGAGCCATAATTATAACAGACTGTTTTGATAAAAAAACAAATTTTATTATCCCGAACTGACATTAATCTCAGTGAATTTAAAACGCCGATCTCAACAATTTATCCTTGCGCATCATCCGCGCATATACTCACGCGCACATCTTCTGCGCCGCACACTATTGTTTGAATATCGAACGCATCCGGATACTTTTAGTATATATATATACACTATTCAATACGCAGTTTTATTGCACTGTTTGGGAGCCTCATACAGGGTGTCCCAGAAACATTTATTGAAAATTAATAAAAATATGAAAACAACGGGGAACAACGAGGAACATGTTTTCTATTTATTCTGTTAATTTCATCAACATATCTTTATCCATACCGATATGGCATGCATGACATTATAGAAAATCGGCGAAAATCAGTTTTTCAGTTTCAGCGTATTTCCATTGATAAAGTTCACATCAAACTTCAAAACGGCTGCTTAAGAAAGTATGATATAAATCAGTCAAGCAGAACAATTACTTCGCCCCATTCAATATTGCTTCATAAAACATCATCAACAGTTAATATCTATTAATTTTGTAGTGTAAATTAAAAGAGGACAACGACAAAATTACCTGTATATCATTGAAATTGAGCTTTTTGCCGAGTTTCTAAAAATGTAAATGTAGTCATACTTGGAATTTACCACTTTTACAAAAGAGTCCATTATTTCTGTTAGAAACGTCCGATTTTTAAAATTCAAAATTCCTCAGAAAGATAAGTGTATGTACACAGCCGTTTTCGCCATACGTTTGGTAAACGTTTATGAGCTCTAAACGTTTACCAAACGTTTTTGAATGTATTTGATAAACGTTTATTAAACGACATCCGAGCTCTCCAAATTAACCGTCCATCCTCCGCCACCTCCAGTCAAATCTCTTCTTTGTAAAAATTGTAGTATTTTTGGGAATACCAACCAAGTACTATAACGCAGTTCTGTCAATACACGCAAGCAAATAATATGCTTGTACAGCACAAACAATTCCTGACCAGGTGATTTAATGTAAGCTAATTTGAAAACAGATTGGTACAAAATATCTTCATGTACATGTACATAGTGAACGATGTATTTCCTTTTAAGCGTAATTTAATACGTGATCAAGTCGAAATGTGACGAATGCTTAATAATGTGTTAATTTAAAAAAATGAGACTGACGAATAATGAAATAATTTAGTTCCTTTATACGTGTGATGAATTTTATGTGGTCTTATATTAATCAAAATCAAAATCAATTGTTAGTTCAAACCCAACGGAGTGAAATGTTCGGCCATTCGTGTCCGCCATCGTCTGATTTAGTGGAGACTTTTACCAAATCGAGATATCCAATGGGAATGGTTATGCCTTTGTTAGCGTTCGAAATCTCGTAATTGAAAATTTGCAGACAGCAACAACATTATATCACATTATACCCAATTTTATCTCCCAACACTCTCTTGATAGTCTATACCGGTGTGTGTGTAGTGTTTACTCATAGTAGAGAGGTCACAATCTTGGTCTGCGAAGTGATAAATTCTTTATTTTTTGCTTGAAAGAAGTGTTACAATGTTAATTAATTCGTCAAAAATGTGGTCTTATTGGACAAATTAAACATTGGTTGTCATGGAAAGTTCGCCAGTTAAGAAATATTGTGTAATGCTAAACAAATATGTTGTGATGATTTATAGCCAATGTTCACGACTCATAGATGTTTTTTCTTTCAAATGACAAATGAATGAATGACAAATGAATCAGTAAATAGTCATTCATGAATATGAATGACAAATTAATGCAAATGAAATGACTAATCTTTAATTTGTCATTTCATTGACAAATTTGTAGCAAAACTAATTTGTCATTTCAATTGTCATGAATTCATTAATTTGTCATTAAGTTAAATATAGGTCAGTCAAGGAAATGTCTGTACGATGAAAATAAACTACAAACACTCTAAATCAACTAAATGCGCATAATTACATAATATTTTTGAATTAGTGAATCACAAACCTGCCATTTTTTATGACAAGTTTTTAATTCGTTAAAACACATTTATGACGAATTAATATCTCTGTGTAGGTCTGGCCATAGTGAGATGCTTTATTTGAACTTTCAGGACAGATTCTTTTGAGTACTCGTTACATTCTTCTCAAGCGATATGCTGAGTACTGAAAAAGTGATTGCTACAAGTTTTAATACAACAAGTCCCAGACTAGGCGCTTTGATATTGGCTAATTCAAAATCAATAATCGTTACCATTATGCATGAGGTATCAAACTACGGAGAAGAAATTTGCGCATTAAATCTATAGCTATATTTCAGAGATTTGTTCATACCAATTAGGGTAAAGTCGCCTATTTTCGGTCAGCGCCTATTTTCAGTCACTTGGCCCATATGTAATAAACTGTCAAGTGTAATAAAAATGACTTCGTCGTTATAATCTGACGACTAAAAAACCTCCGCATAGTTGGTGCCCGGTAGACCTATTGCTTTTAAAATGGCGACGACCGATGCAATTACACGATTTTGACGCTGACCGAAAATAGGCGACTTACCCATAGGCCTACTGATTTTGGATTAGCCAACATCAAAGCACCTTATAAATATTTGTAAACAGATGAACAAAACTTACATGATATCCGTGTTTACATTATTATGTGACTGATTTAATGTGGTAAAAATGTTATGTTATAACACACCAAAATATACACGCGTATAGGAATTAAAATAACAAAAACTGTGAATAAACCAATCAAGCAAAACGAATATAAAACATAGATCACTGTGGATATGTCAATCAATTAATTTTAAATAGCTCTAAAATAAATAAAATAAAACTTTGAATAAACCAATTAAGCAAAACAATGGTAAAATATACAGCACTATAATATTTCAATCAATTAACTTTAAACTGTTACAAAACTTAATGCTCTAAACGTTAAATAATCATTAAATATACGTATATATAATGAAAATATCACTAAACGTTTAATAAACGTTTTACTCGATAATGGTTTGACAAACGTTTGAAAATAAACGTTTGACAAACGTCTGACTCGGTACAGACTTATAAACGGTTTGAAAATAAATGTTTGAAAAACATTTTCTAAACGTTTATCAAACGTTTGGCGAAAGCGGCTATGTAGATGTTAAAATCACTTCGATCGATAACAATGGTATTCATAAATGCACCAATGCACCTTTCCTGGTATAAATCTTTCTGGGACACCCTGTATAGGGCCTAAATCAAGCATGTGCAACCTTTTCTATCACACGAGCCGCATTGGGATTTTGAGATCTATTCACGGGCCGCAGTGATTGTCAAACATTCCAAAACACGTCCGGGGGAGGAGTAATGTGGAGAGGGGAAATGTCCATTGCTCATGGAATACCCGCTTCTCTTTGTGTAATTTCCTCTTTATACTCGCTGTTACTGCTGCAAGCGCCATTTTAACCAGGGATTTTATCACGCAATCACGCCTTGCCTTGAGTTATATTTACTAAATGCAGCGTCACCCTACTAATTATAAGGGAGCACACTACTAAATCAATCCGCCATTTGTGTAAAACTAGGGAGTTCCGGTTAAAACGGGCCGCATTATTAATGGGAATTGTAGGATTGCTTCGCGGGCCGCATGTGGCGCCCGCGGGCCGCAGGTTGCACATGCTTGGCCTAAATAATAAACATAAATAAATCATAAACTTAAAATACAGTCATTGTCATGGTATAGTGGTTATTTGATGAACCCTCAAACGTGTTTTACCAAACTTCAAGTCAAATTTAAAGTGATGAACATTGCTCATAATATTTCGGTAAGGGTCCATATCCAAACTCTCAGTGCTTTTAAATCATTTTTCTAGCGATTTAAAAGCGCTTTTCCAACGAAATACCGTTGGAAAAGCGCTTTTAAATCGCTAGAAAAATGATTTAAAAGCACTGAGAGTTTGGATATGGACCCTAAGGAATTTATGCATCGTTACGTAATCAGAGATTCTATTAATTTTAGGATAGGAAAGTCCGTAGCTAAACAGGTCCCGTTTGCATAAATTATAAAAGGCAACAGCGCCACTTAATGATGATCACCGGAATGAAAGGAATTTATAGACTTGCATCAAGTCCGTAGGACACAAAGAATGAGGGTATGGTGTAAAGTGAGAAAATGAATTCAAATACTTTCAGGCTTGTAAAAACCGTCCAGCATGTACGTTTTATCATAAACTTCAATTAAGTCTATACCCAAAGCAGACGACACAAACAGCGCCACCAACAATGTGACAATCACCAAAGTCAAACAAAAGTAGCTTCAGATCGGCAAGTTCAGTCGCACCCCCTGGTAATCCTCACTTTAGCTTTGTTTTGGAAATACAAGTTCAAAATTGTACTTAGTCGACTAACTTGCTAATTTTCACAATATTGAACTATTGATCGTGGGCGATATCTCAAATAAAATAAAATGAATATATAGCATCTCAAGTCACCCTTACCCAAAGATTATTGTTTTAAAGTGTTGATGAAAATTGGATCAAGGGTCCTGCAGGGGTCATTAGAGGTCAATCGGCATGTACTTCCATCCACTTCCATCAGCACCCCCAACCCCATCAGTCTCCTTACTCATAACATTATTGTCACTAAGTTGAGTTGAGATTGATGTTTGACTTTTCATATGAGAGCACTGAACTGAACCAAAAAGGCCAACCAACATGGAACATACACCTCCACCTCACCCGACTAACGGACGGACACGCATTGCATGATTACAATATCCCCTTCTGGCCATTCTAGCCATGGGGATAAAAACGAGAAGACTTGATCGAGTGGTCAAAACAAGTTTAATAAGGCCAAATAAAAAATAAAAAGTAGTTTCTCGTCCTAACTTTTGGAAAAAATGAGAATAAGGCACTTTTCTACTTTTCCCCCTTTAAAATAAATAAAAAATGCGAAATTACCATTACCAGCATGGTATTGCCTGATTGGTTGCGTAAATTGAGGAGGACGAGGCCTTTGTATATTTTTTTCATGGTTCTTGAGGGATTGTTTATACGAAACCTGCTTTAAAATGCTTACTGGACTAAACTAAATCTATAACCAAGATGTCAGCATTTTTAATATAAAAACAAAAAGTTATGGAAGACATAAAGAAGAAAAAAGAACATTTTACAGAATTCCTGAAAAAGGATGCACGAGGGGATGAGAAACTACTTTATCATGTTTATTGTGTTACTTAGTCTAACGTCAATACTGAAGTACCATTGAAATCAAGGAGCATCCTGCTTTCGTATACGTAAACAACAAACACCAGTTTAAATCGTTCAAGTATATTCAATTGGTTGACTTTCACTTCAGGCTATCACAAAATCCGTTAGGGGGGGGGGGGGTCGTCTGCGCAAATCGGCTGTATCATACATACATACATACTAGAGTTTATAACGCGCTTATTCAATGAAAGATCTAAACGCACAAAAAAACAGAACACCCACAAACAAACAAAAATCATCCAACATTCAGCATACAGTAATGAGATACACAGAGAAATATTTCAAAATAAGTGAGTCTTAAGCAACTTCTTAAACTGGTTGACAGATGTGGCTTCACGGACACTCTGTGGCAAGGTCCAGCAACTGTAAAAGCTTTGTCACCAATAGATTTCTTGCAAGCAGGGATAACAAGGAGGGTTGTGTCCTGGGCAGATCTGGTAACAGGACCGCTGGAGAGAGCAGGTTTTAAACTAATTTCATTGATGAGATAGGTCGGGGCAGATTTATTAAGGCACTTATAGTTGAGGAGGCAGAGTTTGAATTGTATCCGGTTTTGAATTTGGAGCCAAATGAAGTTGGTTCATTAATGGTACAGGATTAGTTAGGGAGCAGTTCCATTTATACGCGATAAATTTATCGCGACTGTATCGGGGCCTGATATGTTTTGGACTTATCTTTCGTTATATTTAAACAAGCGGTAATACGCTACGCGATAAATAATCCTTTGCTACTCGCAACTGTTCGCGATAAAAATCTCATCGGGGCCTGATAAAAAACTCATCGGGGCCCGGAACATTCTCGCAATTTTTATCGCGTACAAATGGAACTGTTCCCTTAGTCTAGGAACAGAGAAAATGAGTTTGGCTGCTTTGTTTTGGATGGATTGAAGGCGGCGGAGATCTTGAGATTTGAGGCCATATAGTAGGCTATTAGCATAGTCCAAGCGAGATACCGCGGTCCCCAAACTCAACACAAAAGTTGGTAACCATGACAGTCACTGTTCTAAAAAAGGAAAAGGTATATCAATTAACAGCGCTGACAGCGAAATCATGAAAATAGGGGGTATTTCATAAATTAGTCTCCGCGAAACTCAAAAAAGGGGTATTTTACGAAGTGGAAAAAAACCCATAACAGTATGGATTTAATCATTTAATTAGAACATGGTAACAACCCAAATACACCATTTGCCGGAGGTACACCAGTTTATAACGCAGGACAATAAACGCCTGTAACTACGAGTTTGTATCTATTTAATTGTATGTATACAGTGTCTTTGAAAAGGGGTGTTTGAAATGATAGTAATTGAAAACGTAAAAAAGGGGGTATTTTTCACCCAATTTTTTCCTCGTTTTTGCCTAAAAGGGGGGGGGGGGGGGGTTAAATTGTTGAAAACTCCTTGCAAAGGGGTAGGTCTACTTTGTGTTGAGTTGGGGTCGGGTATCAGACAAGGCCGACACTATACACGACTGTCGTGTAGCGTAATTGCACAGACTATGTACACAACGGGCGTCAACCTCTGAACAGAAATCACGCGAGAATTCACGGGAATATATAAGCCGTCGTGTATATAGTCTATGGAAAATCGCTAGAAGACGGGAGTGTATAGTCATTCCCATCAGACAACGATGAACGACTATAATACAGTTTGCATAAATCCGTATTTCGTATTTAATTTAATACCCATTATAGTGACTATATCTTGCTAGATGTTCCGTGCAGAATAAACCGTGTCCCACATTAGCACTACAATGTAAACTAATACATTTAGAGCATATTTTAATTGTTATGAGCATGCGCATATCAGTTACGGGACGTCTATAGCAAGACATTGCCTCAATAGTTCCAAATATATCATGAAATGTGGAGAACAACATTGATACTCACCACTACAGCCTAGCCTACTATCTAGGATGGTCGAATTAATTAATATTCACATTTATGTTATTCGAACTAAAGAAAAAGTACACTCCCAGACGGGGAATTGAACCCGGTCTCCCGCGTGACAGGCGGGGATACTCACCATTATCTAGAAGTGTTGTTATTAATTCATATTTATGTTGCAATACCGTATATCATAGAAATTAAGAATATGAACATTCGAAGTAAAGAATAAGTTAAGTAATCTCCCTGACAGGGAATTGTACCCTGGTCTCAGACGTGACAGGCGGGGATACTCACCACTATACTATCTTGGATGTTGTTATTAATTGACTTCAAATGACCACATTTATGTTGCAATGTATCAAACCATATACTAACAATGAAAGTAAAGAAAAAGAAAACTCCCCGACGGGGAATTTAACCCCGGTCTCCCGCGTGACAGGCGGGGATACTCACCACTATACTCTCTAGGATGTTGTTATTAATCGACTTCAAATGACCACATTTTATGTTGCAAGGTAGCAAAGCATATACGAAAAAATTAAGGTAAAACAAATAAAACTACTAGACTGGGAATTGAACCCCGGTCTCCCGCGTGACAGGCGGCGATACTCACCACCACTATACTATCTAGTATGTTGTTTTTAATCGACTTTTTCAAATGAACACATTTATGTTGCAATGTATCAAATGATATACTAACAATCAAGGTAAAGAAAAAGAAACTCCCAGACGGGGAATTGAACCTCAGGTCGCCCGCGTGACAGGCGGGGTTACTCACCACTATACTATCTAGGATGTTGTTATTAATCAACTTCAAATGACCACATTTAAATTTATGTTGCAATATATCAAATAATATACTAAGAATCAAGGTAGAAAAAAAGGAAACTCACGCGGGAGACCGGGGTTCAATTCCCCGTCTGGGAGTTTTCTTTTTCTTTACCTTGACTGTTAGTACATATATGATTTGATATTGCAACATAAATGTGTTCATTTGAAGTCGATAAATAACAACATCCTAGATAGTATAGTGGTGAGTATCCCCGCCTGTCACGCGGGAGACCTGGGTTCAATTCCCCGTCTGGGAGTTTTCTTTTTCTTTACCTTCATTGTTTCTATATATTTTGATATTATTGCAACATAAATTTGTTCATTTGATGTCGATAAATATCAACATCCTAGATAGTTTAGTGGTGAGTATCCCCGCCTGTCTCGCGGGAGACCGGGGTTCAATTCCCCGTCTGGGAGTTTCCTTTTTCTTTACCTTGATTGTTTCTATATGTTTTGATATTATTGCAACATAAATGTGTTCATTTGATGTCGATAAATATCAACATCCTAGATAGTATAGTGGTGAGTATCCCCGCCTGTCACGCGGGAGACCGGGGTTCAATTCCCCGTCTGGGAGTTTCCTTTTTCTTTACCTTGATTCCCTACACTCTTAGAAGGTCAGGATCAAATACATGAGTAGATTTCCGGCTCACTTTGTTTTGATCCTTTAAGGATCATTTTCGGATCGTTTTGATCCGTTTCCAGATAGATATCAACAAACGGATCAAATTCACCTTGATCAACTTTGATCTGATTTCCGGATCAATTCGATGAAACAGTTCATTGGTCAATGAGTGACTGACGTCACTCTTTCGCAAACCGATAGACGACAAGCAGACGATCTTTTGAATTCGGTCGCCACAGTTGAAACAAGGGTGAAATACCGCGGTAAGTTATCCAGTCTAATCTGTAAAATGTTACATGATTTTGTCGGTAAAGTAGTTTTATTTTTTTATGTTTGAACATGCTCTATTCTTGTGAACAAATTTCTTGTACCTGACAAAATGTCACGATCACTGCGATGTACTAGGCCTACACGATGTAGTAAGCTTACTGCACTCGATATATAGTCTGCAGTGTGCACCCGGGGGTGGGGGCACTCAATCAATATTAGGTTTCACACCAGGCTCCATCAAAAATACCCCCCTTTTTTTGGCCCGGTGTCACCGAAAGACCCTTGCATGCATGCTTGTTTTTACAATCTGTCACCCGATGACCCCCTATGTTTTCACTTTTTCTTTGATTCAGTTTGATCCTGGAGTAGGATCATAAGCTACAGGTACATCCGATTAAGGATCATTATTTTGATCCGTTTCAGTATCATTTGACAGAAATATTTGATCCCATTTTGGATCAAACTTTTTGATCCTGCTTGTCGGATCACTTTGATCCGGAAAGGGTAAGCTCATATGTGATACCGCTTCTGGATCTTGATCTTTTTCGTCTCATATTTGATCCTGACCTTCTAAGAGTGTAGTATATGATTTGATATATTGCAACATGAATTTAAATGTGGTCATTTGAAGTTGATTAATAACAACATCCTAGATAGTATAGTGGTGAGTATCCCCGCCTGTCACGCGGGAGACCGGGGTTCAATTCCCCGTCTGGGAGTTTCCTTTTTCTTTACTTTGATTGTTAGTATATTATTTGATATATTGCAACATAAATTTGTTTATTTGATGTCGATTAATAACAACATCCTAGATAGTATAGTGGTGAGTATCCCCGCCTGTCAAGCGTGAGACCGCTGTTCAATTCCCCGTCTGGGAGTTTTCCTTTTCTTTACCTTGACTGTTTTTATATCTTTTGATATTATTGCAACATAAATGTGTTCATTTGATGTCGATAAATATCAACATCCTAGATAGTATAGTGGTGAGTATCCCCGCCTGTCACGCGTGAGACCGGGGTTCAATTCCCCGTCTGGGAGTTTACTTTTTCTTTACCTTGATTGTTAGTATATGATTTGGTACATTGCAACATAAATGTGTTCATTTGACAAAGTCGATTAATAACAACATCCAATAAAGTATATTGGTGAGTATCCCCACCTGTCACGCGGGAGACCGGGGTTCAATTCCCTGTCTTTGAGTTTTCTTTTTTCTACCTTGATTGTAAGTATATGATTTGATATTATTGCAACATAAATGAGTTCATTTGATGTCGATAAATATCAACATCCTAGATAGTATAGTGGTGAGTATCCCCGCCTGTCACGCGGAGACCAGGGTTCAATTCCCCGTCTCGGAGTTTTCTTTTGTTTACCTTGATTGTAAGTATATATGTTTTGATATTATTGCAACATAAATGAGTTCATTTGATGTCGATAAATATCAACATCCTAGAAAGTGTAGTGGTGAGTATTCCCGCCTGTCACGCGGGAGACCGGGGTTCAATTCCCCGTCTGGGAGTTTCCTTTTTCTTTACTTTGATTGTTAGTATATGATTTGATATATTGCAACATAAATTTGTTTATTTGATGTCGATTAATAACAACATCCTAGAGAGTATAGTGGTGAGTATCCACGCCTGTCACCCGGGGGACCGGGGTTCAATTCCCCGTCTGGGAGTTTTCCTTTTCTTTACCTTGATTGTTTCTATATGTTTTGATATTATTGCAACATAAATGTGTTCATTTGATGTTGATAAATATCAACATCCTAGATAGTATAGTGGTGAGTATCCCCGCCTGTCACGCGGGAGACCGGGTTCAATTCCCCGTCGGGGAGTTTCCTTTTTCTTTACCTTGATTGTTTCTATATGTTTTGATATTATTGCAAAATAAACGTGTTCATTTGATGTCGATAAATATCAACATCCTAGATAGTATAGTGGTGAGTATCCCCGCCTGTCACGCGGGAGACCGGGGTTCAATTCCCCGTCTGGGAGTTTCCTTTTTCTTTACCTTGATTGTTTCTATATGTTTTGATATTATTGCAACATAAATGTGTTCATTTGATGTCGATAAATATCAACATCCTAGATAGTATAGTGGTGAGTATCCCCGCCTGTCTCGCGGGAGACCGGGTTCAATTCCCCGTCTGGGAGTTTCCTTTTTCTTTACCTTGATTGTTTCTATATGTTTTGATATTATTGCAACATAAATGTGTTCATTTGATGTCGATAAATATCAACATCCTAGATAGTATAGTGGTGAGTATCCCCGCCTGTCACGCGGGAGACCGGGGTTCAATTCCCCGTCTGGGAGTTTCCTTTTTCTTTACCTTGATTCCCTAGTATATGATTTGATATAGTGCAACATGAATTTAAATGTGGTCATTTGAAGTTGATTAATAACAACATCCTAGATAGTATAGTGGTGAGTATCCCCGCCTGTCACGCGGGAGACCGGGGTTCAATTCCCCGTCTGGGAGTTTCCTTTTTCTACCTTGATTCCCTAGTATATGATTTGATATAGTACAACATGAATTTAAATGTGGTCATTTGAAGTTGATTAATAACAACATCCTAGATAGTATAGTGGTGAGTATCCCCGCCTGTCACGCGGGAGACCGGGGTTCAATTCCCCGTCTGGGAGGTTCCATTTTCTTTACCTTGATTCCCTACACTCTTAGAAGGTCAGGATCAAATACATGAGTAGATTTCAGGCTCACTTTGTTTTGATCCTTTAAGGATCATTTTCGGATCGTTTTGATCCGTTTTCGGATCGTTTTGATCCGTTTCCAGATAGATATCAACAAACGGATCAAATTCACCTTGATCAACTTTGATCTGATTTCCGGATCAATTCGATGAAACAGTTCATTGTTCAATGAGTGACTGACGTCACTCTTTCGCAAACCGATAGACGACAAGCAGACGATCTTTTGAATTCGGTCGCCACAGTTGAAACAAGGGTGAAATACCGCGGTAAGTTATCCAGTCTAATCTGTAAAATGTTACATGATTTTGTCGGTAAAGTAGTTTTATTTTTTTATGTTTGAACATGCTCTATTCTTGTGAACAAATTTCTTGTACCTGACAAAATGTCACGATCACTGCGATGTACTAGGCCTACACGATGTAGTAAGCTTACTGCACTCGATATATAGTCTGCAGTGTGCACCCGGGGGTGGGGGCACTCAATCATATTAGGTTTCACACCAGGCTCCATCAAAAATACCCACCTTTTTTTGGCCCGGTGTCACCGAAAGACCCTTGCATGCATGCTTGTTTTTACAATCTGTCACCCGATGACCCCCTATGTTTTCACTTTTTCTTTGATTCAGTTTGATCCTGGAGTAGGATCATAAGCTACAGGTACATCCGATTAAGGATCATTATTTTGTTCCGTTTCAGTATCATTTGACAGAAATATTTGATCCCATTTCGGATCAAACTTTTTGATCCTGCTTGTCGGATCACTTTGATCCGGAAAGGGTAAGCTCATATGTGATACCGCTTCTGGATCTTGATATTTTCGTCTCATATTTGATCCTGACCTTCTAAGAGTGTAGTATATGATTTGATATATTGCAACATAAATTTAAATGTGGTCATTTGAAGTTGATTAATAACAACATCCTAGATAGTATAGTGGTGAGTATCCTCGCCTGTCACGCGGGAGACCGGGGTTCAATTCCCCGTCTGGGAGTTTCCTTTTTCTTTACTTTGATTGTTAGTATATTATTTGATATATTGCAACATAAATTTGTTTATTTGATGTCGATTAATAACAACATCCTAGATAGTATAGTGGTGAGTATCCCCGCCTGTCACGCGAGACCGGGGTTCAATTCCCCGTCTGTGAGTTTACTTTTTCTTTACCTTGATTGTTAGTATATGATTTGGTACATTGCAACATAAATGTGTTCATTTAACAAAGTCGATTAATAACAACATCCAATAAAGTATATTGGTGAGTATCCCCACCTGTCACGCGGGAGACCGGGGTTCAATTCCCTGTCTTTGAGTTTTCTTTTTTCTACCTTGATTGTAAGTATATGATTTGATATTATTGCAACATAAATGAGTTCATTTGATGTCGATAAATATCAACATCCTAGATAGTATAGTGGTGAGTATTCCCGCCTGTCACGCGGAGACCAGGGTTCAATTCCCCGTCTCGGAGTTTTCTTTTGTTTACCTTGATTGTAAGTATATATGTTTTGATATTATTGCAACATAAATGAGTTCATTTGATGTCGATAAATATCAACATCCTAGAAAGTGTAGTGGTGAGTATTCCCGCCTGTCACGCGGGAGACCGGAGTTCAATTCCCCGTCTGGGAGTTTCCTTTTTCTTTACCTTGATTCCCTACACTCTTAGAAGGTCAGGATCAAATACATGAGTAGATTTCCGGCTCACTTTGTTTTGATCCTTTAAGGATCATTTTCTTTACCTTGATTGTTAGTATATGATTTGGTACATTGCAACATAAATGTGTTCATTTGACAAAGTCGATTAATAACAACATCCAATAAAGTATATTGGTGAGTATCCCCATCTGTCACGCGGGAGACCGGGGTTCAATTCCCTGTCTTTGAGTTTTCTTTTTTCTACCTTGATTGTAAGTATATGATTTGATATTATTGCAACATAAATGAGTTCATTTGATGTCGATAAATATCAACATCCTAGATAGTATAGTGGTGAGTATCCCCGCCTGTCACGCGGAGACCAGGGTTCAATTCCCCGTCTCGGAGTTGTCTTTTGTTTACCTTGATTGTAAGTATATATGTTTTGATATTATTGCAACATAAATGAGTTCATTTGATGTCGATAAATATCAACATCCTAGAAAGTGTAGTGGTGAGTATTCCCGCCTGTCACGCGGGAGACCGGGGTTCAATTCCCCGTCTTGGAGTTTCCTTTTTCTTTACTTTGATTGTTAGTATATGATTTGATATATTGCAACATAAATTTGTTTATTTGATGTCGATTAATAACAACATCCTAGAGAGTATAGTGGTGAGTATCCACGCCTGTCACCCGGGGGACCGGGGATCAATTCCCCGTCTGGGAGTTTTCCTTTTCTTTACCTTGATTGTTTCTATATGTTTTGATATTATTGCAACATAAATGTGTTCATTTGATGTTGATAAATATCAACATCCTAGATAGTATAGTGGTGAGTTTCCCCGCCTGTCACGCGGGAGACCGGGTTCAATTCCCCGTCGGGGAGTTTCCTTTTTCTTTACCTTGATTGTTTCTATATGTTTTGATATTATTGCAAAATAAACGTGTTCATTTGATGTCGATAAATATCAACATCCTAGATAGTATAGTGGTGAGTATCCCCGCCTGTCACGCGGGAGACCGGGGTTCAATTCCCCGTCTGGGAGTTTCCTTTTTCTTTACCTTGATTGTTTCTATATGTTTTGATATTATTGCAACATAAATGTGTTCATTTGATGTCGATAAATATCAACATCCTAGATAGTATAGTGGTGAGTATCCCCGCCTGTCACGCGGGAGACCGGGGTTCAATTCCCCGTCTGGGAGTTTCCTTTTTCTTTACCTTGATTCCCTAGTATATGATTTGATATAGTGCAACATGAATTTAAATGTGGTCATTTGAAGTTGATTAATAACAACATCCTAGATAGTATAGTGGTGAGTATCCCCGCCTGTCACGCGGGAGACCGGGGTTCAATTCCCCGTCTGGGAGTTTCCTTTTTCTACCTTGATTCCCTAGTATATGATTTGATATAGTACAACATGAATTTAAATGTGGTCATTTGAAGTTGATTAATAACAACATCCTAGATAGTATAGTGGTGAGTATCCCCGCCTGTCACGCGGGAGACCGGGGTTCAATTCCCCGTCTGGGAGTTTCCTTTTTCTTTACCTTGATTCCCTACACTCTTAGAAGGTCACGATCAAATACATGAGTAGATTTCAGGCTCACTTTGTTTTGATCCTTTAAGGATCATTTTCGGATCGTTTTGATCCGTTTTCGGATCGTTTTGATCCGTTTCCAGATAGATATCAACAAACGGATCAAATTCACCTTGATCAACTTTGATCTGATTTCCGGATCAATTCGATGAAACAGTTCATTGGTCAATGAGTAACTGACGTCACTCTTTCGCAAACCGATAGACGACAAGCAGACGATCTTTTGAATTCGGTCGCCACAGTTGAAACAAGGGTGAAATACCGCGGTAAGTTATCCAGTCTAATCTGTAAAATGTTACATGATTTTGTCGGTAAAGTAGTTTTATTTTTTTATGTTTGAACATGCTCTATTCTTGTGAACAAATTTCTTGTACCTGACAAAATGTCACGATCACTGCGATGTACTAGGCCTACACGATGTAGTAAGCTTACTGCACTCGATATATAGTCTGCAGTGTGCACCCGGGGGTGGGGGCACTCAATCAATATTAGGTTTCACACCAGGCTCCATCAAAAATACCCCCCTTTTTTTGGCCCGGTGTCACCGAAAGACCCTTGCATGCATGCTTGTTTTTACAATCTGTCACCCGATGACCCCCTATGTTTTCACTTTTTCTTTGATTCAGTTTGATCCTGGAGTAGGATCATAAGGTACAGGTACATCCGATTAAGGATCATTATTTTGATCCGTTTCAGTATCATTTGACAGAAATATTTGATCCCATTTCGGATCAAACTTTTTGATCCTGCTTGTCGGATCACTTTGATCCGGAAAGGGTAAGCTCATATGTGATACCGCTTCTGGATCTTGATCCTTTTCGTCTCATATTTGATCCTGACCTTCTAAGAGTGTAGTATATGATTTGATATATTGCAACATGAATTTAAATGTGGTCATTTGAAGTTGATTAATAACAACATCCTAGATAGTATAGTGGTGAGTATCCCCGCCTGTCTCGCGGGAGACCGGGGTTCAATTCCCCGTCTGGGAGTTTCCTTTTTCTTTACTTTGATTGTTAGTATATTATTTGATATATTGCAACATAAATTTGTTTATTTGATGTCGATTAATAACAACATCCTAGATAGTATAGTGGTGAGTATCCCCGCCTGTCACGCGTGAGACCCGGGTTCAATTCCCCGTCTGGGAGTTTTCCTTTTCTTTACCTTGACTGTTTTTATATCTTTTGATATTATTGCAACATAAATGTGTTCATTTGATGTCGATAAATATCAACATCCTAGATAGTATAGTGGTGAGTATCCCCGCCTGTCACGCGTGAGACCGGGGTTCAATTCCCCGTCTGGGAGTTTACTTTTTCTTTACCTTGATTGTTAGTATATGATTTGGTACATTGCAACATAAATGTGTTCATTTGACAAAGTCGATTAATAACAACATCCAATAAAGTATATTGGTGAGTATCCCCACCTGTCACGCGGGAGACCGGGGTTCAATTCCCTGTCTTTGAGTTTTCTTTTTTCTACCTTGATTGTAAGTATATGATTTGATATTATTGCAACATAAATGAGTTCATTTGATGTCGATAAATATCAACATCCTAGATAGTATAGTGGTGAGTATCCCCGCCTGTCACGCGAAGACCAGGGTTCAATTCCCCGTCTCGGAGTTTTCTTTTGTTTACCTTGATTGTAAGTATATATGTTTTGATATTATTGCAACATAAATGAGTTCATTTGATGTCGATAAATATCAACATCCTAGAAAGTGTAGTGGTGAGTATTCCCGCCTGTCACGCGGGAGACCGGGGTTCAATTCCCCGTCTTGGAGTTTCCTTTTTCTTTACTTTGATTGTTAGTATATGATTTGATATATTGCAACATAAATTTGTTTATTTGATGTCGATTAATAACAACATCCTAGAGAGTATAGTGGTGAGTATCCACGCCTGTCACCCGGGGGACCCGGGTTCAATTCCCCGTCTGGGAGTTTTCCTTTTCTTTACCTTGATTGTTTCTATATGTTTTGATATTATTGCAACATAAATGTGTTCATTTGATGTTGATAAATATCAACATCCTAGATAGTATAGTGGTGAGTTTCCCCGCCTGTCACGCGGGAGACCGGGTTCAATTCCCCGTCGGGGAGTTTCCTTTTTCTTTACCTTGATTGTTTCTATATGTTTTGATATTATTGCAAAATAAACGTGTTCATTTGATGTCGATAAATATCAACATCCTAGATAGTATAGTGGTGAGTATCCCCGCCTGTCACGCGGGAGACCGGGTTCAATTCCCCGTCTGGGAGTTTCCTTTTTCTTTACCTTGATTGTTTCTATATGTTTTGATATTATTGCAACATAAATGTGTTCATTTGATGTCGATAAATATCAACATCCTAGATAGTATAGTGGTGAGTATCCCCGCCTGTCACGCGGGAGACCGGGGTTCAATTCCCCGTCTGGGAGTTTCCTTTTTCTTTACCTTGATTCCCTAGTATATGATTTGATATAGTGCAACATGAATTTAAATGTGGTCATTTGAAGTTGATTAATAACAACATCCTAGATAGTATAGTGGTGAGTATCCCCGCCTGTCACGCGGGAGACCGGGGTTCAATTCCCCGTCTGGGAGTTTCCTTTTTCTACCTTGATTCCCTAGTATATGATTTGATATAGTACAACATGAATTTAAATGTGGTCATTTGAAGTTGATTAATAACAACATCCTAGATAGTATAGTGGTGAGTATCCCCGCCTGTCACGCGGGAGACCGGGGTTCAATTCCCCGTCTGGGAGTTTCCTTTTTCTTTACCTTGATTCCCTACACTCTTAGAAGGTCAGGATCAAATACATGAGTAGATTTCAGGCTCACTTTGTTTTGATCCTTTAAGGATCATTTTCGGATCGTTTTGATCCGTTTTCGGATCGTTTTGATCCGTTTCCAGATAGATATCAACAAACGGATCAAATTCACCTTGATCAACTTTGATCTGATTTCCGGATCAATTCGATGAAACAGTTCATTGGTCAATGAGTAACTGACGTCACTCTTTCGCAAACCGATAGACGACAAGCAGACGATCTTTTGAATTCGGTCGCCACAGTTGAAACAAGGGTGAAATACCGCGGTAAGTTATCCAGTCTAATCTGTAAAATGTTACATGATTTTGTCGGTAAAGTAGTTTTATTTTTTTATGTTTGAACATGCTCTATTCTTGTGAACAAATTTCTTGTACCTGACAAAATGTCACGATCACTGCGATGTACTAGGCCTACACGATGTAGTAAGCTTACTGCACTCGATATATAGTCTGCAGTGTGCACCCGGGGGTGGGGGCACTCAATCAATATTAGGTTTCACACCAGGCTCCATCAAAAATACCCCCCTTTTTTTGGCCCGGTGTCACCGAAAGACCCTGGCATGCATGCTTGTTTTTACAATCTGTCACCCGATGACCCCCTATGTTTTCACTTTTTCTTTGATTCAGTTTGATCCTGGAGTAGGATCATAAGGTACAGGTACATCCGATTAAGGATCATTATTTTGATCCGTTTCAGTATCATTTGACAGAAATATTTGATCCCATTTCGGATCAAACTTTTTGATCCTGCTTGTCGGATCACTTTGATCCGGAAAGGGTAAGCTCATATGTGATACCGCTTCTGGATCTTGATCCTTTTCGTCTCATATTTGATCCTGACCTTCTAAGAGTGTAGTATATGATTTAATATATTGCAACATAAATTTAAATGTGGTCATTTGAAGTTGATTAATAACAACATCCTAGATAGTATAGTGGTGAGTATCCTCGCCTGTCACGCGGGAGACCGGGGTTCAATTCCCCGTCTGGGAGTTTCCTTTTTCTTTACTTTGATTGTTAGTATATTATTTGATATATTGCAACATAAATTTGTTTATTTGATGTCGATTAATAACAACATCCTAGATAGTATAGTGGTGAGTATCCCCGCCTGTCACGCGTGAGACCGGGGTTCAATTACCCGTCTGTGCGTTTACTTTTTCTTTACCTTGACTGTTAGTATATGATTTGGTACATTGCAACATAAATGTGTTCATTTAACAAAGTCGATTAATAACAACATCCAATAAAGTATATTGGTGAGTATCCCCACCTGTCACGCGGGAGACCGGGGTTCAATTCCCTGTCTTTGAGTTTTCTTTTTTCTACCTTGATTGTAAGTATATGATTTGATATTATTGCAACATAAATGAGTTCATTTGATGTCGATAAATATCAACATCCTAGATAGTATAGTGGTGAGTATCCCCGCCTGTCACGCGGAGACCAGGGTTCAATTCCCCGTCTCGGAGTTTTCTTTTGTTTACCTTGATTGTAAGTATATATGTTTTGATATTATTGCAACATAAATGAGTTCATTTGATGTCGATAAATATCAACATCCTAGAAAGTGTAGTGGTGAGTATTCCCGCCTGTCACGCGGGAGACCGGGGTTCAATTCCCCGTCTGGGAGTTTTCCTTTTCTTAACCTTGATTGTTTCTATATGTTTTGATATTATTGCAACATAAATGTGTTCATTTGATGTCGATAAATATCAACATCCTAGATAGTATAGTGGTGAGTATCCCCGCCTGTCACGCGGGAGACCGGGGTTCAATTCCCCGTCTGGGAGTTTCCTTTTTCTTTACTTTGATTGTTAGTATATGATTTGATATATTGCAACATAAATTTGTTTATTTGATGTCGATTAATAACAACATCCTAGAGAGTATAGTGGTGAGTATCCCCGCCTGTCACCCGGGGGACCGGGGTTCAATTCCCCGTCTGGGAGTTTTCCTTTTCTTTACCTTGATTGTTTCTATATGTTTTGATATTATTGCAACATAAATGTGTTCATTTGATGTCGATAAATATCAGCATCCTAGATAGTATAGTGGTGAGTATCCCCGCCTGTCACGCGGGAGACCGGGTTCAATTCCCCGTCGGGGAGTTTCCTTTTTCTTTACCTTGATTCCCATGTATATTATTTGATATATTGCAACATGAAGTTAAATGTGGTCATTTGAAGTTGATTAATAAAAAGGGCCACCAGACAACTCCAACATGTTACTCATTTTATATTATTGAATTTGCATTGACAAATCCATGGAATTAATCAAATTATTGTATGGCTGTGTTCATCTGTTTCTATGACTTGGATTAGTGCATCCATGCACGCCAATTGAGGCATCAACAATACAAGTCACATTCCACATAATGAATATCCATCCATCAATAATGCAAAATGAGTAACAGGTACACAGGTAATAGGTTTCATACTTTTGTTGTTTTCTAAGAACTAGAAAAAATGAGTTAGGCAATTATCGAAGCAGGCTGACGATATGTTACTTTTTGAATTAGAGCATAATTTCAATAATATGCACTTTTGGAAATGTATGCTCTGTTGCACTGTAGAAACCATGAAGGTAAAGAAAAGAAAACTCCCAGACGGGGAATTGAACCCCGGTCTCCCGCGTGACAGGCGGGGATACTCACCACTATACTATCTAGGATGTTGTTATTTATCGACTACAAATGAACACATTTATGTTGCAATATCAAATCATATATGTACTAACAGTCAAGGTAAACATTGCAACATAAATGTGTTCATTTGATGTTGATAAATATCAACATCCTAGATAGTATAGTGGTGAGTTTCCCCGCCTGTCACGCGGGAGACCGGGTTCAATTCCCCGCAGGGAGTTTCCTTTTCCTTTACCTTGATTGTTTCTATATGTTTTGATATTATTGCAAAATAAACGTGTTCATTTGATGTCGATAAATATCAACATCCTAGAGAGTATAGTGGTGAGTATCCCCGCCTGTCACGCGGGAGACCGGGTTCAATTCCCCGTCTGGGAGTTTCCTTTTTCTTTACTTTGATTGTTAGTATATGATTTGATATATTGCAACATAAATTTGTTTATTTGATGTCGATTAATAACAACATCCTAGAGAGTATAGTGGTGAGTATCCCCGCCTGTCACCCGGGGGACCGGGGTTCAATTCCCCGTCTGGGAGTTTTCCTTTTCTTTACCTTGATTGTTTCTATATGTTTTGATATTATTGCAACATAAATGTGTTCATTTGATGTCGATAAATATCAACATCCTAGATAGTATAGTGGTGAGTATCCCCGCCTGTCACGCGTGAGACCGGGGTTCAATTACCCGTCTGGGAGTTTACTTTTTCTTTACCTTGATTGTTAGTATATGATTTGGTACATTGCAACATAAATGTGTTCATTTAACAAAGTCGATTAATAACAACATCCAATAAAGTATATTGGTGAGTATCCCCACCTGTCACGCGGGAGACCGGGGTTCAATTCCCTGTCTTTGAGTTTTCTTTTTTCTACCTTGATTGTAAGTATATGATTTGATATATTGCAACATAAATGTGTTCATTTGATGTCGATACATATCAACATCCTAGATAGTATAGTGGTGAGTATCCCCGCCTGTCACGCGGGACCGGGGTTCAATTCCCTGTCTGGGAGTTTTTCTTTTCTTTATCTTGATTGTTTCTATATGTTTTGATATTATTGCAACATAAATGAGTTCATTTGATGTCGATAAATATCAACATCCTAGATAGTATAGTGGTGAGTATTCCCGCCTGTCACGCGGAGACCAGGGTTCAATTCCCCGTCTCGGAGTTTTCTTTTGTTTACCTTGATTGTAAGCATATGTTTTGATATTATTGCAACATAAATGAGTTCATTTGATGTTGATAAATATCAACATCCTAGAAAGTGTAGTGGTGAGTATTCCCGCCTGTCACGCGGGAGACCGGGGTTCAATTCCCCGTCTGGGAGTTTTCCTTTTCTTAACCTTGATTGTTTCTATATGTTTTGATATTATTGCAACATAAATGTGTTCATTTGATGTCGATAAATATCAACATCCTAGATAGTATAGCGGTGAGTATCCCCGCCTGTCACGCGGGAGACCGGGGTTCAATTCCCCGTCTGGGAGTTTCCTTTTTCTTTACTTTGATTGTTAGTATATGATTTGATATATTGCAACATAAATTTGTTTATCTGATGTCGATTAATAACAACATCCTAGAGAGTATAGTGGTGAGTATCCCCGCCTGTCACCCGGGGGACCGGGGTTCAATTCCCCGTCTGGGAGTTTTCCTTTTCTTTACCTTGATTGTTTCTATATGTTTTGATATTATTGCAACATAAATGTGTTCATTTGATGTCGATAAATATCAGCATCCTAGATAGTATAGTGGTGAGTATCCCCGCCTGTCACGCGGGAGACCGGGTTCAATTCCCCGTCGGGGAGTTTCCTTTTTCTTTACCTTGATTCCCTAGTATATGATTTGATATATTGCAACATGAATTTAAATGTGGTCATTTGAAGTTGATTAATAACAACATCCTAGATAGTATTAAATAGTGGTGAGTATCCCCGCCTGTCACGCGGGAGACCGGGGTTCAATTCCCCTTCTGGGAGTTTCCTTTTTCTTTACCTTGATTCCCATGTATATTATTTGATATATTGCAACATGAATTTAAATGTGGTCATTTGAAGTTGATTAATAAAAAGGGCCACCAGACAACTCCAACATGTTACTCATTTTATATTATTGAATTTGCATTGACAAATCCATGGAATTAATCAAATTATTGTATGGCTGTGTTCATCTGTTTCTATGACTTGGATTAGTGCATCCATGCACGCCAATTGAGGCATCAACAATACAAGTCACATTCCACATAATGAATATCCATCCATCAATAATGCAAAATGAGTAACAGGTACACAGGTAATAGGTTTCATACTTTTGTTGTTTTCTAAGAACTAGAAAAAATGAGTTAGGCAATTATCGAAGCAGGCTGACGATATGTTACTTTTTGAATTAGAGCATAATTTCAATAATATGCACTTTTGGAAATTTATGCTCTGTTGCACTGTAGAAACCATGAAGGTAAAGAAAAGAAAACTCCCAGACGGGAAATTGAACCCCGGTCTCCCGCGTGACAGGCGGGGATACTCACCACTATACTATCTAGGATGTTGTTATTTATCGACTACAAATGAACACATTTATGTTGCAATATCAAATCATATATGTACTAACAGTCAAGGTAAAGAAAAAGAAAACTCCCAGACGGGGAATTGAACCCCGGTCTCCGCGTGACAGGCGGGGATACTCACCACTATACTATCTAGGATGTTGTTATTAATCGACTTCAAATGAACACATTTATGTTGCAATATCAAATCATATATGTAAAGGTAAAGAAAAAGAAAACTCCCAGACGGGGAATTGAACCCCGGTCTCCCGCGTGACAGGCGGGGATACTCACCACTAAACTATCTAGGATGTTGATATTTATCGACGTCAAATGAACAAATTTATGTTGCAATAATATCAAAATATATAGAAACAATGAAGGTAAAGAAAAGGAAAACTCCCAGACGGGGAATTGAACCCCGGTCTCCCGCGTGACAGGCGGGGATACTCACCACAGAACTATCTATCTAGGATGTTGATATTTATCGACATCAAATGTACAAATTTATGTTGCAATAATATCAAAATATGAAGAGCTTTGTTGCAAAAGGGCTATGGTGCATTTTTTTCAAAAGTGAGTTTGATATAACAATGTATAGGGAAAAATCATACGTTTCAAGGAAACAAAGTCATTTTTTTCAAAAAAGACCTACATCTCATTGAAAACAGCCATTGAAATTGTTGTTTTGTTGCAAAAGGGCCTGTATCTAGAATTAAATCGGGATACAGGCCCTTTTGCAACAAAACAACAACTTCAATGGCTGTTTACAATGAGATGTGGGTCTTTTTGAAAAAAATGACTTCATTTCCTTGAAACATATGATTGTGACCTATACATTTCTATATCAAACTTTTTTTTTTTAAATGATTAAAATAACTGATTTTTTGTGTGTGTTTTTTTCTTTATGTACAATCAGATGGAGTTCTGTTGCAAAAGGGCCTACATCCAAATTTTCAAAAAATGTAAACATGATTTTAAAAAAATTAAAAACTAGCACATTTGAAATTTATTTCAATTTAAATTAGTATGTAGTGTACCTCTTTCACAATCCATTCAGTTGTTCAATTGCTCATCTTGAATATTTAGAAACAGTTTTTTGACTTTTTCTCAATAAGAGCCAAAGTGGATGTAGGCCCTTTTGCAAAAAACCTCTTCATATATAGAAACAATGAAGGTAAAGAAAAGGAAAACTCCCAGACGGGGAATTGAACCCCGGTCTCCCGCGTGACAGGCGGGGATACTCACCACTATACTATCTAGGATGTTGTTATTAATCGACATCAGATAAACAAATTTATTTTGCAATATATCAAATTATATACTAACAATCAAAGTAAAGAAAAAGGAAACTCCCAGACGGGGAATTGAACCCGGTCTCCCGCGTGACAGGTGGGGATACTCACCACTATACTATCTAGGATGTTGTTATTAATCGACATCAGATAAACAAATTTATTTTGCAATATATCAAATTATATACTAACAATCAAAGTAAAGAAAAAGGAAACTCCCAGACGGGGAATTGAACCCCGGTCTCCCGCGTGACAGGCGGGGATACTCACCACTATACTATCTAGGATGTTGTTATTAATCAACTTCAAATGACCAAATATATCAAATCATATACTAAGAATCAAGGTAAAGAAAAAGGAAACTCCCAGACGGGGAATTGAACCGCGGTCTCTCGCGTGACAGGCGGGGATACTCACCACTATACTATCTAGGATGTTGTTATTATTCTACTTCAAATGACCTTATTTATGTTGCAATATATCAAATCATATACAAACAATCAAGGTAAAGAAAAAGAAAACTCCCAGAAGGGGAATTGAACCCCGGTATCCCGCGTGACAGGCGGGGATACTCACCACTATACTATCTAGGATGTTGTGATTATTCTACTTCAAATGACCTTATTTATGTTGCAATATATCAAATCATATACAAACAATCAAGGTAAAGAAAAAGAAAACTCCCAGACGGGGAACTGAACCCTGGTCTCCCGCGTGACAGGCGGGGATACTCACCACTATACTATCTAGGATGTTGATATTTATCGACATCAAAGATGTTGATATTTATCGACATCAAATGAACACATTTATGTTGCAATAATATCAAAACATATACAGTGCAACAGAGCATAAATTTCCAAATATTGAATTAAAAATATAGTGCCTCCTGATTGTTGTACAACAATGAACATTTCAATCCTAAGTATGTGTATCATATATAACTAAAAACAGCTTTGTTTTAAAGTACTTTTTCGTGTCCTTGTATGATTATCAGCATTGTTACATTTCTTATTAAACCTGATTTTGGGTTTTTGTTAAAAGTAAAAATAAATGTGAACTTTTTCTCAGACAGTATTGTTGGCAATGATGGGAACTTCATTTCGTGTAAATTAAGTGTTAATAGCATTAATAGTTTTTGCTGGAAATTCCAAAAAGCAAAATGTTAATGTATTTCTTTGTAATATGCTAATCATATGCAAATAAGTTCAAACTTTTTTCTTCTTCTCTATGACATTAAATCACCAAGCTGTATTATATAATATGATATTGTCTTCCTTGTCTTACATATGTTACTTTTTGAATTAGAGCGTAATTTCAATAATATGCACTTTTGGAAATGTATGCTCTGTTGCACTGTAGAAACAATGAAGGTTAAGAAAAGGAAAACTCCCAGACGGGGAATTGAACCCCGGTCTCCCGCGTGACAGGCGGGGATACTCACCACTATACTATCTAGGATGTTGTTATTTATCGACTTCAAATGAACACATTTATGTTCCAATATCAAATCATATATGTACTAACAATCAAGGTAAAGAAAAAGAAAACTCCCAGACGGGGAATTGAACCCCGGTCTCCCGCGTGACAGCCGGGGATACTAACCACTATACTATAGGATGTTGTTATTAATCGATATCAAATAAACAAATTCATGTTGCAATATATCAAATTATATACTAACAATCAAAGTAAAGAAAAAGGAAACTCCCAGACGGGGAATTGAACCCCGGTCTCCCGCGTAACAGGCGGGGATACTCACCACTATACTATCTAGGATGTTGTTATTAATCAACTCCAAATGACCACATTTAAATTCATGTTGCAATATATCAAATCATATACTAAGAATCAAGGTAAAGAAAAAGGAAACTCCCAGACGGGGAATTGAACCCCGGTCTCCCGCGTGACAGGCGGGGATACTCACCACTATATTATCTAGGATGTTGTTATTAATCAACTTCAAATGACCACATTTAAATTAATGTTGCAATATATCAAAACATATAGAAACAATCAAGGTAAAGAAAAGGAAACTCCCAGACGGGGAATTGAACCCCGGTCTCCCGCGTGACAGGCGGGGATACTCACCACTATACTATCTAGGATGTTGTTATTAATCAACTTCAAATGACCACATTTAAATTCATGTTGCAATATATCAAATTATATACTAACAATCAAAGTAAAGAAAAAGGAAACTCCCAGACGGGGAATTGAACCCCGGTCTCCCGCGTGACAGGCGGGGATACTCACCACTATACTATCTAGGATGTTGTTATTAATCAGCTTCAAATGACCACATTTAAATTCATGTTGCAATATATCAAATCATATACTAAGAATCAAGGTAAAGAAAAAGGAAACTCCCAGACGGGGAATTGAACCCCGGTCTCCCGCGTGACAGACGGGGATACTCACCACTATACTATCTAGGATGTTGTTATCAATCAACTTCAAATGACCACATTTAAATTCATGTTGCAATATATCAAATCATATATATACTAAGAATCAATGTAAAGAAAAAGGAAACTCCCAGACGGGGAATTGAACCCCGGTCTCCCGCGTGACAGGCGGGGATACTCACCACTATACTATCTAGGATGTTGATATTTATCGACATCAAATGAACAAATTTATGTTGCAATAATATCAAAATATATAGAAACAATGAAGGTAAAGAAAAGGAAAACTCCCAGACGGGGGATTGAACCCCGGTCTCTCACGTGACAAGCGGGGATACTCACCACTATACTATCTAGGATGTTGTCATTAATCGACATCAAATAAACAAATTTATGTTGCAATATATCAAATCATATACTAACAATCAAAGTAAAGAAAAAGGAAACTCCCAGACGGGGAATTGAACCCGTCTCCCGCGTGACAGGCGGGGATACTCACCACTATACTATCTAGGATGTTGTTATTAATCAACTTCAAATGACCACATTTAAATTCATGTTGCAATATATCAAATCATATACTAAGAATCAATGTAAAGAAAAAGGAAACTCCCAGACGGGGAATTGAACCCCGGTCTCCCGCGTGACAGGCGGGGATACTCACCACTATACTATCTAGGATGTTGTTATTAATCAACTTCAAATGACCACATTTAAATTTATGTTGCAATATATCAAATCATATACTAAGAATCAATGTAAAGAAAAAGGAAACTCCCAGACGGGGAATTGAACCCCGGTCTCCCGCGTGACAGGCGGGGATACTCACCACTATACTATCTAGGATGTTGATATTTATCGACATCAAATGAACACATTTATGTTGTAATAATAGCAAAACATATAGAAACAATCAAGGTAAAGAAAAGGAAAACTCCCAGACGGGGAATTGAACCCCGGTCTCCTGCGTGACAGGCGGGGATACTCACCACTATACTATCTAGGATGTTGTTATTAATCGACATCAAATAAACAAATTTATGTTGCAATATATCAAATCATATACTAACAATCAAAGTAAAGAAAAAGGAAATTTCCAGACGGGGAATTGAACACCGGTCTCACGCGTGACAGGCGGAGATACTCACCACTATACTATCTAGGATGTTGTTATTAATCAACTTCAAATGACCACATTTAAATTCATGTTACAATATATCAAATCATATACTAGGGAATAAAGGTAAAGAAAAAGGAAACTCCCAGACGGGGAATTGAACCCCGGTCTCCTGCGCGTGACAGGCGGGAATACTCACCACTATACTATCTAGGATGTTTTTATTATTCAACTTCAAATGACCACATTTACATTCATGTTGCAATATATCAAATCATATACTAAGAATCAAGGTAAAGAAAAAGGAAACTCCCAGACGGGGAATTGAACCCCGGTCACCCGCGTGACAGGCGGGGATACTCACCACTATACTATCTAGGATGTTGTTATTAATCAACTTCAAATGACCAGATTTAAATTCATGTTGCAATATATCAAATCATATACTAAGAATCAAGGTAAAGAAAAAGGAAACTCCCAGACGGGGAATTGAACCCCGGTCTCCCGCGTGACAGGCGGGGATACTCACCACTATACTATCTAGGATGTTGTTATTAATCAACTTCAAATGACCACATTTAAATTCATGTTGCAATATATCAAATCATATACTAAGAATCAATGTAAAGAAAAAGGAAACTCCCAGACGGGGAATTGAACCCCGGTCTCCCGCGTGACAGGCGGGGATACTCACCACTATACTATCTAGGATGTTGATATTTATCGACATCAAATGAACACATTTATGTTGTAATAATAGCAAAACATATAGAAACAATCAAGGTAAAGAAAAGGAAAACTCCCAGACGGGGAATTGAACCCCGGTCTCCTGCGTGACAGGCGGGGATACTCACCACTATACTATCTAGGATGTTGTTATTAATCGACATCAAATAAACAAATTTATGTTGCAATATATCAAATCATATACTAACAATCAAAGTAAAGAAAAAGGAAATTTCCAGACGGGGAATTGAACACCGGTCTCACGCGTGACAGGCGGAGATACTCACCACTATACTATCTAGGATGTTGTTAATAATCAACTTCAAATGACCACATTTAAATTCATGTTACAATATATCAAATCATATACTAGGGAATCAAGGTAAAGAAAAAGGAAACTCCCAGACGGGGAATTGAACCCCGGTCTCCTGCGCGTGACAGGCGGGAATACTCACCACTATACTATCTAGGATGTTTTTATTATTCAACTTCAAATGACCACATTTACATTCATGTTGCAATATATCAAATCATATACTAAGAATCAAGGTAAAGAAAAAGGAAACTCCCAGACGGGGAATTGAACCCCGGTCTCCCGCGTGACAGGCGGGGATACTCACCACTATACTATCTAGGATGTTGATATTTATCGACATCAAATGAACAAATTTATGTTGCAATAATATCAAAATATATAGAAACAATGAAGGTAAAGAAAAGGAAAACTCCCAGACGGGGGATTGAACCCCGGTCTCTCACGTGACAAGCGGGGATACTCACCACTATACTATCTAGGATGTTGTCATTAATCGACATCAAATAAACAAATTTATGTTGCAAAATATCAAATCATATACTAACAATCAAAGTAAAGAAAAAGGAAACTCCCAGACGGGGAATTGAACCCGTCTCCCGCGTGACAGGCGGGGATACTCACCACTATACTATCTAGGATGTTGTTATTAATCAACTTCAAATGACCAGATTTAAATTCATGTTGCAATATATCAAATCATATACTAAGAATCAAGGTAAAGAAAAAGGAAACTCCCAGACGGGGAATTGAACCCCGGTCTCCCGCGTGACAGGCGGGGATACTCACCACTATACTATCTAGGATGTTGTTATTAATCAACTTCAAATGACCACATTTAAATTCATGTTGCAATATATCAAATCATATACTAAGAATCAATGTAAAGAAAAAGGAAACTCCCAGACGGGGAATTGAACCCCGGTCTCCCGCGTGACAGGCGGGGATACTCACCACTATACTATCTAGGATGTTGATATTTATCGACATCAAATGAACACATTTATGTTGTAATAATAGCAAAACATATAGAAACAATCAAGGTAAAGAAAAGGAAAACTTCCAGACGGGGAATTGAACCCCGGTCTCCTGCGTGACCGGCGGGGATACTCACCACTATACTATCTAGGATGTTGTTATTAATCGACATCAAATAAACAAATTTATGTTGCAATATATCAAATCATATACTAACAATCAAAGTAAAGAAAAAGGAAATTTCCAGACGGGGAATTGAACACCGGTCTCACGCGTGACAGGCGGAGATACTCACCACTATACTATCTAGGATGTTGTTAATAATCAACTTCAAATGACCACATTTAAATTCATGTTACAATATATCAAATCATATACTAGGGAATCAAGGTAAAGAAAAAGGAAACTCCCAGACGGGGAATTGAACCCCGGTCTCCTGCGCGTGACAGGCGGGGATACTCACCACTATACTATCTAGGATGTTTTTATTATTCAACTTCAAATGACCACATTTAAATTCATGTTGCAATATATCAAATCATATACTAAGAATCAAGGTAAAGAAAAAGGAAACTCCCAGACGGGGAATTGAACCCCGGTCTCCCGCGTGACAGGCGGGGATACTCACCACTATACTATCTAGGATGTTGATATTTATCGATATCAAATGAACACATTTATGTTGCAATAATATCAAAACGTATAGAAACAATAAAGGTAAAGAAAAGGAAAACTCCCAGACGGGGAATTGAACCCCGGTCTCCCGCGTGACAGGCGGGGATACTCACCACTATACTATCTAGGATGTCGTTATTAATCTACTTCAAATGACCTTATTTATGTTGCAATATATCAAATCATATACAAACAATCAAGGTAAAGAAAAAGAAAACTCCCAGACGGGGAATTGAACCCCGGTCTCCCGCGTGACAGGCGGGGATACTCACCACTATACTATCTAGGATGTTGTTATTTATCGACTTCAAATGAACACATTTATGTTGCAATATCAAATCATATATCGTCAGCCTGCTTCGATAATTGCCTAACTCATTTTTTCTAGTTCTTAGAAAACAACAAAAGTATGAAACCTGTTACCTGTGTACCTGTTACTCATTTTGCATTATTGATGGATGGATATTCATTATGTGGAATGACACTTGTATTGTTGATGTGACTTGGATTAGTGCATCCATGCACGCCAATTTAGGATTGGCGTGGATGGATGTACTAATCCAAGTCATATAGAAACAGATGAACACAGCCATACAATAATTTGATTAATTCCATGGATTTGTCAATGCAAATTCAATAATGCAAAATGAGTAACATGTTGGAGTGGTCTGGTGGCCCTTTTAAAACAAAGCTCTTCATTTATCAACACTTTTGATTGGTCAATGACTTAGGTATTATAACAGCATGTGCATAATGTAATGAAGTCATGATTTATGCAAAAAACTCAATTTTGCTGAAAAGTGAGTTAGGCAATTATCGAAGCAGGCTGACGATATGTACTAACAGTCAAGGTAAAGAAAAAGAAAACTCCCAGACGGGGAATTGAACCCCGGTCTCCCGCGTGACAGGCGGGGATACTCACCACTATTCTATCTAGGATGTTCTTTTTCTTTGAATAAGTTCATCAGGATTGTAGATTGAAATTATAAAAATGTTTTGTTTACAAATCCAAATATCTACTCACGACTAGACAGTTTCGTCTTCCCGTTCGGAAGACTTCCTCGGTAGTGACTTGATCCACTTGTTTTTCCCGCGAGAATTTCTTCCAATCTCGTTCCCAGGAAGCTCAGGTGTTGTTAACAGTGGATCGTATACATGATTTAGAGAGATTTACAACGATAAAACTCCCATTTCGTAGAAAGCTATAATAATAACAGGTATTTACTCGAGCAATTCTTTTTTCTTCTTTTTCTGACGACCATGAATAATAATATCTATCATTCAATGCTCATCAACATGGTTCAACTGCTGCCTGATTTGACTAAGACTAAAACTCAGTTATGCATACGGCTTACATCTATCCTACGGCAGTTTAAATTAAGAAAATACGGTATATTTTTAAATATTACGTCTGCGGGAATCGAACCATGTCTCTCCAGTCTTATGGGCCCCTCACATGTATCCGCATGTCAGCAAAAATCAGCAAAAAAATGTCAACGGCCGCATTGATTTTTTTTTGTCACCGGGTTCATACTGTTCTATACCGGGTCCTTATCGGCCTGGAACCACCGGGCTCATACCACCTACTCACCAGGTCCTCACCGGCAAAAACGCTTGGGTACCGACCGAACCGCCATGACAACGTCATCAAACTGCCCTGTATAAGATGAGCGCTCAAGCTCGCCGCTTCACTCACATTCCGGGAATCTCTGCATTACTCACATGTATCCGTGTCGACGTGAGCAGGCCGGCCCATTACCGTGTGACAAATTGGTGCAGACGGCGGCACACGATGATGTCACACGATGATGTCACACGGTGGGCCGTTTCCCGTCCGTTGAACTCGTTGCCCGAGGACATTGCCGGCCATCCGCGCCCTGCAGGAAGTTTGACTGTTCTCAAAACTCCTGCCGGGTGAGTAAACGCGGCGGCAAACAGTGATAGCCCGGTTTGAGGACGGTATAAAGACGGCGCACCCGTTTCGCTCCCGTTCGCAGGGCGGTAATGGTAGGCGGCCACCTTACCGCCTAATAGAAAAACAACAGTCCAAACAATCAGTAAAAAATATCAACGGGCGCATTGATTTTTTGTTGTGGCCACCGGGTCCATGCATACCGTTATATACCGGGTCTATACCGGGTCCTCACCGGCCGCCGGCCGGGTACCGGGCTCACCGTCCTCATACAGTTCTAGCTTACCGTTCTAACCGTGTCCTCACCGTGTGCATACCACCTCCATACCGGTTCCTAACCGGTCGGAACAATGGGAACCGGCCGAAACCGTCTTGATTGCATCATCAAACCGCCCTTTTTAATGCGAGCGCTCAAGCTCGCCGCTTCATTTGCATTCCGGAATTCGTATGACCAACATCTATAACAGGCGCGTCGCAACCGGGGCGGCAGGGGCAGCCATGGCCGCCACACTTTTTTGCAAAGAAAGAAAAAAAGAAGAAGGGTGAAAAAACTCCTGAAAGGGGGGAAAGTGATTGGTTTTTAAAATTATTGGTAAAAAAGTAAAAGTACACACCAAATCGCACCAATACCAATTCTGAATGGGCACTGCACGACCGTGCGAATTTTTTTTGACCGTGCGAATTTTTTTTGACCGTGAACATTTGTTTGACCCCCCACCCACCCCCCCCCCCCCCCCCCCCCCCCCACTCTTACCAAACAAAATGTGGGCTACCTTTTACTATTTTTTTTGTTGGAACGTCGAACTGACCAGCTCAAAAACCTTTACAGTTTTCAACATAAATGGCCGCCCCACTTTTTGGTACCTTGCTACGCCCCTGATCTATAATAATTATAACATGCCTGCCGAGAGTCCGTTCAGCGAACGGTTACCAGGCTTCATGCGGCCGTTCGCAGCCGTCGCTAAGATGGTCGACGTCCACCACCGTCTATCACCGCCCTGCGAACGGGCGCAAAACGGGCGCGAAACGGGTGCGAAACGGGTGCGCCGTCATTATACCTGGCTCTCATCGTTCGCCGCCGCTTTTATTCACCCGCCAGGAGTTTTGAGCATGTTCAAAACTCCGGTGGCCGGCAAAGTCCCCTGAACGTGTTCAACGGACGGGAAACGGCCCACCGTGTGTGCCGCCGTCCGCACCCATTTTTCACACGGTAAGGGGCCGCCCATCTCACACGGAAACATGTGAGGGGCCCATTAAAAGCGTGCACTCATCTTCCATTGAGCTAACAAAGCTGTTTCCACTTGGTGACTCGGGGGATTATTATATCACAGTGAAACAGACGCAGGGCGCAAATATGGAGGAAAATCTTCACGTGTTTACTATTTTAGTAGGTATAGCACACTAACATTTCAAATATATTGGAATTCAACAAAACAGGTGTCGTTTTGAAGATTTTGGCAACAGATTTAATTTGGTACAAGAATCATGTTAACCGAGTAATGCGTTCTAGTGGAGCGGATATGTGAAAAAGATGTTCACTTTTGGCAGGAAGCATGAAAATTGGCATATAGGGGTGTTTTGATGCACTGATTTCAAAAAGCCAGGAACCCACATTTTTCGAGCAATGGTGTGGCGGCCATCTTGGATTTCAAAATGGCCGCCATTCAAATATAGGAGATTTAGTAAAATTGCTCTAAATAAAATATTTTTGACATTTATACCATGAGATTTCACCAATATGTTCTCTATAACACGGTGCATAATTTTAAGTGGATAGGTTGTGCCAGTTGTACTTTGTTTATTACTTGTTACCATGGAAACCATCAAAAATAGACATTTTTTGGCAAAAATACCTCTAAAACCACTCTTATTTGGATGTTTTTGTCATCTATTCATCATGAAATTGCTTTTAGTATCATCTGCAATTATACATAATTTGGATGAGAAATTTGCATTTCAATTTTGAGTGGTATCCATGGAAACTTTTTCAATGGCGGTTTGACGAAATATATGTCAAAATCACTCATTTTCACTCATTTTCACCAATCTATTGCTGGTAAAACACTATTATAGTGAATCGGGTGTGAAAAAGATGTTCACTACTGGCAGGAAGAATTAAAATTGGCTTAAAGGAGTGTTTTGAAGCGCTGATTTCAAAAATCAAGGAACCCACATTTTCCGAGCAATGGTGCGGCGGCCATCTTGGATTTCAAAATGGCCGCCATTCAAACATAATAGATTTAGTAAAATTGCTCTAAATCAACTATTTTTGAGATTTATACCCCGAGATTTCACCAATATGTTCTCTATCACATGCTGCCTAATTTTAGATGGATTGGTTGTACCATTTGTAATTTGGTTATTGCTTGTTACCATGGAAACCATCAAAAACAGGCATTTTCAAGGGAATATACCTGTAAAATTGCTCTTAATCAACTATATTTGACATTTATACCCCAATATTTCACAAGTATGTTCTCTATAACATGGTGCATAATTTAAGATGGGTTGGTTGTGCCAGTTGTGCTTTGTTTATTACTTGTTACCATGGAAACCATCAAAAATAGACAGTTATGGGCAGAAATACCTGTAAAATTACTCTTATTTGTCCACTAAATTCACTGTGATATTGTTTTAGTATCATCTGCAATGTACATAACTTACACATGTATAGGCCTACACGTACAAATGTACATAATTTAGATTATAAACTGGCATTTTAATTGAGTGGTCTCCATGGAAACCTTTTAAATGGCAGTTTGGTGAACAAAAAGGTCGAAATCACTCCTTTTTCAACAATTTCAAAATGTTCACCACTCTATTAGTTTCTAAACACAACAGTTCAATATACACCTAGCACATAAAGTCCCTGACCAGGTGCTTTGAGGTTGACTAATTCAAAATATATAATCGGTACCAAAAATCTGAGATACATTAAATGAGCAAATTTCTTCTCCGCAGTTTGATACCTCATTCAACAAAATCGAATGAATACTTTTAAAGTTATGGCGATTTCAATGACCGCGCATGCAACAGAAATGTTGCACTAGGTATAGGAATCATTGATTTGTGTGTGATTACTGTATTAACTGTGTGCTATCTGAACGAGACAGATGAATGGGTCTTTAGTGATAACCGCAATGTGCGGGACAAAGGGTGTATCTGGCTGTGAGGAATACAAGTCTTAGCTGATAAGCTGTGAGTTTTTCAGTGCGTAAATCCATAGACGGGTAAAACATTGATTTTTACCGTCTATGGTAAATCACACACAAATCAATGATTTCCTATACCTAGTGCAACATTTCTGTTGCATGCGCGGTCATTGAAATCGACATAACTTTAAAAGTATCCATTCGATTTTGTTGAATGAGGTATCAAACTGCGGAGAAGAAATTTGCTCATTTAAAGTATATCTCAGATTTTTGGTACCGATCATATATTTTGAATTAGTCAACCTCAAAGCACCTGGTCAGGGACTTTATGTGCTAGGTGTATATTTCAGTGTGGATGAAAAAAAGAAAGTTGGAGATACAAGGTTTTGAAAGAATAGAAACGAAAAAACTGCCATAAACCAGTCCGTATATCAATTCAAGCCATTTGCAATAAAATCTCACCTCTAGTTCACACATTTGCTGCGAAATATCAAGAAAGTTGGAAGTTTCCCCTTGTGTTTCAAAACCTCGTATACATACGAGGTTTTGAAACACAGGTGCTGAAAAAGCTAAATTTGTATATGTATCATTTGCATAATGTCTCTGACATCATGATAAACACAAAAAAATCAATTTCGAGGTAAGTTGGAGATACGAGGTTTTGAAAGAATAGCGACGAAATTTATTTACCCAACAACAGGGTTGTTCATAGTTTACCCAACGCTAAATAATTGCCCAACGTTCTAACAGTGTAATAACCTTCTCTAAGTGGTTACCACTGCGTCGTGAGATGTGGGCAAAGTAATTCAGCATTTGGGTGTTGATAGAATGAAGAAGTCGTTTATTATTTCTAATTGTGTTTTGGAAAATACGTGTAGTATATGGCCATGCGTTTTGAGTTGGGCCAGTTTCGCGTGACACATTGTATTTTGACACAAAACGCGTGTATTTTCACCTAAAAGGCTGTACCGTTTCAGAACAATGTACCACCTATATAAAAGTATACATTTTCTTGAACAGTTTTGTCTGAGGAGTTCAAAAATGCAATAGAAATTGACATAGGTTGTAACCGTAAGGTCCTAGGAATCTGAGAATGTTAATTTTTTTATAAATTTTTCCATTTTTTCAAAAAATATTAAAAAAAGTACAGGTAATCATACACATTTCAGAACTGTATATTTGATTTCTACTCAGTTTCAGCTTTCCAGACATATATAACTTTACATCATTAACTAAAGATAAGATGATTTTGTGCGCGCTTTTTAAAAAATGATTTTTGCACATGATTATTTGCAAATAATCGGACTTTCTTGGCTTACGAAGGCATTACCTTTTGAAACTCCTTCCCTTAAACCTTTTAACATAGTTAAGTATTCATATTCAGCTAGATAAGGAAACAACTTGAGTATACAAGCATGTTAGCTGTCCAAATACAAAAATACTGGTTATGATTCAATTATCCACATAGTGATTCGCGATATTCAAAATGGGTTAAAATATTATACAATATTATGCACTTTTGCAATCTTGCAATCAAGTAGGATTTTAATACTCACTCTTTCAGTCTTTACACATTATTCTAGAGTTCTCAGCATGTGCAATGCAAAGGAAATTGTTCTAAGTCACAAGGCTAATGTACACATGATATCTTTGTGAATCTCTTTTTCCAAAACATACATCCGTTTGCTTTTTGCTATTCTTAAGGTCTATTCCGTAATATACATTCCTGTGGTACTATGGCTTCTTCCATGCTTTTTTGTATAGCATACCCTCCCTTGTTTTTTTTTATAATTTAGGTAATGACCTTTCAAAATCTTGGTACCAGCTAAATTATACAAATGACCATACTCTGACTTTGTATCTTTTTGTAATGGAATTACACCAGCTGATGTAACTTGCAATAGGAAGTATGAACATGGCATCAGTTGAAGACTGAATTGCAATAACAGAATCCATGTGAATAATTCCAGTAAAATCTATGTGTGAAGATGATGTAGTACTTGTATCTGTGTCTATCCATAGGCTGCTCCTGATCATCAGCATCTTCATCATTGATTGACAGTGACACTCCATCACGGAAAGTTACTTCTGTGAAAGTATAGGCCTACATTCCTCTGCATGTATTTGGATCTTTATCAATGTGATTTAGGTTTAGAAGTGTGACTTGCTTTTATTAGAGTTAAATAAAGACATACAGACAATACATCTGTATAACATTTGGGAGTATTCTTGAATAATTTTGGATTACGAAATACAGACAGACAATTTGTGAAGTTCGCGTATTTCACTCAATAATAGCCCAATATGTAATATTTAAAAAGCGAAACAAAACAAATATCATTGAAATAACTATTTTAAATAGAATAATTATAACAGAGTAATCAATATCAGAAACAGAATTGTTTTTCATTGAAAGTAGGACCCGTATTACCATATTTGCCAAATTTATGCTCCCGATCCTCATGCTCCCGATCCTCCTCCGCCCTTGGGAATTTTTTTCAACAGTTCATTAGTGATATATAACAACCTACTTTAATAATTTAGTTTTTTCTATCTTGTAGCCAGATGTATTGCCTTCAATTTGATACCAAATTTATTCTCATAGTATATATATTTCTTGAGAAAATCATTTTTTCAACAAGAAATTGTCGTAAATGTGTCACATCTCCGGCTATTTACTGGCCCAACTCAAAACGCATGGCCATATAACATTTAGAAACTTGAAGGTCCTGCCTTCACCATTGTTTAAGTTTGTACCTAATAATCAAGCAATAATTCTCGATCATTATCTTGCCTTGCATACAGGCAATGGTTTGAGGTCCTGTCCTCATAATGACACAATGATTCTCGATCATTACCTTGCCTTGCATTCACACTTCTACAGGCAGTGGTTTGAGGTCCTGTCCTCACCATTTTTTTTCATGTTCGTACCTAAATCAAGCAATAATTCTTATTCGTCATTTTGTCTTGAATCTACAGGCAATGGTTTAATGTCTATTTCTCGCCATTGTTTACTTATGTACCTATAAATCAAGCAATAATTCTTGATCCTAATTTCGCTCTTCTTTGTTCATTCACTTAAAGCTTACAGTTTAAGCACCCTGTCTTGATGGGAGACGTCCAAGCTTTCAGTCTACGTACTCTCTCTTAGGGAGACGACGAAGTACCCATGTATAGGCACCATTTTTAATGTTTATCTGCACCATTCTTAATGGAGACGACTATAGGCTTTCAGTCTAGGCACCCTCTCGCAGGTAGACGACCAATCCCTCAAATCAAGTTTAGGCACCATTTTTAAATTCAGTATAGGCACCCTCTTGCATCATGGAGGTGACAACCATTTTAGGTGGCATTTTCTTTAATGCAGACTTTAGACCGTTTTCTACATAGTCCTTGCTATTTAACAGCGACAAGATAACCGGCTAGAGAAGCAGATGCATTTGAGCTGTACTGTTTCTAGTTTTTCGCAAAAGATGGCTAATATCTTTAAAACGTGCAAGAGAAGGTCAAGGGTTACGATTGCAGTGCATTGTGTGCACATTTTAGAGTCGAAATAGTGTGCAACTGATCGAGATTCTGTGATGGTCAAGACAACTTAATATTTTCAAAATTAATATTTAAAAATGTTTTAATTTAATTCACACAAAAAAGATTGTGTGCTCGCGTTGCAAAATTTCTTCTGTACCATTGTAGCCTTAAATATTCCGTAATGTCTGTGATAATGTTAAGGGGCAAAAGCGCTTTCGTGATAATATATCATCATCCTTCATCTGAAAAGCAGGCGACTAGACGTTTTCTCTATGTACGTAGGTCTTCAGCAAGAGTGATTATCTGTCACAGTCGTTCTTGAATCAAGCGTTCATTGTCCACTATTACGTGTTGTATATACATGTAGGTCAAATATGATGTACATTGACGACCAGGTCTTCTTTGGGCGACCAGGTCGTGCAAGCCTAACCTTCGGCAATTAGTATATGTAGGTGGCATACATTGCTCTTCATCAAGGATTCTCAGCTGTCGGCACTTTACACGGTGGATAAAAGGCTCTGTAAGTTGGCCATGTCATAAATTGTGGTTTGGAGCATGATCCGTGCGTTATTTAACACTTTCCACACGGCAGGCGTCTGCAGACGACATTCCAAAATTTCACAAAATGTTAAAAATGACATATTGCATTGAATTTCAATACCCTCTTTGGAATCACCATGAGAAAAGCATTGAAAAAAATACAAACAAGCCTAGTCTTGGTTATCCTTGAGGTAAACTTTGAAAATTGGGAGAGGTTACTGAAAAATCTGCTTTGTATATATGGCAAAACTAATAGCCGCGTGGAAAGTGTTAAGGATTATCCTGTAGCAAGAGATAGCAGAGGCATTAATATTGCATTCCATATCTTGAGATTCACAGCCATGCAGCAAACGTTTCACACGTGTTGAATAGTTTCACTTTTGTTGTGATAGCTAGGGCTCCTCTACTGACATTCTAACTTCCCGAATGCACACCATGCTAAGTCCTGCATATTTTAAGGTCACTTGCGCCCGATGCTATAATAGACCCACAGATACCTGAAATATGTGCCATAATAGACCCAAGATACCTGAAATCCGCCACATGGCTGATAGCATACCAATATACCTGGAGTGTTAGGTGAGGACTGCATCAGTTGGCAGTCATCTATACTGTTTTGGATACGTTAATTAATGATGAGGCCAAAGGTCTTTTGCTGCTGTAGCAGTATTTGTCAGCTGAGCTCACATAATTGTGGTCTCAAGTAAGGCGAAGTCATCTGCAAAATGTAGGTCGTTTTAGAACAAGGGCATGATGCCGTCTCAAGGAAAGTAGATGTGTCACAACTCCTCAGTCAAGATCACATGCAGCCTTCTTCAATAATTGTAGTCTTCAAATATTGCAACAAGGAATAAAGCCAGCATGTAATATACCCTGTTGCACTCCAGTGGAGACAGTGGAGACTATACTACCACTGGATAGCTTAGTCAGCATGCCATGCGATTTCAGTTTGCCATACACTTTATCAGCGGCTAGAGGATAAACTTTAGCTGTACTGTTTCTACAGACATGCAAAAGACGGCTAATATCTTAAAAGCCTGCAAGAAATTTACGGCAGAGGAAGCTAAGAATGTGGTAAAAAGTATGGCATAACACAATAAAGAAAGTATTTTCTTGTGTAGTTGGAGCACTGATCCGCCCTCGTAATCAAACACATGCCCGGTTATTTTGGCCCGGTCGGGCAAGCTATACGAGTGATCAGCGCTGATTAGCTCTGCTCCGGGGAAACTTATTTAGCCCGTAGTTAGGACTATTTACCCTATCAATCGGTAAAATGCGATAAAAACATCCAACAGCACATTTGTTTGCGTCCATCTTGTGTGTTTTTCAGGCATGTGTGCTTTTTTTTTTGCAAAACATATGCACTTTTTTACAAAACTAGGCAGCACAATTAGTCCTCTTTAAAAAACGCAAATTCCCGACCTAATTTACCTATAATGACAATGATCAGTAGAGAGCTACTCCTGGGGAACTATTGCAGTAGACTATAAGGGTGATGAAATGGATGGTTGGTTGGTTCCTGTCATGACTGACAGCTCGTGACCTCGCAGATACTGCGCCGCAGATGATGATTTTCAGCAAAGGAGTAACAATCACAGAGAGGGAGTCCAGTAATAGATATTATTTGGTCAATCCATCAGGACCAAGATCTGCCTTTCTTTCTCTTCCCTTCAATCATGCCTTGCATAATAACCTTCTCTAAGTTGTTACCCTTGCGTCTCGTCGTGAGATGTGACCAAAGTAGATCAGCATATGGGTGTTCACAGAGTGAAGAAGTCGTTTAGACTATCTACCACCTTAATAATCTACCATCTTAAGAAATAATAGTACAAGCAAAGCATGAACATGATGAAGGTGCATAGAAGGAACACACATGTTAGAAACATGGTGGGAATAATAGGGATTGAATAAAAATAGAAAGGAAGATTGCATCCGTGCTACGTCCATGATATAGCAAAAGGCTAAAATTTAAATACTAATGAAAATGAACAACAACTCAATTCAACGCTATCCTATAATCGATCCCATCACATTAATTCATCAACAGTTTATTGGTATCTATGATCAATGATGCGTCTTATGCTCGTAGCAATTTCCGATTAGCTGTCTAATTTCGCTGAACGTTGTTTCTACAGAGCTCTCACCGCTTTTTAGCCGGCTAATCTCTCTACATTATCCTACTTTTTAAGGATAATTTGAATGATTATCCGTCTAGGCACCAAACATGAAAGATGACTATCTTTCAGTCTAGGCACCCTCTTGCCTCACTGTGTACTGGCTATCGATGCTTTTGCATATACCGCTTCTCAATCCTCAGGTATGAACTTTTGTTTTCACTCAGAAAATGTATTGACAAAGCTCTGAAACTTGCACTACAAATAATGTCCGATGTATATTCTTTCGTTGTCAAAAATGACTAAATCACAAAAACAAACACCTCTGTCCATACTAACATATCATATTTTTACACTGATTTGGGTGACCGTTGTATCCCGGCGTTGTATGGACCCCTGCTCGTTTCCCAACTGTATGGGATCATTACATTTTGGCTGGCCCTTACCATACCAGTTTGTTCCTGTCATTAGAGTACCTCCCGGGTGGTCATGTGCCACCCCAACGGCTTTGACCGGGAAGGCCAGCTCAATTGACTACAGGGCAAAAAACTACAAGCCGTAGATTGGTGAATATTTGTGAAAATTGTTGAAAAGGAGTGATTTTGACCTTTTAGTTCAACCGCCATTTGGTGTCCATGGAAACCACTCAAAACATTATCATCAACATATATATAATTACAGATCATAACATTATAAAACAGGTATTTCTGCCCATAAATGTCTATTTTTGATAGTTTCCATGGTAACAAGTAATAAACAAAGCACAACTGGCACAACCAACCCATCTAATATTATCCACCATGTTATAGAGAACATACGTGTGAAATATCGGGGTATAAATGTCAAATATAGTTGATTAAGAGCAATTTTACAGGTATTTTTCCTTGAAAATGTCTTTTTTTGATGGTTTCCATGGTAACAAGCAATAACCAAATTACAAATGGTACAACCAATCCATCTAAAATTAGGCAGCATGTGATATAGAACATATTGGTGAAATCTCGGGGTATAAATCTCAAAAATAGTTGATTTAGAGCAATTTTACTAAATCTACTATGTTTGAATGGCGGCCATTTTGAAATCCAAGATGGCCGCCGCACCATTGCTCGAAAAACGTGGGTTCCTTGATTTTTGAAATCAGCGCTTCAAAACACTCCTTTAAGCTAATTTTAATTCTGCCTGCCAGTAGTGAACATCTTTTTCACACCCGATTCACTATAATAGTGTTTTACCAGCAACAGATTGGTGAAAATGGTTGAAAAATGAGTGATTTTGACATATATTTCGTCAAACCGCCATTGAAAAAGTTTCCATGGATACCACTCAAAATTGAAATGCAAATTTCTCATCCAAATTATGTATAATTGCAGATGATACTAAAAGCAATTTCATGATGAATAGATGACAAAAACATCCAAATAAGAGTGGTTTTAGAGGTATTTTTGCCCAAAAATGTCTATTTTTGATGGTTTCCATGGTAACAAGTAATAAACAAAGAACAACTGGCACAACCTATTCACCTAAAATTATGCACCGTGTTATAGAGAACATATTGGTGAAATTTCATGGTATGATTCTCAAAAATATTTTATTTAGAGCAATTTTACTAAATCTCCTATATTTGAATGGCGGCCATTTTGAAATCCAAGATGGCCGCCGCACCATTGCTCGAAAAATGTGGGTTCCTGGCTTTTTGAAATCAGTGCATCAAAACACCCCTATATGCCAATTTTTATGCTTCCTGCCAAAAGTGAACATCTTGGCCATTTTTTGTTACATATCCGCTCCACTATTCTGGTTATATGGTCAATTGAAAATCTCCAAAAGTAGTCAAAAACTAACCACGAAATGCCATATTTTGATTTTTTTTTCAATGTTGAACCTCTTTATTTTAATAGCCATGTTCTTATGCGCATTAATCATGACACTCCTCACATGTTTATCTGCAAATGGAAAATCAGAGGTGTATTTTATTCCATATGTGTTCATCAGGTTCCTGAAAAGGCACTATTATTTGCAAAAAAATCAATCCGTAATGTGGAAATCCTAAAAAAATTAAGAAGTCTAGGCTACTGTCTAGCTTATTAAATATCTCAAGTTCTGTAGGTGGTAAACTAATGACATTTGGTATGATGGATGTGCTAAGATGTATCCTCCGAAACTGACAATCAGTTCGATATCTTATTAAATATGCAAATTAGCTAATTCTTTATTAAAATCTCAAAAATGCAAATAAGGTACCTTGCGCCATATTTGTTGACATAATTATTCACAATATGTGTCACCATGTTTCACAAAGTATATTGCATTACTTTTTAAGTGTAACCAAGGTAACCATTGATTGGTATCATAAATGTCCAGATAAATGTTAGATGCTTGCTACACTCACTGTTTTGAAAATCCAATTATACCAATAGATTCTCAGGAATGTGTAGTACACAATAGAATATCTACTTTCTTTTAAATGTGCCCAAAAATAAGGAATTTCGGGGGCGGGGGTGGCATAACTGACTATCTGTTGCTAATATTATGTACATAGAGTTTGTTATTTCATTTGGGGGCGAGCCTTTTTGGCGGGCTTTTTGGCAGGGGGGGGGGGGGGGGGGGGCAATGATAAAGTGATGTTGTTACTGTAATTACTTTTTGATTTTAATACATGACACCCTATAAAATAAACAGGATCCTGTGTATCATGTACAGGCTGTCCCAAAATGATTGGTACCCATCGATGCCCAAAGTTCAATAATTTTTGTCATCAACAAAATCGATGGGATTAGGTCCGTTGTTTTTATATCATCCTTGTCATATTGCACTATTTCATTAGAATTTTAGATCATGTCGGATTTATCAAACTCAAGATACACTCCATTTTGTAAAATATGGTGATTTCACCTTTTTGACAAAGTGCTAAAAAATGTGTGTGCTATTACAGCTTATTTGAAAGAAAATTGTGTATTCTCATAATCTCTTGTCTACTCAATATACTCTTGTGTGTCTTTCTGTTGTAACTGTTATTAGTTATGGGTTTTCAAATCATTAATGATTCTTCTCCTTAATTCAATTTAACGGGTAAAATAAGTTTGTCACACTTGAGTGACCCCATGCATTGTTTTATTTGACAAGTGTTTAGGGACTTCTTAATGAAGTGGTATTTGGTGAATCACCAGTGGCTTAGATTTCATTTTCACATTGGAGAATGGATTTCGTGAGGTTAAACACTAAGGGACGATATAATTTTTAACAAGTTGGTAGGAAATTGAATCCCCAATATGAAAAAGTCTAAGCCATTGCTAATTACCCATGCCCACGTCTTTACCTGTTTAAATGTCCCTCAAGTTTAGCCTAAAAACTAGCTCATTATAGAAACACAGCTTGGGGTCGCTCATGCGTGACGATCCATTTTTACTCTTCAAATTGAATCAAAATGAAGAAGTATTATTGGTTTGAACAACAATATGATACAACAGCAGTTTAAAATAGAAAGGAACCAAAGCTATTAGCAGACAAGAGATTAAGAGAATGTATTAGTTTCTTTCAAACAAGCTGTTTAAAAACACATTTTTTGCACTTTGCCAAAAAGGTGATATCACCATGTATTACACAATGGAGTGTAACTTCATTAAAATAAGTCTGATATTCATGATCTAAAATTCTAATAAAAGGGTACAGTATAACAAATATGATAGAAAAACAACGGATCTAATCTCATTGATTTTGATGATGAAAACATTTATTGAACTTTGGGCATCGATGGGTACTAATCATTTTGGGACAGCCTGTAGACGGGGACTTCCGGATTGGGATATTATATTGTGATGTTTTAAATAGCTGATTACGATGTATGGTGTAAATTAATCAAATACTCAAGTACAAAAAATAACATGTTTTGAATATTTATTAATATAAAAATATATATAGGCCTAAGGCATAATTTACAGAAAATAAAATATGAATAAACCATCGGATTGTCCTATCTTATTTGAAGCTCAGTGGTACTCCACTCCTCATGCAAAGTTTGCGTGAGCGAAGTTCTTTCGTCAGAATCTTTACATCGAACTGAATTCGCAGAAGAGGATGCAAATCACTAGAAGTGATATGAGAAAATAATTTCTTCTCTTCTCAACTCCAAATATCAGATGAAATACTTCGTCGCTGTTCTGACATACCGGCACATCACTTTACTTAATTCTGTTGTGATGTGCCGGTATGTCAGAACAGCGACGACTTGTAGTCAGTGAACAATTTTCACTGACCATCAAGGTTTTGAACCTGGAACCTGCGGATCGCTCTACCAACTGAGCTCAGTCAAACGGGGAAAACAAATTTTATTTTGTACATCATGCACATTTCGAGTCCAATCCGGCGGTCCCAGGTTCAAGTTCTGGATGATCAGTGAAAAATATTCACCGACACACCTATGATGTGTGGAGATACTACAAGAAATCTAGTTACTCATCTATTTACACATATGACGAACTGACCTGTATTCGTGGTTTATAATTCGTATGAATTCGTATTTAGTTGCAGCAGTTAATTCATTAGACATTAATTTGCTGAGGTGGTAGAAACCTTCTTAAAAAAAGAGGTAGGCATTGGGAAAATGGTAAACAGCTCGCTGGGTCGCCGATTTTATAAAGGTGAACATTAGTCGTTGTTTGATTAAAATAAATCTAAAAAAGCGAGATTTTTAGGATAAAAGATAAAAATAACCAAATAACTAATAAATAAGAATGAGAATAACATAGTTCGTAGCTGTTTTGCTATTACGTTGATTGCATAATGTAAAGGCTGCACCATATGCGTATCGTCGTGTATTACACTCCAAAATGAGACAAAAAGTTCACCTTTATGCATGAAGTTTCCCACTGAGATTCCTTATTACAATTGTTTAAACGCCATCGATACACGGTATACATTTCTATAATGTACCATAATACTTTAGCAACATAATATTTTCTCCTTTCGTTAATTTCACCGTAACATAATTTACATGGTTAAAAAATAATTTCGTTTTTTTAATGTTACTATTTCTATTAACTACCTACGGTTATATAACCTATTCGATTGACACTAAAATGTTAAGCTATTCGGACAAGTCTATACATAATACAAGTTTTTCTACATTTTTGCTGGTCGGCGTAGACGAACAGCTTATATTCGCAAAAGTGACTGGCTCACTCCGTCCGTCGGCGTCCGTCACTCACAGCCGTTTTGTTCAATGTTGCCTATGGTTCGCGCAATTAGCCCAATGATTATGGCGAATCCTTCAATATTGCCTATGGCGCGCAATTAGCCCAATGATTATGGCAACCCCCCTTGAGGAAGGGGATCATACAAAATATCGGGACCATTTAGTTTACAAATCACTTACACACAAAATAGTTGAAAATACACAAAATGTGACCATTTGAAGACCATAATACGTTGCCTGACTGATAAATGTAACTAAGGATTACTATGGGAACATAAAAAGGTGAGATAATAAAGTTGAATTACGCGATCTAATCAGTCAACATTGTCCACAACACTTCGGCTAAAATTATGTTCGACGCAAATCTCGATAACTTTCTTGGTTCATAGCAACAACAATATGTAATTAAATGATCCCAAATTTCATATTTGTATATAATAACACGTTCTTGACCATCAGTGAAAGTGTCAATACCAAACTCCAGAAATAACGCTAACTTTTTAATAAGCTTATTTCCCCCTATACTTTAGTGTGTACAGGCTGACACAGCACGCGTACAGGCCCGATTGCACGGGGTATAGAATACATGGCGAATCGAAAACGATGTTCCGTTTCATTATATATTAGTACTTCGTTTACTGTATAAGTCTCCCCTCTAGAGTAAAAATACTGTACTACTTGTACTTACTTATAGTCAAAAGAGGCCCATTATGTTTTCCAAACCAAAATGAAATTGTGTAGGCCTACCTTTTCAAACCAAAGGCCAAGGGAGTGTTCAAAATACCTTGGTGGTGGGGGTGGAACAAATGGAGGGAGGTCAGAAAAAACCCGCTTCGTGGGCAGTCAAATCTACTATTGCTCGAGTAATTGGACATACGTGGGGGGGGGTCAAGAAAAGAAATCAACGAAAAAAGGGGGATCAAGAAAAAATTAACGCTGTTTGGGGGTGATCAAGAAGACAAAAATGTCTAAAGCTCAAAGATGTCCAACCTCCCCCACCAAAGTATTTATGAACACTCCCTAAGAATAACATGGGTAAGTAACTTTGTGTGAACAAATAAAGTCAATCATATTTTCCAGTTAAAAAAATTAGTCCCATAACACCACTTCCCAAATTACATAATTATTTCTGCCACATTACAATACAAAAACATTTTTTAACATGCAAATATCCGACCAGCTCTAGCGTGACTAGTCTTGTTAATAAACTTTTTTGTATATTTGTAGAGATGGTAATCATTTGCCAGTTGGTGGTATCAACGTAATAAATATTATGACGTTTTTTTCTACATTTGTCCGCATCAACCGTTTCCCCAATATTCCATTACCCTAACTAGATACGCCTTATAAGTATAAGATTGGGTGGGGTGTGGGAGGGGAGGGGGTGGGCTGGCGTGTGACCAAACCTTTTATTATGTGTGATATTCCTGACAAATTCTGGCCATTAATATATTTATACACATACTAGATGGGAGGAGAGACGTCGGCGCGTATTTTGTTATCGCATTTGCATCCATGCAATCGAGGCACTATTTGATATCCGGGGGAGGGGGGGGGGGGCATGGTTGTTTGGGTCGGGCAGATTTATTTATTTTGGCCGCCGAAGGCCTCGACATTCCTTTTTTTCGCCGCCGAAGTTTTTGTTTTCCATTTTTAATGTTTTCCTTTATTTTGAGTTGGGTGGGGCAGATATTTTTAATTCCCCCTGGATAGTAGATCAAGTTTTGTCTTCTTCAAATAATTTCCATGCCCCATGGATATCAAATGGTGCGTCCCTTACGTGCTGATGTCACCTCCCAATTTGAGATGTTTTGTACAAAACGACCGGAAGTTTCTCCTTTGTTTTCAACAAATAGTTTGTTACCAGTGATTTATCTCTAATCGCAGGTGAGATATTTTAACTTTTTTAAGGTAGTGCATGGACACGTAATGCAAAACAACGGAGTGTATGGAGAGTATCGTATGGAGTACTGTTTGAAATGACCAATCATGGTCAGAATATACAAAAAATAAAATACTGTATTTAATAATAATTTGTCGCCGTAGGTCTCGATTGACGATACCCTCCTCTTGGAGCCGAACGATTTGAGCCGATATTAAAATTGTCATCCCAGGGAGACGAGTTTTCGGTCCTTTCCCATCTCATCTGGTCACGATTTGCCGGGCGATTTGCGGAGGGATAATCACGGCGTGATGATTCCGGGTATGGTCGTCGAGGCGCGTCACGGTATGTTGGTTGGCGGGGAGGATCCCGTGACGGTTGCGAATATGTTGCAGGGGCGGGTCGAGGGCGATAACCTTGTTGAGGGCCTCGTTGATAGTCTGCGCTATTTTTGCTGAAAGAATAAAAAATAGAAAAATATATCCAGGTTCAGTTTCATCACTACAGGGCGAAGTTCTTATGAAGCACCAATAATGATTTTGATTAATTGAATTAATTCTACTTATTTGGAGGGGTAGGTATACTAGAATTAAGAGATGGAGATTATTAGTTATTAGGTGAGGTTGGGTCGGATACGGATTATATCTAGTCGAGGATTCTGTATCGGGACGAGGGCGCAGCCCGAGTTCCGATACAGACTCCGAGACTAGATATAATCCGTATCCGACTCAACCTCACCTAATAACGATTTTATCCTACTAAAACACCATTAAAACAAAACAAGAACAAATGTTTCTGTAAAGTAGTAGACCTAGTCACCTAAAACCCGAGCAAGTTCAGATGCAATCATGACGATCGTCGCGCGCTGGCGTAGCAACCCTACTACAACGCATGCGCAGTTCCTTACTGACCGTATACGGGATTCGGGGGTCGGATACGGAATATATCTAGTCACTAAATACAGGCGCTTATCCAATAGGAACACGAGAATCGTCTCGATGGTAGGATAAAACAACGTAATACAATTTCTCTTCGCCAGATTCGAACCAGTAAGGAAGTGATCCGCACGAAAATAGTCTGATACGACATCAAGTGTATAGTAATTGGTTTTCGGCGAGTTGCCGTCGGGTAACCTAATTGGCAGACTGAACTGCGCTCTGATTGGCGGACTGAGCTGTACTCTGATTGGCGGATTGAGCTGTGGTCTGATTGGTGGACTGAGCTGTGCTCTGATTGGCGGATTGAGCTGTGCTCCGATTGGCGGAATGAGCTGTGCTCTGATTGGTAAACTGAGCTGTGCTCTAATGATCATGATGTTGGGCTGATGAATCTCCCCTTCAAATGACATTTTAATTTGACCGATGCGCTGCTTATCGCAGCGGCATGGAATGAAGTAGACACAATGAAAACTCATTGATAGATAGATTGATAGTTTATACAATTGTGTCCCCATGCAAGTAAATCAACTCACTTGTATCCTGGATCCCTATAACCCGCTTCTCTTGTGTACTGAGGTGGATTGGTTTGTCCGCGCTCTTGGTAGAAAAACTCGTTGTTCTGTCCACTTCTCCTGTATGGATTTTCTTCGTGAGCAAAAGGCTGTCAAAATATGATAACAAATGTGAACAATGATATCATGGTATGGGTACAATCTTATTACAGGCGAGTCTATAATAATGATAATTCACCAATGGGAAAGAGTGGAAAATTATACACTTTGAAATCCTGTCGAATTTTTAAATGAATGAATACAAACTGATGTGAATTGAAATAACAAATATCTTTAACATTATACACGTTCTCAAACGTCTCTTTCGATTCTCAACAAAGACATGTAGTATTATATAGCGCACGTAATTCTGGTGCTCACGTAAACACAGCCTTTGTGTTCCATCCAGTGGGTGCGTTCGCCAGTTTTTTCGCACTTTCAGCAGCTTGTATCCTGTAAAAATCATGCTTACAGGCTTACATTCTCGATCCTCACGTTTCGCTAGTCTTATGTCCTGCTTATAGGCCAACATTAGCTAATATTCACTATACATATTTCGGCCGCTTGAGACTCTCAACATCGCTAGTCATATGTTCTGCTTATAGGCCAACATTAGCTAATATTCACTACATGTATTTCGGCCGCTTGAGACTCTCAACACCGCTAGTCATTATGTTCTGCTTATAGGCTAACATTAGCTAATATTCACTACATGTATTTCTGCCGCTTGAGACTCTCAACGTCGCTAGTCATATGTTCTGCTTATAGTCTAACATTAGCTAATATTCACTACATGTATTTCGGCCGCTTGAGACTCTCAACATCGCTAGTCATATGTTCTGCTTATAGGCCAACATTAGCTAATATTCACTACATGTATTTCGGCCGCTTGAGACTCAACATCGCTAGTCATATGTTCTGCTTATAGGCCAACATTAGCTAATATTCACTACATGTATTTCGGCCAATTGGGACTCTCAACATCGCTAGTCTAGGTTCTGCTTATAGGCCAACATAAAGCTAATATTCACTACATGTATTTCGGCCGCTCGAGACTCTCAACAAAGACTTTGTATACATTAATTGTTCTTTCATCTACCCACTTAAACACAGCCTCTGTGATCTAGTGGGGAATACTTCGCCGCGATAGTGAAGAGGGACCGGATTCGAGACCGTGCATTTTTAAGGTCTTTGTTAATTTAAACAACCCCAGTTTGTCCGAGTCTATACCGTATATTATTATTTATATCTGGTATATGTTAAATGTGTATATTTTATTCGTCACGTATTGGTTTTTTCGTAATGGGCGCGTTGGTGTTATTTAGAGTTACTGTGACTCTAAAATGCCTAGCTTTTAAACAGCAAGAAAAATCTTCGACAAAAACTAAATTTCGAAAGAAAATTCGTGAACATTATTGGTAAAACCTTTTCAGAATCGTGTGCAGTTTATCATTTCGCTTTAAACATTGACGGGGTTGCGATATTTATTTGTTAAAAAAATTACAATAAAATAGTTCATCACACAGTATGGCTGTTTTCAATACAACTTTCCTTATTTCATAACAGATTGAACATCTCTTTTACATTTGTAGAATCCCATTTTTTACCCGTTACCCGTCTAGTAAATGAATGACCCCTTTTCATAACCATTTTGGGTAAATTTTTGGGTTTAAATTGTCTGTTTTCACAGATATTTTAGCAAAATCTGTCAAATAATATAGGAACATTATGGGTCTCTGGTAAATATATGGATCCATTTCCCCACGACAATTGGTAAATGTTTGGGTTAATTTTCATTTTGCTGAAGGCACATCCCTACCAAAAAGTATCTGAGTACCCCCGGGGTAGAATCATCCTTATACTAACCTCTATGGGAACTTCTACTTCTTCCTCATCAGCAGCTGAATCCCCACAGCAATGATAACAGTTAAATATGCACGTTACTACCAACAGTAACAGACCAACCACCGCCATGCATGCAAATAGCGCAACACCGGTGACGTGATCGCCTTGAAGTTCCTCCGGATTCTCGTCAGGATCCGCGAGAGCGTCTTGATATTTTTGTTCCGTGTCCCATTCTCGCCAGGCTAAGTAACCCGATAGAGTTGTCAATAGGAGGGTGCAAGGCAGAAGTATGAAAGAGCAGATCGCCGCACTCCATGACTGAAAGAACAAGTAAGATTATGTTTGTTCGTTTTATTTGTTTGTTTGTTTTTTGTGTGTCTTTTTTGTATTGTTTGTTTGTTTGTTTACACGGTCGGTCCGTACGGACACACACTTGGGTCCTGAAAGGACCAAGCTCAAGCAAAATGCTCGGGCCAGGTTTAAAAAGCCTATATAAGCATGCTGGCTGAATGAAATGAAAGTTAGAAAAGATGGAAGAAAAGGTTTCTTTACACTTTCACGCGGCTATTTAGTTGTACCATATTATACAAAACAGATTTTCAGAAATCGTTCTCAACTTTCAAAGTCTTATCTCAAAAAATTACTGAACCAATGCTAGGCATGTTTGTACTTATTGTAATCCATTTCTCACGGTGATTCCAAATATGGTTATGAAATTCAACATTTTAAACTTTTTCGAAACATTTTGTGACATTTTGGAACTGTCGTCTGCAGACGATTGCCGCGTGGAAAGTGTTAATACTTTCCACGCTTGCGATTGTTCGAATAACATAGGCCTATATGCAAAATAGTTCTCTTCATAAAATGTGCACAACTTTCAAAGCCTATCTCGATACTTACTGAGACATTATTAGGCATGTTTGTACTTATGTTAATGTATTTCTCTTGGCGATTCTAAATATCGCAATGAAATTTAATTATTTTGACATTTTTGAAACATTCTGTGGACTTTTGCAACTATCGTCTGCAGTCGACTGTCGCGTGTCGCGTGGAAAGTGTTAAAGATTCAAATGTTATGATCTACCATATCTGTCGCTAAGATTACCAGGTAACAATAGCCACGGGCAATGACCACAGGCAACAATCACGTGTGTGTGATAGCCAGGGGAAATAACCAGAGGCAACAACAACGGGCGATAGTCACAGGCAACAATCACGTGTGATAGTCATGGGCAATAACCACAGACAATATTCACGGGCAATAGCCACGGGCAATAGCCACAGGCAACAATCACGTGTGATAGACAGGTGCAATAGCCAGGGGGTAATAGCCAGGTGCAATAGCCAGGGGCATTAGCAACGGTCGATAGCCACGGGCAATAGTCATTGGCACAGACAATAGTCACGGGCAATAGCCACAGGCAATAGCCAAGAAGGGCAATGTGATAACCAATTATTGGTAAGGAGGCGAATTCAATTATAAACCTAGGAAGTTATCGGTTCCTTAAATAGGGCACTTTACAGTCAGTTATGTGTCAAATATCAACAAATTTTACCTTTGTTCAACGAATTTTAGCCATTATACCGTAGCATATAATTCACGAGTGCTATCCAATTCTAGTTCACGAATCAATACAGCAATAAGATTATTTACAAAAAAAGGGGGAGGGGAAGCACACAAAAACCAAACAAAGGATAGAATTTCATGGTTTTATTTGTTGTTGTTGTTGTTGCTTGATTGCATCACATGATAAATACTCATAGTTGTGACCATTACCAATGATCCAAAACGAAAAAAAATTAAACAAATAATGTTCATGATAAATATTGCATCACATAATATGATCAATTTCTCATAGTTGTGACCATTACCAATGATCCAAAACGAAATAAAAATTAAACAAATATGTTCATGATAAATATTGCATCACATAATATGATCTCAATTTCTCATAGTTATGACCGTCCATTACCAATGAACTAAAACGAAAGAACAAATAAACAAATATGTTCATGATACATGTTGTTTTCTCGTGTTGAGATAATGAGGATATGCAGTCATAAACTACATTGATTATTTATGGCAGGGAATATATCATTTATGGTTGATTGGAGCCCGACAATAGGCCGGTTTGAATAGGTATTAGGTGTCTCTACAGGATGAGTCAAAATATTCAGGCCCCGTTTTCAAATCAGTAAAAAAAAATTGGTTAAAATGTGCTAATTTTATAACTGAAGATATACATGTAAGTGACACCAATTTTGAAAAAGTGTTTAACAAAATGTGGTCAAATTTTCATAACAATACACAATTGCGTTTCATAAATGGTAGCACATATTATATGCGCATTAGTTATACACGAATCTTATTGATAGATAGAACAATATTGCCGGTTAAATATAAACGCAAAGCACCAGAATTCACATCAATTGTATTACAAACAATGAATTATAAACTATTTAATGCCCACAAATCACAGATAATGCCAAAATACCGTATGTTTTCTCATTAAAAAAGCAGGTGTTTTGATAACACTTTCAAAGGGATTCTGTGAAACAATTTTCTTTTTTTTGGGAAATGCACATATCTCCTATTGATTTGAAATAAAAATTAGGCTTAGGCTAACAATATGTACTATAGGCTAGTCATTATGCTTAAGCCTTAAATTGATTAATTTCTGTTTTTATATTGATACAAACAATCATTTAATTCGGGACCTGAATATTTGAACTCGCCCTCTATGTAGTTCTAACCTGACTAACATAACTGGGCACAATTCCTGCCATTTGATACGCCAAACGTTTCTGTACCAAAAGACTCATGTGATTTCTGTACTTACGATTGGTTTCCCGACTTCTGTTTTTCGACCGGCGCAACAAAACAACATATGTAGAATACCTGTAACAAAAGCCTGTAGAGAACAATACGAAAACAATGACATACAGAAATACTCATATTGTAGTTACACGGGAGGTCATTAGTTCAAATCATCGTCCAGAGGAAGACATCGAGGGTTGAGCGCCAGAAGGCTGTAACTCAAGAAATGCCATTTTGAGATAATCGACTTTCAAATATTTGGGACTCATTACAATACACTGTAGCACCCAACTTATGACTCTAATTTTAGACAAATTAAGAGTGGTTTATGAGTTATCTCTTTATGGTTCTGAAAATCTAGGTTATATGGATTATTTTTGTACCAAAATATCAACTTGCCCACAAATTGAGTTACGGCCTTCTGGCGCTCAACCTTCGACATGCATAGACGAAGAACTACGCCAATCATTTTTAGTTTATCAGGCGATTGTTATTGCACTGCATTTGCAAGATTGTCTTTTGGAAGATGATTTGAACTAATGACCTCTTACTTCCTGGCCGTGCAAGTTTATGGTCATGCATCTTTTACATTTTTAAGAAAATTTTGGAAACATTAACTTAAAGATGAAAATAGATACTTTTATAACCCTTCATTTTGGACTTTTTAAAAGTCTATAATTCTTCCTCTTTTATTTCAGACCCAAACCAGGTTTTTTCCTTTCGTGTATATTCATTTTAGGATTAATTAAGCTAACGAACTCGTTCGGTGACGGATGTAGCGGACACGGATGTGCGGACACGGTAATTTTAATTATATAGACTTAAACGAGCAGATTTACAGTCCCGTTTATGACTTTTCAGACCATAAGTTTATGACTTTTCAGCCCATAGACCATGCACCGTCAAAAACAATCTATATATCTAATACCCCCCCCCCCCCCCCCTCGTATATGAAAACGATTTGGACAATTATCAATAAAGTTCATACCGAGAAAAAAAATCGTATTACCTCGGTATAGATCAAACGCCCAGCTTTCTTAGGAATTTAGATTTTGAAATCGGTCAATTTTGATTTTTAAGATAGTATAGATTTCAAGGTTTTTGTCGAAATGATCCATTATGAAAATCTATAAAGTCACTAACCCTTTTAAACATTATTTTTGATAACAATCGATTGTTGTGTGCATAGACAATAAAGCTTTTATTGAATAGGGCAGGATTTGTTTTGCTTAAGTGGTTTTAACCATCCTTTATATGGCGGGAGTTTTGAATATAACTTATGAGGTGTGGGGTTCATTGTTTAAAATGCTGGTAGTGCTAGAGAGAATAGTTGTAAAGATGAATAATGTGAGCCAAAATATGAAAATACGTTTTTATAGATTTTCCATTATGTCTTGCCACAGTGGAACAAAAAGAGATATCTCATTGAAATTAAAGGAATAAGTAGGAAACCATTCCACCACCATCGCAAGTGTTTAAATTTGAAACACTTTTTGTTTTATATTATATATATATTTTTTGAAACCCGGTATAGGTCATTCTGAGACACACTGTATACTCTCTCTTGAACATTAACTAGATTAATAACATGCCTAACGCTGATACATGGACGTATATGATATATGTCAACTCATTTGATTGGAAAACAGAAATACCTATCATTTAATACGGAATGGCGAGCCAGAATAATCTGGACCCAATGGAAGAAGAAAAAAGAAGAAGAAATATTTAGCAATTATCGAAACAAGTTCAAATAAGTTATGTTATATATGTTTAGCATACCGTTAAACTTCATCTATAAGCACCCATTGACTAATAGTTAATAAGCAGAGAATAGATAAAAAGGTATGAGCGCCCTCTATAGATCTAGAGAAATTATCACGAATTTGTTTAGTGTATTCGATATTCAATAATATAAAGTTGTATTACTCTCTAAATAATTTCATGGACAGACGAATTGCTCAATTGGTAAAGCGCCCGGTAAAGCGTCAACTTCAGTATCACGAGGTTGGTGGATCAATTCTCAACTACACCTTTTGCAATTTCTTTTGAAATCCAAGTGATATAGAAATTAATGCAAACTTGAATGTAAAATGATTACTCAATTATACTAGCTTTATTGTTATTTTTCAAAAAACAAGCGCATAATTAATTTGATTGTATAAAGTAATGATCTTAATAGTCCAACCTTTTTATAAGCTAAAACACATTTATACTACAAATTAACCACAGCAAAATGTATTCATTGGCTTATTTTAAATGTTTCACACAGTAATACAAACGTTTCCTTCATCATGATTTAAGGGCAAATTATGATGATGCATATTAGGTTGGTAGATCAAGTTAAGCAACAAAATGAAAGTAACTATGCAAACCACTATAATCCTGGTCTCACAATGAATGAATAGGTGAATGAATGGATGGCTATTAAATCAATTTATTTCCAATAAGATAGAGGGCCGTCCATTTATACCGACCCATCAATTATACATGTAGTTATAAAACAGTATCTGACACAGCAGTCTCGTTTAGATCAATTGGTTAAGCCGGCAGTTAGGGCAATTGTGATCGCAGGTTCCAGATGACAATTCCTGGTTCGAATCTCACTTCAAGACTTCTTCTTTTGGAAAGTTTATAAATATTTACGGTGTATATCAAATTCTTAACTTTGTTTTTACCATGAATAAATAGTGAATCTATCTTTGTCTTTAATGTGGGTTTTCCCTTTTTTTCCCTCTCTTTCTACTATTTTTTATTTTAATTTTAATGTTATCACAATCGTTTATAAATAGTACAAACATTTAAATCAACCTCAACGACTTAGTATTTTTGTGAAGACATGCATGGATGGAGTACAATGAGACAATACGTTGATTACAATTCACTGCTTTTCAGTTCTGCTACTTATGGTTTTGGCCATTGTTGGTTCTAGATGACAATTCCTGATTGAGTTTATAGAGACACATACATGTACATGTACATGTATATGGTTCACAGTTGATCGAGCATGTAGCATGTCTATCGAATTTGGGGCAGAGGACTTCTTTAGTGATATAGACACAGTTTCGTAATTCTAAAACTAATCCGTTATAAATCAATAACACGTGGCCACTATACTACCATTTACATGAATGTAATGCATGACCTTCAATACCACGTGAGCTGCTCAAACTATGACATGTTCATTAGGCGTCCAATTTAAAGGCAATCCGTCAAACGTGTGTATTATAGTTCCGAAAAACTTAAACAGACTTAAAAAGATGGATGGTGCCGTAAATAAGTCCTTCGCGTGATTTCTTTTATTATTTCCACTCAGTTTTGTTTTATTTGTTTTGTGCTTTGTGTTTCTCCAAGAATAGGTATGGCACAAACGTGTAATATCGCGTTTCGAATCAATGAGGACAACAGGCAAACAGTCAAAACGTTATTGACTGGCCATGGCTTGCGTGTCCAGTTTGATTAAATTTTGTTTCATTTAAAAATATATATATATAAAAAAACCAACGAAAAAGATAGATTCCTTGTTCATTCATGATAAAAATAAAACACTGTCAAGAATTTGAAAATTATGACCTTTCCAAAAGAAGAAGTCTTGAAGTGAGATTCGAACCAGGAATTGTCATCTGGAACCCGCTATCACAATTGCCCTAACTGCCGGCTTAACCAATTGATCTAAACGAGACTGCTGTGTCAGATACTGTTTTATAACTACATGTATGATTGATGGGTCGGTATAAATGGACGACCCTCTATCTTATTGGAAATAAATTGATTGAATAGCCATCCATTCATTCACCTATTCATTCATTGTGAGACCAGGATTATAGTGGTTTGCATAGTTACTTTCATTTTGTTGCTTAACTTGATCTACCAATCTAATATGCATCATCATAATTTGCCCTTAAATCATGATGAAGGAAACGTTTAAGATTACTGTGTGAAACATTTAAAATAAGCCAATGAATACATTTTGCTGTGGTTAATTTGTAGTATAAATGTGTTTTAGCTTATAAAAAGGTTGGACTATTAAGATCATTACTTTATACAATCAAATTAATTATGCGCTTGTTTTTTGAAAAATAACAATAAAGCTAGTATAATTGAGTAATCATTTTACATTCAAGTTTGCATTAATTTCTATATCACTTGGATTTCAAAAGAAATTGCAAAAGGTGTAGTTGAGAATTGATCCACCAACCTCGTGATACTGAAGTTGACGCTTTACCGGGCGCTTTACCAATTGAGCAATTCGTCTGTCCATGAAATTATTTAGAGAGTAATACAACTTTATATTATTGAATATCGAATACACTAAACAAATTCGTGATAATTTCTCTAGATCTATAGAGGGCGCTCATACCTTTTTATCTATTCTCTGCTTATTAACTATTAGTCAATGGGTGCTTATAGATGAAGTTTAACGGTATTTGGTAAAAGTTTCATGTATACATGGTGGAACTTACCTTCATTATCACTATAATATTCGGTGAGATTCTACATTACTTTTTGGCACCTGATCCAACCCATTGAGAAATTGTAACCCTATTCTTATATTATCCAATCAACTATTGTGCCTTTCACACTCTTTGTTGTTGAGATGGTCCGGATAATACAAACAATTGCCTATAGTTTTCGCCCCCACACAAAAAGATCTATATTGCTATGCAAAAGTATGTATAAAACCCTTAAAGACTAAACAAAACAGGGCACTTCAAAAACGTCAATGCACCATATTTGGCAGGCACATGGTGTATTAATTTGGGCTACATTCAGGACAGAGCAAAATCCAAGATGGCTGCCGGCAAATATTCATCGGAAAATCGAATGACATAGAGCACATTATTCTGATCTTTAAATAAATGTTATCATCTTTAGTTTGGCTGACGTCATGTATACAAACCCAAGTTTGAGCTGTCATTTGAGGCTTTACACTACCACTGCCTGATGCTTTCTCCGGTAGATAGCAACTCGGCACCACTGAGTATTGTTGTAACAATCTCGATGCAATTTTCCTAATAATCGTATTTATTTTATAAGGAAATTCTATATGATATCGTAGGTGCACATACAGTTGTGCAGTTGCTCAAATACTCTATAAAGTATCCTTAATATAGGACCTTAAAACTATATTGTTTTGAAACTTACCACAACCCCCGTCCATACGGCCACATAATAGTTGAAGTCCGTTTCCCGTCCCGTTGGGCACTCGAAGTAACAACCCACCCAGAGGCCGATAGAAGTTAGGCCTAAAATCCACGCAAAAAGTCCCGTGAAAAGGAGGCAGCCTGGCCCTAACCAACTCATGGTGAAGCCACTATGTGCCCTTTAGGCTACTGCTGTATGTGTGTAAGCTTCCGTTCATCAAACCCTGATGAAATAGAAATAAAATTGAAGAGTGTTGATACCCTTAAACACTGGAGTAGTGCTTGACTATGACCATGCCATGAATCTGCCGTCTATGTGGGCAAGTTCATTTGGAATCACAATTTAGTACAAACATAGACAACACAATAATATGCAATACAAAGAACGAAATACCTGCCATGCATATCAACGTTGGATTTTTCTTATTATATTATTATTCTGAACTTTTTACTACAATAAAGCATGGTAATCAAAGGCTAAATCATCCAGTTGAATGGTTTTAGTTCTACCTCCTATGGACACAGCACATGCACAGTACAGATCCGGGTTGGTTCAATAGCAATAGACTTCGCTAATATGACCATTTAGTTATGGAAAATTATCAAGCAAATCTGTTTTTAAAGTGGGACATTGTTTTTAATTTTTCATGTCATCAGTCAAAATATGAGTGAAGGCATGCATCTTACATGTAGTTTAGTTGTGATACATTCATGCTACAACAAAAGTGATTTCAGAGAGTATCGTGCGTGTAGCCTACATGTTAATAGTTTTGAAATATTCCGGTGTGCACTGCATATTGAACCTATTGTTGAAAATTACTTAACACTTTTCACGCGGCTATTACTAGTTTTACCATTATATACAAAACAGATTTGTCAGAAACCTCTACCAACTTTCAAGGTCTATCTCAAGAATTACTGAACCAATACTAGGCATGTTTGTACTTATTTCAATGCATTTCTCATGGTGATTTTTAAAAAATACAGTGTTGTAGTCGAGTCCACCCTACCCGAGTCCGAGTCCTTACCTCTCGAGTCCGAGTCCGAGTTCTTTTATACTGTCCGAGTCAGAAACCGAGTCCGAGTCCTTCATGTCCGAGTCCGAGTCACGAGTCCTTATAATTATGTATTTAAGTTCTGATCACATGACATTAATTTTGCTATTTATATTAGGCCAACATATCAGTGATGTCAACATAATGATGCATTATTAACCTTCGCATCCCCATACATGGCAAAATGTTGATACCATTTTGAATTATAAGGCATAATAATTGATTCAGATATTCAAAAAGTGTCCAGAAGTTCATAGCTTGAGAACAAACTCGATTAAAAGGTGTGATGTTCTGTAGAGCAACCCTTCCCCTGTCGTTGCACCTATGTCTTTTCCCTGAAAATGTCATCCTAATTCCATCATTTTTTTAAGAGCGTTGCTCTAGAAATTAGTTGAAAATTGCCAATGAAATATATCCTCTTTGTAAGAAATATTATCATTTTGTTAAACTGTGTAAATTAAATACTGACACAAAAACACTTAATGACCATTTACATCGTAATCGTACAAACAGCCTTCGATTGCAACTGATTATTATCACTCTACTTATTTATAGGTTCCCTCGAATAGTGTTTTAATGGTTATCAATAGGTATTTTCAACAGCATATTTTTAACTGTTCAGATGTATTTATGATGATTTATGACATTATTTCTAAACTGTTGAAGATTGGATGACTAAATAAGTATTTAATTACTGCAAACAAAATAAGCCAATATTTTAACTGGACTCGGACAGGACTCGGGCACAATTCCCGAGTCCCTAGTGCCCGAGTCCGAGACCGAGTACTTCACCTCCGAGTCCGAGTCCGAATCCTTCAAAATAGGGACTCGAGACCGGTCTCGAGTCCGAGTCCGGACTCCGGACTCGAGTTCTACATCACTGCAAAAACAGTAAAGAAATTCAATAATTTTGACATAAATTTGAAACATTTTGTGAACTTTTGGAATGTCGTCTGCAGACGCCTGCCGCGTGGAAAGTGTTTTAAACAAAGTACAGGAGTTGTGGAACGAGTTTTATGATTAACTTACAATTCTTCATTTAAAAAGTGAAAGAAAAATCTCAACATTATTACTTTATTTTCCACAATTTCACAAAATGTCGTCAAAATGTCGTCAAAATTATTGAATTTCATCATCATATCTGGAATCACCATGGGAAATGGATTTATAAAAGTACAAACATGCCTAGTATTGGTTTATTATTCGTTAGATAGACTTTGAAAGTTGGGAAAGGTTTTTGAAAAATCTGTTTTGTGTATGGTAAAACTAATAGCCGCGTGGAAAGTGTTAAGTCCAAGATAAAGAATCTCCATACTAAGCAGTTAGGGTTCTGATAACTAAGCAAAATAACAATATTCACGTATAACCCCAACAGAGGGGCGTCAAAAAAGTTTAAAACACTTACTAGTTTCCAAAATGTTCTGGGGGCTTCGCCCCAAACCCTTGCTTTACCTGTATGTACATTATATGCGGAACGTTCATGAATCAACGTAAAAATAGCTATTTTTTTTGGCTAGGGGCCTATTTTCATGTACATGTATACAAGCCCATGCAGCTAAAAAAGAATGAAGGGCAAATTCCAAATTCATGTCATAGACAAAACATATTTATAGCCAAGATATATGATTGGAGGGAGCATCCTAATTGGTTTCAAAAACAGAGATCCGTGCATAAATATGTGAAGTTATTCAGGTGATTAAAGACCATGGCACTAAACAAAGATACCTGCAATTGAAGTGGGAGTTCTGATTCACTCTAGATTCTACAACCTGCCCTCCTAGATGTGATGCGTCCATCAAAATAGAATATGATACATGGGCAAACAAATCCCATAACAGAGATCATAGATGTTCTCTGAACTTGATAACAATGAACGGGGACAAGAAAGTTTCAGGTGCAGGCAGTAATACAGGGGGGGGGGGGGGGGGGGGGGGGGGAGGGGGGTCAAACAAGTTTGTGGCATGGCGAGAGGGAGGGGGGGGGGTCAAACAAGTTTGTGGCATGGCGAGAGAGGGGGGGGGGGGAGGGTCAGAACAGTTTTGATATACCAAAAATGAAATTATCCAATCCCCACCAAAGTATTTATGAACGGTCCCTAAGATTAACACAGTGTTTAGCTTGAGTGATAGAAAAACAAATTTTGATTTTGATTCGATTATTTATCTTTCCCCAGAGTAGGCCATAGTGCACATATAAATGTTGAACGAACCCATGTGCTTCTGACGAGATTCGAACCGGCAACCTTTACATTAGATCCACAACGCTCAACGAAGGCAAGAGGAGCGTAAGATTATTATATGTAGGCCTAGGTAATATTTTAAGTATGTACATGACCAAATAGGTTCAGACTTTTCGAAAAGTAGAATCAAATGTAAAGGTTCATCTGATCCTGTTGATCGTGTTTTTGTATGTGAAGAGCTTTGTTGCAAAAGGGCCACCAGACCACTCCAACATGTTACTCATTTTGCATTATTGAATTTGCATTGACAAGTCCATGGAATAAATCAAATAATTCGTCGCTGTTCTGACATACCGGCACATCTCTTTACTTATTTCTGTTGTGAGGTGCCGGTATGTCAGAACAGCGACGATTTGTATGGCTGTCTGTGTTCATTACTGTTTCTATGACTTGGATTAGTGCATCCATGCACGCCAATGAGGCACCAACAATACAAACCACATTCCACATAATGAATAGCCATCCATTCAATAATGCAAAATGAGTAACATGTAGAAGTGGATGTAGGCCCTTAATTTTGCAACACAGCTCTTCATATATATATATTGTTTACATGATCTTCTGACGAGAAGAAATTGGGCCATTTACCAAAAAAGTGGCACTGAATCTCACTGGCTATGGCTGGTTTTGTCCATAAATTAACAGACATTTTCTTGGTGGATTTTCGTGCACAGACATGGGAATCTACCAAACAATTATGTGTGGCATCATTTCAAGAAAATCAATAAGCAGATCATAATACCAAGACACGGTAGCATTTATTGTCTAAAATGTTTGTTAATTTTATGGACAAAACCAGCCATTAGCCAGCAGGGATAGCACTAAATCAAAAATGTGAGAGGTCCGATGAAATTTTTCAGGACCCCGTAGGACTTCAAAAAACAAATTTAAGGGGTCCCCCAAGAAATTGAGGGGTCCTTAAGTTTGGGTATTTGAAAATTTTACTTTTTTACTGACAGTTTTAATGAATTTATATTTTGAGCAAAGGATGGATATGTAATTTATAGAATTTCTTAAGGTTTCCATTTCCATACATCGTCAAAATTAAGGGGTCCCTTCAATTTTGATCGGGACCCGCAAGTCTTTCCAATTTGAAACCTGACGCGTCGCTATAAGAAAGTGAGAGGTCTAAGACGCGCAGACGCGTCAGAATGCGACCCCTGATAGCCAGTGAGATTTAGTGCCACTTTTTTTGTGTATACAAATTGATATTGGCACAATTTCTTATCGTTGAATTGTCTCAATGCAAGGCCAACATATTTGGTATCAAAATGTGCCTAACAATTGGGTGCATCTTTCTAGCTGAAAATTATTTAAATCCATCAAATATTTTTGGAAATATTAACTTACATATTTTGTTGTTGGGTGTATAAGTCACTTGATGGGATTTAAGACTATCATGTAGTGATTTTGACTTAAATTCGACAAATCAGGTGTATTTGTGACGGAATCATAGTCTTTCCATGGACATGTAACAATTGAATACGTAAAGATCTGTCCATGTATCCAGATACTCACAGATGTGAGATACTGCAGTAGTCCATCTGTATCTATCTATTTTATATAATTATATCTATCGTTTATTATTATCAAGACTCAAGGCTCACGGTTGATAAACTAATTACTATACATGTACTCACCTTAAACTCACGTTAACTCACGTTATCACATAAGAATGCACGGCCATCAATTGACATGTATCATAGAGCATCAATAGTGTTAGTTAACCAGTCGAGGTTACAAAATATGCACAAAATATATCTATAAATCACACCTAAACTCAGAAATAGTTGTTGAGAAAATACTATTTCATATCAATTCTGCCATATTTCCTCGTTCTTAACACGTCACTTTTGGTGTGGTGTGTTGCCTGTATGCTGTGGACTGTAAAATCTCACGACCTGTGTATCATGCATACATGGTTCTATTGTTATTTCTCTGTCAGTTATCAATGGGAATCAATCAAGCGTAGAATACTTTTCAAGTGAAGTTGGTCACCTATCGTGGCATTGTCGCATTATTGTACAATATTGACTTTAGTGTCAGAAGGAGACGGACACGGTCTTGCCTATATTTCGATGATCAGACGTTTTGTATAAACTATGACGTCACGATGGCGGATTTTCAAATGACATCACATTGCCTAGACATTTTATTTGTCATACTGTACCTGTTTATACATTATACATACCAGCAAAAATACAACCCTCTGTAGCATGGTCGGTTTCACTCAATATGTAGACTATTCTCTATATAGTCCATTGATTTTCGCTATCATATTGTGTAGGTCCTATATCATCAAGTGCATCCCACCCAATACCTAAATTTAGTAAATTCATGTCGCACCCCATCCCCTGCCAATACACTCTCATCCAATCCGGTGACCATTTGCGTGAATTTTACGGTGACCATTTTCTGCGACAGTGACCATGAAGGGAGCCCTCGTTTTATATTCTTTTATATGGCTAGATATAAAACTAATACAATTCGCGTACAATTGGTGATAATGAGGGCGAGGTTAAAAACACAAAATCCGCCCGATCCGACACTAGAGGGGGTTGGGGTACCGCGCCATTTTGCCAGTCTGCATTTTGAATGTAAGTAATTTTGGTTTTATAATGTTTTTGTTGGTTTTTTTTGTTTTTTTTTGTTTGTTGTTGTTTGTTATTGTTGTTGTTTGTTTGTTTGTTTGTGGTTTTTTAAGGGGGGAGTAAGGCGATATAAATGATGAAAATACCAACGATTGGTGACAGGTATGTCACTGCTCATGTAATATCAATTAGCATGGTGTTCTGAATTTCTTTATTTATTATGCCCCTTTACCCAGTATAGGACACAGACCATAAAGACCACTGTTTAGCACATTATGAAAATTTGCCTAGCCGTGCGGTGCTTTTACAACTCATTAAATTACACTTAACTCACCTAAACTTGAGTCGAACTCTAAGTAAGGCAACAGGAGACAGTTTCTTCTGTTTATATTTGCTTTAATTCGTAGAATATATTGAAACAAATAATGTTGGATTTTGATGTTCAACAAGTCAGTTTACGTGTGACTTTTCTTCGAACGGAGTTGAGGTGAACTGATTTTAAATCTCATTCATAAATGTATAGTATTAATTACGCAGAATCTCTTATCTTAAAGTTGATTAACAGTCCCAAAATGCTAAATGCATCCGTCAAAACATCTGGTCTCGATTGAAATAAAGGCGTACTGCCGGACTTGCCGCCGTTGCTCAGCGATAATAAAATACAATCGTTTTGTTTTGTACGATTCTACGTTATTATCACAGACATCAATGATAAATCCCCTGGTGAATAAGGCCACTTAGACATTTAAGGGACCGCAATTAGACTTCCTGGGGGGGGGGGGGGGGGGGGGGGGGGGGCTAGAAGTTTTGAAGAAGAAAGGGGCATAATAAATAAAGAAATTCAGAACACCTGCTAATTGATATTACATGAGCAGTGACATACCTGTCACCAATCGTGGGTATTTTCATCCTTTACCTTCTATATGCTGTAGGCTATTAATAACTCTAAACCATCCTGCAGTCATAAATCGCTACAATGTTACTAACAATAGACCCTCCAAAAGCAATATAAATGTGCTTTAAACAAATGTATCACGGCTTCTTTTGTTACAGCTCTACATCTAGGCTAAATCAAGTACTTAGATAATAAGGTTTTCAATGAAGGGAGTGACAATATAGATGAGGTGACCGTTGTTTACATTTAGGACGCCCTCTGTTGATTTGAGACAAAACACACCGGGCAAGAGTTCCTATAGTTTACATAGGCCAGATCAGGTTTTCTAACTAGATTGTGGTGTCACAGCAAATTGTTATCAAAACTGTCTTTAAACTTGCTTAGGAATGCTATAAGCTATCGCATTTCACACAAAAAATTACAAATAAATGAGTTTTACAATTCATTAGAAAGAAATTTCATGTTGTCTTCATTAACTTATCCATTTATCCATTAATTCTGGCACAAATCAATAGGCCCACTGGCTAAATAATCCGCAAAACAGATGCATGCATATTCAGTGCAAATTAAAACAGATGTGTTAATTATAGTTCTCGAACCCACTGTGGATGGTTCATTGAGTTACAAATCGAGTACTTTCATGTTACTCGACTGTTACTGTGTGAATTCCCATTGTACAAACTGTTACTGTGTGAATTCCCATTGTACGAACCAGTAAATGACATGGTTTACACAAAGTACGCTAGTTTCCTTATTTTTTATCGGATTGATCTCATATTTTCAGGATATCATAATAATTAATTGGGCTTTATATTGAGACTAAATTGGTCATGGTCCAATGATTATAATAAGAATTACACCGTCATGAAACAGAGTCCTAATTTTTTTGATACACCCTGTACATTATATTTATATGATAAAACGTAATATTTTAAATATTTAAAAATGACCAGGATGGTCGCCGAAAAAGTTAATCATTGGAAACCCTGGGTGATCATTTAGTGACCCAAACTCAATCTAACACCAACCATGTATAACCATGTATTGACTCGATCCAATTGATAATGTAATAAACCTAAGTGACTATTGACACAAAGAGATTGTTTAATGACCCCAACTGATCCTGAGTGATCATTTCATTACCCCAGTGGATAATTTAATGACCCTGGTTGATTACTCAAGCCGCCCAAACTGTTATCTAATAACCGCAGGGGATGATTTAATGACCCCAAGTGATTATTTATTGACTCGATCCAAGTGATAAATGATAACCCTTGGTGACCATTGACACAAACTGACTGTTAATGACCCAATACGATCCTGAGTGAATATTTCATTATATCATTTGATGATTTAATGACCCTAGGTGATAGCGTAATGACCCCAAGCAATCATATAATGACCCGGACGGTCGCTTAATTACCCCAGGTGATCAATCTATGACCCCAAATGACAATTTAATGATCCAAAAGGATCGTTTAATGACTCCGAGTGATCATTTAATTACCCCAGGTGATCATCTAAAGACCGCGAGTGATACCGTAATGACCCAAATCAATTAAGTAAGTTAAGGATATCTAATTAATAAGGTCATTGATGAATTCATACAACTACCTATGTATACAGGGTGAGTCAGAAAGCGCCAAATATGATACCTGCCTATTCAAAACCAACTATAGTGTTAATAAGAAAACATATTTGGCTTTCATTCAAAATAAGCATTTTTGAATTTGATCATTGCGTCATAAAATTGCAACCATTTGAGTAGAATCCGGTATTTTAAAGCCATTTCGCGGAATTGCAATAATCCATAGTATTGTTGGTTGCCTGATTCAGAGACGCTGATCAATGAAACTAGTGAAAAAATTGAAAAGGCACATGAATATGGGATACAATATCTTAAAATGACTGGAAACAAATAGATCTGTGTAATTATGAGTAATAAAAAGCCCGAAATCAAGAAGGAAAAGTGAGGCATCTGATTCCGGAGGTAAACCCCATTAGAATTTAGGAATGGCTAGATATTTCGACCATTCCATGGGTTTGCTTCAGATTTTGGGGTGCTTTGCTCAAATAAGTGTAACATTATAACGAAATGGTCGATTTTTAAAATTCTTCTTTTGAAGGAAAGCCAAATTAGAGGTCTTGAAAGCGCTACCATTTATTTGAAATACCGTATGCATGCCTACATCATTTGTAAGGTAATGTGAAACTTACATGTAGTAACTTTTCACCCAAATTGAACAATACTTTCACAGTTTCACTCATGCGGGACTATTAGCATGGTTTTAGATTGGGGTTCGAGTACCGATCTTGCTGAATTTCTGTAATATTTATATGTATTTTACCACAGATTTTCTGTGGTTTAATTCTTAGCATTATTTTGGTAATCGATTTCCGTATTGAAAATTTGATTAGATGATTAGATTGGCCGTATCAATTTGATTCTAGATTTTATTACTTGTGAATGTAGCATTTTACATGTTGGTGGTTTTTATTAGCTATCTGCTATTTAAATGTAGTCGCGAAAAAAATGAACACGTATGTGACATGTCAATAACCGTTTCTTATAACAAAACAAAAAAGTTTAAATTTCTTCACATTTTATCAGTATTTATGGCGGATAAGTAGGCCATAACGAGTGCTATTAATGCATTGTATGCATCGGAAATTAAACGTTGAATGGAAATGATGAATGGAGGAAATGGTGCACCTGTGTTTATTTGAAATTGGTCTAATTTAAAGAGATAGAATAAAGAATTGAAAAGCAACTTAAGTCCGTTGGAATAGGTCTAATTCAAAAGACAATTGATTCGAAACTAAACTACACCTAGCAACATATACTATATAAACTAAATACCGTACCTGCATCTAACTTTCCGAGCAGATAGGTTATTTATAATTGCAATAGGGCCTACTACTTTGTAATATAATATGAACAGGGGCGCAACTCAGAAATTTATTTTGTTGTTGGGGGCAGGGAGGGGGGGTGCGCGGCACCAGGGGTGTATGGTCTCTGACTGGGGGGGGGGGGGGGGGGGGGGCATATCCAGTGGCGGCAGCATTACAAAAAATGGTGGGTAAACGCCGGGGGGAAAGATACATTCGTGGTGGGAAATGCGCGCGTAGCGCTCAAAAGCAAAACCGTGTGCCTTTTAATATCAGAATTACCTAAATTTAGCTTAATTTGGCCTAAAAGTAGGTATTTTCAGACCATTAGGGCATGTATTGCACTGTCATGGGTCATTGTATTTTGTCATATTTCATTTGGGGGAGGGCATCAGGGGGACCATGGTTTCTGACTGAGGGAAAATAACCTAAAATAGTTTTTGGTCTAAAAGTAGGACCGTATTTCAGACCATTATAGAGCTATTTTTTTACTTTAAAAGTCAAGCCACTTGGAAAATTAGGGCATGTATGCTACTGCACTGTCATGGGTAACATGGTATTTTGTCATATTTCATTTGGGGGCATCAGGGGGGGGGGGGCATGGTTTCTGACGTGGGGGGCATGGTTTCTGACGGGGGGGGGGGCATGGTTTCTGACGGGGGGGGGGGCATGGTTTCTGACGGGGGGGGGGGGGCATGGTTTCTGACGGGGGGGGGGGGGGGGGGCTACGTCACTGAATATATGAACGACGTTGTATGGGCGGCCATTGGGTTAAAGTATTGAATATAGTCTAAATCGGGGTAAAGAGATATTAATAAATTATAATTTTGTAATGAATACAAATTGGCAATATGAATATTTACCAGCAATATGAATAATTAATTAATTAATTATCAATATGAATATTAATTAGCAATATGAATATTTAGTTAGCAATATGAATGATCCAGATCAGATTGAACTGAAATGATCCTGGTTGAACCGAGATGATCCAAGAGAATCCCAAATTAATCATGAATATTCATATTACCAATTTATAATCATTACAAAACAATTATCATAATTTATTCATCTCTTACAAATTACAAGACTATATTCAATAAATCTAATGATACTGTGCAGATGCCTTTTCCCCTTTGAAATATGATATTTGAATTAATTGCAATTTAATAATATTAAAGAAATGTACGGCTTTTCACAAGAAGCACGGCGCGGTGACAAAAAATATCTTAATTTATTCATCTCTTTCAATCAATGATTTTTTACTCTGTTTTTTTAACTATTTTTAATATATAAATACTGGTGTTCTACAAATATGTTTCGGTGTGTTTTCCTCGGTTTCAGTGTGTTTTTCTGGTCTATGTTCAGGTATAGTAATAATAGATCTTTTCAACATGGCGCTCTCTGCCGTCATTTTTAACCCCCTAAAGCATATCATTTTACAGTTCTATATTTATGCCAATAAAACGGGAATACCAGCCAAGTTGAGCTTTACTAGCAGTAATTACCCCATACTCGATATCAAACGATTGGTGTATATTTTGCCGTTTCTGCATGATGTAGTGCTTTGTTATCAATTTCCAGCTCATTTTCATTGCTTTTGCTTACGCACACTACATGTGGGTTGTTCGGCACACAAACTATCATTTAAAAATACATTTTGATTACATTTGAAAAACATCTTTTGTTATACCTGTATATAACTTCAGCACTACAATACAAACGTGTACAAATGTAATTAGTGTACTTAGGTCCCAACCCTGCACCAAGTCTATGGTGCAATGAATTCTATTGTATAGTTGTTTCGTCCTTTATCGCTTGCTTACGGTTATCGTTGTGTAGAATCGCCCACGTCCCATATATGTTCAAAACATGCCAGGCTTACAAGTCTGCATGTCCCATATAGCAAACCTGAGAAAAAACGAATCGCATGTTGCCATTGATGTACTTAATTATAGCCTACCAATTGACATGACGACACATTATACCCCATATTATATTAAGTTATAGAATAAAAGATGTAAATCAGCGGCATAACACCCAGGAGTGGGAAAGTATTCCCCGTGCACTTTTTCCGTCGTAAACGAAGTTAAAACAACACAATTAAGGGACATTAATTAGTGTCCCATCTCCACCCTCCAAAAATGCAGTACTTCTCAAAAACCATACAAAATTAACCGCCCATGCAGGTTCACTCATCGAACCCAAAATATTAACCGCCCTGGTTTACTCATCTAGCATGTTTTAAAAGGCCAATTTGGCGGCCATCTTGGATTCAAAGTGTGTTAACAATGCAAGCGTGCTGGATGAGAGTTTAATACATAGGCTACATACTATAGTTAAAACTATACTTTCATCATACATTTGGCTGATGTATGTTCTTTTTTACCCATTTGGCGGCCATTTTGGATCCAAATGCTCCCAAAACGATGACCTGGGTTTCCGTGTACCGGTTCTGGCATGTGGTCTTGTCATTGGTGCAGTTCCTCTTTAGTATGAATCCTTTCATGCCTGGTCTTACTACCCGAACGAGAGAAGGCCTTGTTACAGTATGAGCATTGGTATGCTTTCTCTTTGGTATGAATCCGCTCATGTGTATTCTTATGATGCAAATTAGAGAAACTCTTGTCACAGTATGCACATTGATATGGTTTCTCTTTAGTGTGGATCCTTTCATGCCTTATCTTATCGGACAAACGAGCCAAACGCTTGTAACAGTATGCACATTGATATGGTTTCTCTTTGGTATGGATCCTTTCATGACTGGTCTTACTTTGCCGATGAGAGAAACTCTTGTCACAGTATGCACATTGATATGGTTTCTCTTTAGTATGGATCCTTTCATGCCTGATCTTATCGGGCAAACGAGCAAAACTCTTGTCACAGTATGCACATTTATATGGTTTCTCTTTGGTGTGGATCCTTTCATGACAGGTCATACTTTGCAAATCAGAGAAGCTCTTGCCACAGTATGCACATTGATATGGTTTTTCTTTAGTATGTATCCTTTCATGCCTGACCTTGTTGGACAAACGAGAACAACTCTTGTCACAGTATGCACATTGGTATAGTATCTCATTTGTATGGATCCTTTCATGACTGGTCTTACCTTGCAAATAAGAGAAGCTCTTGTCACAGTATGCACATTGGTATGGTTTCTCTTTGGTATGGATCTTTTCATGTCTAGTCTTATGATGCACATAATAGAAACTCTTGTCACAGTACGTACATTGGAATGGTTTCTCTTTAGTATGGATCCTTTCATGCCTGATCTTTTTGTGCAAATGAGAGAAACTCTTGTCACAGTATGCACATTGGCATTTCTCTTTGGTATGGATCCTTTCATGCCTGATCTTATGATGCAAATCCGAGAAACTCTTGTCACAGTACGCACATTGAAATGGTTTCTCTTTGGTATGGATCCTTTCGTGACTGGTCTTACTGTACAAACGAGAGAAACTCTCGTCACAGTATGCACATTTGTATGGATTCTCTTTGGTATGGATCCTTTCATGATTAGTCTTATGATGCAAATGAGAGAAACTCTTGTCACAGTATACACATTGGTAATCGTATGTCTTTTCTTTAGTATGAATCCTTTCAGCTGTACTAGCAAAAACCGTATCACAATATGCTGATGGTGTATTCTTGCAGTGATGATTAAAAGGCTGTTTACATTGCGTGGATGAACACCAGTATCGACCTAGTTGCCGTCCATGATGATGCAGGTGTATTTTATAGTTGTCAAAATTATCAAATACTGTGTGATTACAATACCTGCACTTAAACGGAATCAAAGAAGCGCTCATTTTACGACTTGATGTACGCATATTTTACGACTTGATGTACGCATAGTGTACGGTATATCTGCAAAATACAAACATTCTTCAGAGTTTGTGTTAATGACTGCTGTATAACCTCTCACGGTCAAGTACATGTTATTAAATGCTCCTATATTGGCCTACTACCGGGGCCTACTTTAAAGTTTTGTGGATTCGGTACGGTACCGTATAAGCAAACCTATTCAACTTTCCCGCTATCTACATGTAATATTGAAGAGTCCACTGGTTGGGCGGTCATATTGGTAGGGGCAAAAGACCCGAGGCCGATGAGTCCCATATCATTTGTATAACCCGAACGGAACGAAACCAACCGCAAACAAATCAGGTTTCAAAGCTGAGTACAGAACTGGTGTCGTCCTATTTAAACATAGAGGCAGTTCAACGGCAAGCGGCGAGATTCGTAACTAGAAACTACGACCACGCAGCCAACATCACTGAAATGCTACTAGTAGAAGACTCCTCGAACAGTCTATAAAATACAATGGGTATTAGTATTTAGTGCATGTAGTGAAATGGATCGAAATGGATCGAAATGAGTCAAAAGGAGTCGAAATTAATCGAAATTAGTCGAAACGAATTGAAATACGTTTGTATGCGCACAAGCATCGCTTATCGTAAAAGAGAGGTTTTATAAAAGCCAAAAATATACTACTTTATCGCCATTTTATCGTCGAATACTTTCTTAGACGGAGCTCGTAGGATGAGGATGGGCGGTATATCGGTGTGTCCCAACACTGTGAACTGTACGGGGAACTGTAAACTTCCAGCACATGTTTTTCTCGCAGATGATATACTAGTATGCTATTTCAGATTAATGAAACAAACCTGTACTGCTCGGGTGCAAGTTCAGCACGCTCGTTGCAGAGATCAACTTGTTTTCTAGCAAGGTCACATCCTCGGATTTGGTTTGGTCGGGGGTGTGCCGCTGGAGATTCAAAACCCATACCCATTTTTAGGGGTGATTTTGGGAAAATCGGTACCCATTTTTAGGGGTTTTGCTTCATTTTAGACCAATTTTTCGGAAATTATCTGGAAAATATACCTATTTTTTGCAAATTTTCGCGAAAATAGACCCATTTGTAAAAAGTGACCCCATTATTAGGGATTTCCAGCACAAAATCATACCCCATGTTTAGGGATTTTGTGCTCAAAAAGCTACCCATTAGAGCGGCACACCCCCGTATACCGTCTTGGGTGAGTACCCCCCGGGGGTCACATCATGGATATATATTGCATTTGGTTCTCTAAGTACCGTAGTGTTAAATAAAGCCACCCAAACGTCACTATAGTACCCTTGGTTTCATTTGTTCACAATTTCACCCTCACAAGTAACACACAACCCTGTTAACATCATAACAGCTGATTATAACTATTTCCAATTAATCCATACACAGCCTTTTGACAATTTTGCAGATATACTCATATTAACACGCAAAGGAACAAATCACCGATGTCTTTGTGCATTTATTCAAAATAGTCCCGTCATTCACCACGGTATTGACTTACATCTATACAATTACCTGAAATAGTACTAATGGAAAGGTAATTGGTTTTTGTGAGAGATTGGTGCGGCCACTAGTTTTGTAATACCCTGAATGAGCTCTTTTGGCTTTTTTACAACATGTACAAGGTCAATACAATAAATTGTGAATCTTAATAATGGAAAACTACACATGCCGGATGGTAAATCAGGAATAATCCTTGGGTAAATCATGCATTAGTATTTCATGGTGTATACCCATGTGTAGCAACTAATTATAATGACTGGTTTGTGTATTTAAAGTGCCACATTAATGGCTCAAACTTAAAGATTGCAATTGAAAATTTGTAAAAAAGTTTATTATTTATTATTAATTAATCATTACTCATTCATTAATCATTAGTTAATTATTTATTAATTTTTAATTACTCAATAATGAATTGATGATTGATAAGTATTTATGATTAATATATGTTTTATGATTTATTTATTTATTAATTAATAATTGATAATTGATAATTAATTATTGATACTTAATTAATCATTAATGAATCATAATTAATTATTTATTAATCATTAATTAGTTATCCATTACTTAAATAGTTGTTTTTGCCCCTGGTTGACTTCGATGTGATAAGTCTATTCTTAATTAGATACAAAATATTCCTATTTGGGACTTTTAACTTAAATGTTCAGGGGAGTTTGTTTATGTAAAACAATCATGTACATATAACTATGACTCTATGTTATAAAAACAGGAAACTTTAAGTGCATGTTTAGTAATGACACACTTCTCTTCAAAATACTCTTCCTTTATTTCTGCTTGCATTCAACTTCAAACTTGACATTTGTAAATATCTACGAATCTGGCGAACACCAGCTCTTCACCTAGCCTCGGTTCGAGGCTTTTGGGCCCTGGGATACTTTTTTTTAATTTTTTTTATTTCTCTCTCTCTCTCTGTTTTCAATTTTTCTGTGAGCTTAGTTGATTTGTATTCAGTGTGTCCTGTCCCCCTACCTCTGTTATGGTCAGATTCAAATGTCTTAAAATAGTACAAGTAAGTTGCTGATCCCCTGTATATCTATGATACTACTCTCAACAGTAACAGGTACCCGGTCTACTAAATGCTCACAATCTCTATTGCTTGCCTCCCACTGTGCTCACGTCCGGAGTTTTTGCCGCCCGAAAAGCCTCGGCGATACTGTAATTAAAGTCTAACGCTGCGTAGCTATGGACTGTGATTGGATAGTAATTTGAACCATGGAAGAATATGTAGCGAATCAGAGCACACTACGATTTTCCGTAGAGAGCTCTCATTGAAACACACACACACGCTAATTACAACATCGCCGAGGCTTCTCGGGCGGGTAGAAACTCAGGATGTGAGCATTTAGTAGACCGGGTACCTGTTACTGTTGAGAGTAGTGTCATAAATATACAGGGGATCAGCAACTTACTTCAACTATTTTTAAACCTGTGCCAACCAAGACCATTTGGATCTGATCACAACAGAGGTAGGGGGACAGGACACACTGAATACAAATCAACCAAGCTCACAGAAAAATTGAAAACAGAGAGAGAGAGAAAAATAAAATAAAAATAAAGTATATCCCAGGGCCCAGAAGCCTCGAACCGAGGCTACTCTTCACCTCGCACAGCTAGTCCGTCGAGAAGGCCCACTCGCCCAGTGAGGTATAGAGCGCCGCCAGCGAGAACTGACAGGCCAGTCTGGATGTGCGACTTAAAGGCATATTATGTGATCTTTTCCAGGGAGCGCCCTCTATTCATGATTTTTTTTAGAAAGTAGATCTTCTTGCAGATTTACATTTCTGATCATAAATCGTACATACATCCCAATTTACAGAGCGATACGATTCCTAATTGCCTTAAAATCATGGTTTTAGAGGGAATTTAGACCAGAGTAAAATAAGTTGTCGGATTTCCGACAGTTTATTTTCACTCTAAAACCATGATTTTGAAGTAATTAAGAATCGTATGGCCCTGTATCTTGTAATGTATGTACGATTTATGATCAGAAATGTAAATCTGCAAGAAAATCTGCTTTCAATTTTTTTCTCGATGTTATCCACACCACTAAATAAATCCCTTCTGTGTTAAATGACCCCTAATAAAATGCAAACACTTTTTTCTCGCGAAGTGAGTATGTTACTTCTTCAGATAGATGAAACAAACCTGTACTAGTACAAGTTCATTACGCTCGTTGCAGAGATCAACTTATTTTATAGCAAGGTCGCATCATGGATATATTGCATTTGGTACTCTATAAGCATAGTGTGAAATTAGGCCACCCAAAACGTCAAGTAAACTTTGATGTTATTGGTTCAGCCAGAACGTGGCCATTGCTGGCACCCAACGCTGACATCCATTCACATATCAGGATACTTTAATACTGGTTTTGCTAAAAATATCCCTACACTGCTGTGACATATAATGCAGGCATGTATTACATGTAGACAAATGGCTTAGGCGAATAACTTGTACCTATATTTGTTTGTTTGTTTAAACGGTCGAACCAGACTCAAGCAAAATGCTCGGGCCAGGCTTAAAAAGCCTATATAAGCATGCCGGAATTCCTTTAAATTCCTACATGATACTGTCCAGCGATCTGTTGCTGATGAGGCGGTTTAAGTGACGATGACGTCATCGACACGGACAACCAGGCGCGAATTTCAAATAATCACAGGTTGGAGATGTGCAGTCTTAATTCGTTTTATTGGATATTATAGTTCTGTGTTCAATTTAAATGGTCAATTAAAGGTAGATGACCCGATCACATTTTCGTAACACAGAATTATTTCAAACATACGGAGATTTTCATATCATATGAAAGCTCGTATTTTTCTCATCATCATACTGAAATTTGACGGCCTAAATCGGTATAATTACGGAGAAATCGATGAAATAACGTTGAATTACCGCGAATGGTGGTAACCACCGATATAGTTTGTGTACTACTCAATGGGTACAGTTCACAGCATCTTGTGCGTCTAAAATAAGAACCATTAGAGCTATGCAACTCAAACTTTGGAACACGACTTTTTTAAGGATGACCTTTCATGTAGAATAGAAAACTTCAAGTTGAAAATCGGAACATCTACCTTTAACATTAGATAATTATTTTCCTACTATATAATGCATGGTTTAATGAATAGAACGGTAGTCCTTTAACCGTTGGGTCATCATTGTCATATTGACTAACTTCCCCTGTAACATGAAAAGCTGGCTGAATATCAAGATGGTTTATTATAAGTATTAAATGATGATTATATGAAGTAAATAAAATCATTAAAGAAAGGGGTATATACATGTATAAACATGTATATGGGGCATCTGAATATCACAACCATGTAACCATTTAACTAGGTTCATACCGTTTTATCTAATAAACGTGCAGTCGAACATTTCGCTTGCTTTGTACACCAAGTATTATATTACTGCTATTGACACTTTGACCACGAAAACTGTATAAAACATGGATTTCATGAGACATGTATCCTTTTTACACGTTAAATAATATGGAAATGTGTTTGTAAAGAAAATACTGCCTAATTTCCATGTTGTCATTCAATGATTTCTTTGTATTCTAACCGTTGGTACATATAGGACCAGTTGCCCCAATGATGGGGTAACTGGTCAGTGCCAAGTTATGTTTTTAGTTAGTGGTAATTGGCCTTTTGTTTGAATATTTTTTAACATTGATTATATGTTATTTGTAAACAGTTACATGGGTGTTATTTTTATAGCAATTCCATAAATATTTACATGAGCTTTAAGCTTTTATATCATGAAATATGCTTAACCGGACCAGTTGCCCCATCCTCCCCTATATAGTACTAGTAGCATCCACACCATTATATAAATCCCTATTACCTGTGTAAAAAGACTCCTGATAATATACCAATTTTTCATTCGGATGAAGATCATAGTCTTAGCATTTCTGCAAACAATAACAAAGGGTAATACACCTATCAGTTGTAAGACGCACTATACGACCCCCGGTAGTGGTGCGTCACTTTACCGAGGTGCGTCAACTTCTCATGTACCATGACGCAGCCTGTGTAAAAAAAACGACGGACCATTGCCATCCAAATACGCACCCTCAGTCAACTATCAGCCCATTCGCACCCATGTAAAGTGACGGACATTTACGCACCCTCCGTCATTTTTTTGACGGACCAAAGGCTGCCACTGACGTACCCTCCGTCAAGAATTATTGGTAAACGACGCACCTACGACGCACCTCTCCCGGGGGTCGTATAGTGCGTTTTACAACTGATAGGTGTATAAGGTACTACAAGGCAACATTTTCGAGATATGCGCCGTCAAATATACGCATGTTTTTAGCACCCGTGCCAATGCCAGGTTTAAGTAATTCTAATCAGTTATTGAAATATCTAAAATGACTATAAAATCATACAAAATCGGTCAAAAGAAAAATATTTAAATTGATATTGTTTGATAATTTTCATTTAATAAGCATCCGATCAAAATTTGAACTAAAAACTGTTGGAGCATTTTCATATCGTTCACGTAGAGGAGTGTCATCCTACCAAATTCAATAGACCTTTCGTCGTCTGCTCCATTATTTATTTAGTGGTGTGGACTCAGTAAGATTAACATGTATAAGCGCATTTATCAGGCAATCAGTTAATTAAAATAGTTTTATGGATATTTATATAGAGAATAAAATATAGTTCGTAGCTGTTTTGCTTTTTGAATTTTCGTTGCTCACGTAATGCATTAGGCTGTCCAATATCCCCGCCAATATCTCTGTCGTAATTTATGAGCGCCTGCGGTGACCATACAAGACTCGTTCTTACTTTAGTTTATTGGATATTTGTATCTTTATCATAAGAATAACGCATTCTGATACATTTATTTGAATCTAACAACAATAAATGTCCCACTTTATGAAACCGGCAACCCCAGCGAATTATTTTACTCGCGTTCTTTAGCACCCACACCCCCACCCCCAGCATCTAGTGTTATCAGACGACGGTGGCTACGAACGGCCGTTAATTTTGAATTTCCGTTGGTTTCAATGTAACAATGGATTTTGATTATATGACCCCATAAAATTCATCATAGGTTAGAAGAAAATGTTTCCAATCCAAAACCGTTCGGGATGGCTAATCCTCCCAATTGTAAATGCTATTTTTTGAATTTAAACCGTTGTTAAGCGGTCGTCCCATTCACTTGATCAGGTAACCTCGTTCGCATATTTGAACCTGAATACTCGTGAATACGCCTATGTCCAGCGTCGTCTGAGTGTTATAATCATAATACATACGCCGTCAACTTAGAGCGTGTTTCTGCTGGGGAAGAAACCGCTAATAAACGCTAAGTTTGCCCAGTAGAAACAGGCAGAAGCCGGCAATAATTTGTATTTTTGGTAATCCCAAAAACCTTCACAAACCAGGTTTAGAACCGGCAATAATCGGCAATAACCTCAATAGAAACAGAAAGGCGATTCTTAGCGGTTTGCGCCGTGAATCGTGTCACGCTGGGTTATACACATTACTGTGAAGCAATCTTTTCCAGGTGCGGTGGTATTGTTTGGTTATTACAAAACGTCAAACGTCGTGGCCAATCGACTAGGATCGAAAAACTTAGCGGTAACTTTTCGCGAGTAGTAACAGTGGATTAAAAACTGACCAATGCAGTGCCCCAGCAGAAACACGCTCCTGGTGTATAGAGTGAAGAGCGCGATTGCACATCTTTCTGCGATGACCATTACGCACTGAAGGCATGCAACAGCCCCATCCTAAACTATAATATGCGCGCGATCGGCCGAAAATCAGCCGAAAATCAATAACATTGCCTGTTGACATCAAAAACCACGCACACCATGATTGTACATGTATAAGAAAGACTGATATAAATGAGAAAGACTTGTCAGCAAACTAGGAGTTGAATAAATCACATAGCACAACAGACCAGTGCAATGTACAATTGAAAGGCTGCGCTCCACACCGTCGATCCCTGTACGCCACCAATTCATATCACTAAGTTCGCCTCACCTGACAGTTAAGTTTAGGAGATGGCAAATAGTTGAACCAATTATTGATCAGTTTCTGGAGTGGAATAATGTAACGGGTCAGTATTTATATTTGAATCGAAGTACGTGTGTTTCAATTCTATTTCTTGAGGAGGAAGACACGTGGGTGGAGGTGATGCAGCAGCTTCATGTTGACGAGGCTTCCGGTCTCTGTAATATTTCTATATACTACAAAGAAATCTCGTTATTGCTGTTGCTATTGCCATGGTTAATTACTCCTTGGCTCACTTCGCCTGGCCCAACTTCTTCGTGCGGACCGACATCCGTGTTTCCATCAGCTTGGTTGATAATGGTAACATTTGCAGTACTTCGTCTGTAAAAGCCATACACATATGATGATTACTCACTTGTATCATTGTATAAATACATGTATATCATAAAATTGCTGCGTATTCTAGTTATATCTAGGTCCGTGGACAATGGCGAAACGATCGAGGCATGGTTATACAAATATGCATTTGCCGTCAAAAGGGTACGGTCATAGAGAATGCGCGCCACCTCTCCGTGATAATGCCTATCAAAATAAAAACTGACTTGAGTTCCATTGTTTCCAATCAAATTCATTTATTATTATTCATAGCGCAACGTAATTTTGTATTCGGAAATATTCATTCAAAGTGAAGCTTTATGAGTCGCCATCAGATGCACAAAAAAAACCATGTAAGATAATACGACGGTGACTCGTAGAACGTGTAAGATTACACGAATAGCCTGTCGTATAACGTGTAAGATTACACGAATAGCCTGTAAAGGTTAGACGTTTAAGATGACGTCTCACATGTCGAAGTTGAGCAAAAACACAGTTTACTAATATGGTTTATTCCGTAAATAGTATTAGCTAGTAGGCCTATAGGATATCCAATATGTGTAAACATATGTACGGAATGAACCAAATGTGTACATCTTCGACGTTATCTTACATGTCGTCTAAACTTGCCCGTTGTACGTGTAACCTTACACGTATTACTTGTTACCTCAGAGGTAATTATCTTACACGTTTTTTTGTAACTAATAGCCACTCATAAAACTTCTATGACTTTGACCTGATACTTTACACAGAATAGACGTATCATCAGTGGTTATACATGTTTAAACTACAATTGCATGATAAATAGCACGATATTATAACGGCATAACCTACCTTTTGCATAAAACGATGGTGGTTACGACCAATAACATCACACACAAAATAAATACCTTCGTCTTCCTGGAAACCTGACGTGATGGACGACCTGCATAATCAATCCCAAATCGAAATGTACACATTAAAAAGGTGAGTTTTGAGTTTTGATTTGAATTCTGGTAAGGACATAGAGCACGTGTGGTCCAGTGGAGTAGTTGCCGGTCTCATAATCATAAGGTCGTGAGTTATAGCCCCGCTGGTGCCAATGTGTTTGTGTCCTTGGGCAAGGCACTTAGTCTACATTGCCTATTGGGGGTTACTATATAGGGGCTATGTATGTTTGTTCATGTTGGTTTATGTCGCAACTTGGCACTGATTTAGCTGCTGCCTGGACGTTGCATTGTTTATTAATGTATTTGATGATTTGTAATGTTGTTACAATTCAGCAAGTTGGCTGCGATGACAATAAAAAATATTTTAAAAAAAGAAGAAAAAAAGTGAAAGTGGAAACCTGTTCCGCTGCTGCAACAAAGCACCTGTCCGTATAGTACATTGTGAGACCAAAATTTCGTGCCGATTTCCAATCTGGTAAGTGTACGAACCGTATCAGTAGGGAAGGTTTTCAATTCAAGGGTAGACCTATAAGGGAGCACATCAAAACTCTACCGCCCGGCAACCGCCGGTTCCGTGGGGTTCCGTGCGGTTGCAGCCGGTTTCTATTGTTCTAAACAATGATATGCGGTCCAACCGGGCGGAACCGGCGGTTACCGCGCGGTCGAGTTTTGATGTGCTCCCTAACCCGATTTATGGTAAAATAATTAAATGGACCAATAATGGTTTTTTTAAGAGGTTCATTGAACATTTCTTCATGTTTGTATGTGCTTTTATCAATAATGGTGCTCGTCTGTGCGTATATTTGAAGTCAAGTGCTTCTGATATATATTAAAGGAGCATTACCCATTTTATACTGTCCCAATATTTTCACGTGTTGCTCAATACCTTAGTAACTATTCATCAGAAGTGGGGCAAGCTGAATATTTTTAGAACCCTTATGCCCAGAAGAACAACTTGGTATGATATTGTCAGCTTATTTGAAGCAATTTGAATTTATGACCCACTATGGCGGAGGCGGCAATTTCGGAATTCGGCTCTAAAAGTTTTAGCACACACGTTGAACTTGGGGAGTTTTAATATGGTGTTCCCCACATCATTAGGGAACTACGGTATCCAGCTTAATAAAGCTCTGTGCTCTGTGTTATTTCCCCCGCCTTTTGGCCCTAAAAAAAAGTCTAACGTGTTAGGCCTAGCTAGTAGGCTCATGGAAATCCGACGATGTGTTCGATGATTTAAAGGGATAACCTTGTTTACCTTACCTTTTTCCGTTTTGAACTCAACGGTTCCAACTCTTTCATAACGATCGTCATATATGTTAACTGATACTACGTCTATTCTGTATATAGTACCAGGTCTGAGATCTTTGATTGTATACTGCGTTGTGCTGTACTCAACTTTCACCGCAGTCTTGTCCGTAGAATCGTCCACGGGATAGTAATTAATCTGTAACATTATAGACGATATTAAAAACGGTCCATTAGCTAAAGTTGTCAACTTTATCGTATATATTTTTGAAATACAATGAGTGTGACTGTCAGGGTCCAGACTTTAATACGCAACGTAATACGCAGTGCGGCAATACGTGACGCGGGCGTCGTGACAACGAAGCAACGCGGGAGACAGAAGAAACAAAACAAACGGAGAGGCAGAAGGAAGGACGCTGGAAATCGGCACGGAAGGGCTGAGGGCCTGAGGGCCATGCCGGAAAACTTAATAGAAAGATACGGCACTGTGAGAATCTTCTGTTGACTATAATGGCAGGACTATTCTAGCTCATTGAATGAGATCGGAGAACATAAAAGATACGACACTGCGAGTCTAACTTCTGAAGTGTATGGCAGACTTGTGAACCGGTCCAGTACGGAACTTCACTGCTAAAGAACCGACTTCTGTAGTTTGCCGACGACATTAAAGACCTTCAATAAGACTCTCGAGCCGCGATAACCGATCTTCTGGTGGAACATGTTATTGTTATACGATAAGTGCACTTAGCCAACTTAATCAGTGATCACTGAGCGCGTTAAATGTGTTGCATTGTTTATTCATGATTTTTGTTTTATAAACTGTTGTTTATAAAGTCTGTGTATAGTAAATCGTTTGAGTGTAAAGTCCGAGCTAACTCGGGTCGTGACAATTGGGGGCTCGTCCGGGAAATCTCTTTATTTGGAAGATATACATTTTGTGTAGGGGAATATATTTGTATTATTAATTTTGGTTGAAATATTTGGAACGATGAGATCAGTTGAGCATTTGGTGGAATTGGTTAAAGCTATCGAGGCGGCTAGGTTCGAATTATCCAATATTGAGCTTCAACGTAGAATATCTGAATGCATTATTATTACAACGCCGAGTTTTGACCATAATCGCGATGATATTGTGGCATACCTGATTAGATTTGAACGCCTAGCGCAGTATCGCAAATGGCCGCAAGAAGCGTATTTGCCAAAACTAGTGGAATGTCTAAACGGTGAGGCTTTTGATATTCATGCTCAGTTGAATATGACGAGAAAGCAAGTTATTCTGCGCTGAAAATTGCGTTGTGTGAAAGATTTCGGGTAGACAGAAAAATTGTCGGCAAACAGCGGCCGAATAAAATAAGGCCAGCGAAATGTGGAAAGCGCTCCACAACAAACGCAGGGGTTTTGTGAATACAGGTCGTGCTGATTTCAATGTTGATACAAGAGAAATTGTGGTGATTAGTCAGGCAAATGCCAGAAGATCCTAAAACCGGGAGATTTGATGGTAAGGATGTTGTTGATGTTGTTAATAAAGAATATTTGGGTAGTGATTTATCAGAGAGTATGTGTTCGGAAAAGGTTGTGAGTGAAAATGTTGCCATGGATATGCAGGTGACTGTGAAAAGTCGGGAACGGTTGGTTAATGGAACAATTGGAGAGTCACAGGTAAATGTTTTGGAGGAAATGACTTGTGTGAATGACTTGGGAATAATTGATGGTGATGGTGAAGCAAGTGGGAAACAGCATGATGTGGATGTCAAGGTGCATTTTCCAGAGTCACAGTTTGATAATGTCATGGGGTGTCATGATGTTGCTGGGCAGGAATCTGGAAATGCTGTGGATTGTGGGGGTGAAAGTACGAAGGTTCATTGTTCAGAAATAGGTGTGAATATTGACAGGGAAGTGGCTTGTAATGTAGTGGCAGAGAATGTCGAAGAAAGCCAAAAGATTAGAAACAAGTTGTTGCGGGGAATTCCTGTGGTGAAATGTCGGGGTAACAAAGTTGTAGGGGACAGTGTGGTGAGGACTGGATATGGTTTGGAAAGGGCGGTGGTAAATGTAGTTCATTGGATAGGTAGTCAGATACTAGAGGATAAGAGTGGGTAAAAGGTTAAAGTCTGTCATTGTTACAGAGGTCAGGGTTGTCAGGCGAGTCGAGCTGAAGTCCAAATTAAGGCGTTGGACTCAATGGAATAGAAGAAAAGGGGACAAGTATTCGGGCGCGTATCCGGTGCGATTAGGATTTGGCGCGCGCATGCCATGCGACTGGTGGCGCAGAAAAAAGTTTGTTAATAATAGTATCATGTGTGATTAGTAAATGCCAAGCAGGGCGTAATAAATTGATGTTCTAACCACCAAATGCTATGGGATCTCAATTAAAATTAAGACATTCCATTTAGAGTATCAACTCTATAATATTTTAAAACACGAGGGTTTTGATTGAAGGTTGTAATGATTATCGAATGACGAAATATTTTAGTTCATTGAGATATGATTTTAATGTATATTTATGACGAATACAATACGCTTAGGATAGACAAATGCTATCTTAAAATGCTATTAATATAGCATTCGCCAAAAGAGGGGGGTAGTGTCAGGGTCCAGACTTTAATACGCAACGTAATACGCAGTGCGGCAACACGTGACTCGGGCGTCGTGACGGCGAAGCAACGCGGGAGACAGAAGAAACAAAACAAACGGAGAGGCAGAAGGAAGGACGCTGGAAATCGGCACGGAAGGGCTGAGGGCCCGAGGGCCATGCCGGAAAACTTTTAGAAAGATACGGCACTGTGAGAATCTTATGTTGACTATAATGGCAGGACTACGGTATTCTAGCTCATTGAATGAGATCGGAGAACATAAAAGATACGACACTGCGAGTCTAACTTCTGAAGTATATGGCAGACTTGTGAACCGGTCCAGTACGGAACTTCACTGCTAAAGAACTGACTTCTGTAGTTTGCCGAAGACATTAAAGACCTTCAATAAGACTCTCGAGCCGCGATAACCGATCTTCTGGTGGAACATGTTATTGTTATACGATAAGTGCACTTAGCCAACTTAATCAGTGATCACTGAGCGCGTTAAATGTGTTGCATTGTTTATTCATGATTAATCTCTAATCAACTTTATTAAGACACCGTCACACTTTTGCGTATAGAACGTGTGCAATCCACATGATCTACAAAAAAAAAAAATATTAATGAAAACTTATAAAGCGCCGGTATCCGCCATAAATGGCGCTCATGGCGCTTATGCATTTACAAACAAGTTATACAGTCAATAGAGCACAAAACATATCAGATGACTACAAAAGATTATTTAGTAAAAGCCACTTTAAATAAGTGGGTTTTTAAGTTATTTTTGAAACTGTTTATATTGCTGTTTAATCTGATGACAGCAGGTAAATTGTTCCATATTCTTGCCACTGCAATCCCAAAGGCTCTGTTGCCCCACTGCGTTTTTGTACGATTTAATGTTAAAAGACCTTGCTCTGACGAACGAAGAGCACGCCCAGGAGTGTATGTTTTGAACAGAGTCAGCAAGATATACGGGTGCTTTACCAAGTTGTATTTTGTAGATGAGTAAAGAGTATTTGATGAAAATGCGTTGCTCCACAGGTAGCCAATGTAAATCAGCTAAGACAGGGGAGATGTGGTCAAATTTCCGAGTAAGTGTGATCAGTCTAGCTGCCATATTTTGTAACCGTTTAAGACGAGATAATAAGAAATCAGAAATACCAAATAAGAGAGAGTTGCAGGAGTCAATCCTAGACATTATGAGAGCATTTACAATGGTTTTCGCTGCATCACATGTAAGATGTTTCCGGATGTTACAAGACTGTCGCCTGTTTGTTTGTTGTGTAAGTTGGGGCAATTTGTGTTTCATAATCCAGTAGAGCAACTTAAATTGCCATGACCTGCGACCTGCGAACGCTATGGGCATACAGCTGATGTAATAAACAAGAAAAACACATAACAGAGCTATACTTACAAGATATTCGTAAACGTTTTCAACCGCACCCCAGGTTATTTGAACTGTGAATTCACTCTTCCCAGTTATAAATACATCTAAAAAGAGTAAAGTTTTAATAACGTTAAAAGTACATTACTATTTTTACACCTCATAGGGCCTATATTATATTTATAAGGGTATCCTCTTTTTGATTGGTTCATTTATAACCTAATTTTATAAATACAAAAAGTCTGTCGAATGCAAGTTTGTGTTTATACTCCTACCGAAGTTGCGCAAGATTCGATGTCTTCCCTCAACACCATCCAAGACTCATATTACGTACATGTACATATTGAACGGCGACGCCAAGCTGGGCCTTGCTGCTTGGTACACATCAATCTATATATCACTATGCAGACGACTTTTGCCGTGGCGTCGTAAGTGCTACTTTCGACATAACGTGCCCGTCACGTGAAATCGGTATTCTTTTATAAGTGTACGTGTGATCCATTACGCCCCCTCCCCCACCACCAACATGGTTCACACAGGAGTCTCTAAGAGCATGAAGAGAAGCGAATATTGCCCAATAACAAAAATTGCATTACTCCACATTAAGTTTGTCAGTACATACGCGTCCCGGACTTTCAAAAATCACAACCTAAACTAATTAAGATTGTAACTCCCCTTAACAATCTATATGGACAGTATCTAAATACCGTGAAGTTTTGTCTCCGGTTGCCGCATATGAATTGGCTAGGGAACTTGGACTTTGTGCTTTACCGTTTTCAGTTGTGACTCTTGCTCCTCCAACATGTTCCAAATCATTTTCAGGCAGTATAGCGAATACTTCTACATCATGCAATGTATTTGGATGTAAGTCCAACCACACCGATGAGGTTTCGATTTCGAGCACATGTGTCTCGTCTCCATTGATGGGATAGTCGAATAGACTGTAAAGTATCTGCAAACAATAGATACGAAGAGATATTTTCGTGATATACATTCTAAATTATATTGTAGTTTTTAACGATCAAGATTAGGCATTATTTGTATGGCAGCGCTTAGTCTGTGACATCACGTCTTTACTGTAATAACAACCTTCTGTACGTCAAACCAACCAGTGATATCAAATCTCTTCAGCGCATCAAACCTCGGCGGATAGGCTGGTAACTTGGACTAAGCGACCAGATCACATCTCTCCAGTTCTCCGTGTAAGCTTATTTGGCTACTAGTTGAATTCTGGTCAAGATACTTTTGTTAACTTTCAAAGTCAAACATGGCCTTGCACCACAATACCTCACTGAACCCATATCGGACTACGCACCAACAACATCTATTTCGCTCAGTGCCTCACCACAGCATCTACACCAACATGGACCTCGGACAATGTACTATGGTGACAGGTGCTTTGTTGCAGCAGCGCCATTTTGTGGAACAGGTTTCCACTTTCACTTCGCACCATGTCCTTACCAAAATTCAAATCAAAACTGAAAACTCACCTTTTTAATGTGTAATGTGACATTTTGCTCGCTGCAATTGACTCTTCCCAGAGTTCCTCTATTTGGGGTTTTCATAAATGGGGTGGGTGTGTGTGTGTATTGTTTTGTTTTAGATAATTGGATTTTCAAAATGTTTGTGTTGATACGTGTTTGCTCAAATATAAATTATGGTCTTTTTTAGTTTTTATCTCGACGTACTTTTTAATTTTATTGGCACATTTGTAAATATTTGTGTGCTTTTCAATAATTGTATTGTACAGCGCATCGACACTTTTGTATTATGCGCTTTACAAATGTAAATTATTATTATTATTAATAGTTTAAGATTATGTTAACTTGATAAGGTTCGGGCTGGGTCATAGATGTAATTACTAATAAGGCATTGACTACTCCTTCTTAACATGCTTAATCAGGTGCATATTCGGCAATATTATGTTAGACGACAGTTGGTATGAGGAAATATAGTATCACTTACACGATAACCAAGTGCACCTGGTACTGGATTCCATGATATGCCAACGCCTGTTGAATTCTTTGATATTATCAATGGGGCCTCTGTCAAAAATGTAAAAATTATAATATTATCAAGTATGAAGCAACCTGGTTTCTTTACTTTAAGTTGGCATGCCAAACAATCTAAGGGACCGAGGTTTAATGAAGTAATCCACGGGAAATGGTTTAGGGAGGGTTGGGGGTTGGGGGGGGGGGGGGGGGGGCGTAAAACCATGGGAAATGTTTTAGGATAGGGTTAAGAGTCAATGAAGTAGCCACTGGAAATGGTTAGGATGGTTATGATTATAAATCCACATGGTTGGTGTAGTTGCAGGGGGGGGGGGGGGGGGGTTGTAGCAGTTTTTGTGGTTTCAGAGTACGGTAGGTTATGTGGAATAACCATTGCAGGGGGGGGGGGGGGGGGTTGTAGGGGGTTTATGTGGTTTTAAAAGTACCGAGAGGGTTAACTTGATGTGGTTTGAGAGGTAGGGTTAATAAAGTAGCCACGGTAAATGCTTTAGGAGGGATATGGTTATAAATCAAGCTGATTTTTTTTTTTTGGGGTTGGGGTTGTAGGGGGTTTATAATGCCTTTAGGAGGGATATGGTTATATATCAACCTGGTTGGGGGTTGTAGGGGGTTTATGTGGTTTCAGAGGTAGGTAATGTGGCATAACCATATAGCGGGGACCCGAGCGTAGCGAGGGTACGCCGCTAGTGATATACAAAATATGATTTTCTGGCCTTTATGATATAGCTTCATGGTTATGGGGAAATAATGACAATTATTTTCTACAGTAAATGTTTTGTACACACCTTTTGTATTTTCTACAGTAAATTGTTGTGAACTACCTTTTGCATTTTCTATAGTAACTGTTTTGAACACTTCCTTTTGCATTTTCTACTCTACCTCACGTGTTTTACAGTACACGTTTTGGACACTATCTTTTGCGTTTTCTACATTAACTTACGTATTTTCCGCGGCCCCTTATCTTTTACACTTTCTCTTGCATTTTTACACTACCCTTTGTAATTTGACACTACCTAACACGTTTTGTACTCTTTTGGCACATTTGGTTGATCGGTTTCTTTAATGTCCGTCTTCTTTTCCCCATTCAAAATGAAGCAACACTGTTAGAAATATACCTGTAAAAAACCGGTAAAATACTGGCAATCAGGGACGCCAACCGTAATATTAAATCACAGGTACAGTTAACCATAATGCCAGTAAAACAAACTGTACACTACTGGCAATCAGGTCGCCACTTGTCAACCGTATTGTTAAATCACAGGTACCGTTAACCCTAATGTCAGTAAAAACCGGTAAAATACTGGCATTCAGGACGCCACTTGTCAACTGTAATCTTAAATCACAGGTACCGTTAACCATAATGTCAGTAAAAAAACGGTAAAATACTGGCAATCTAAATGCCTGTTGTCAACCGTAATGTTAAATTACAGGTACCGTTAACCACAATGTCAGTAAAAAACCGGTAAAATACTGGCAATCTGAATGCCAGTTGTCAACCGTGATGTTAAATCACAGGTACCGTTAATATTTATATTTCAGTAAAAAAACCGGTAAAATACTGGCATTCTGAATGCCAGTTGTTAACCTTGACAGCCCCTGCTACTGACATTCTCGGCGGCTGTGACTCCGATACAACGTGCAAATCTGATAGAAATAATTCTTAACACAGACGGGACCGGCTAAATGCAGAGAACAACATGGAGAAAGCCATTGACTTTCGGCAGCTTAAGAATTACCCCCTGCATTGTCTTGGTTCCCAATTGAATACGATTTATACATTAAAAATAAACAATCGGGTTCCAACCCGTCGGCAATAAGTATGTTGAAAACACCGTTTACCGCCCTCTAAACACAGCAGTCCAATCAAGTTAAGGTTGGTCCGGCAAAAAACCCAGACAATCCAAGTGGGGCTACACAGAGCTTGGCACAGTTTAGTCCGGGCTTAGCCTCTCAACAAGCTCTTGCATTGTAGTTTTCAATTCGCAAGCCAACGCATCACCAAACCTATCATTATGACTTCATATCCAATTAAATAGCTATACAGTACATGCAGTAGTTGTAATGAATAAGTTCATATTCCATGTGAAAGGGGGAAATGCAACAAGCACCCACACACACATCTCTCTTAAATCAAAGATTGACAAGTCAATCTTAAAGATTGTGCTTAGGGAAAGATCTTAAAGATTGAAAATGTTCAATCTAATAGAGTGAAGTTTCAATCCGATATATTGAAATTATTATTATCATTGCATATAGCCTTGTGGTGTGAAGAACTGTCAATTCTAACAACTTACTTTACAGTCGTATCTTGGTTTGCGCCATTTTTTGATTGCTAACCGTTATTGCCTTAAAGTCTGAAAAACACCATATAGGGGGGGGGGGGGGGGGGGGGGGGGGTACCGCGTCATTTTGTCACGAAGCAATCGTTATGGACGTCATATTTTTGTCGATTTCAGAACTCTTGTATTGGATTTACGTGCAAAAAATATGCCCTTGGCATCATACTTTCCCAGGTGTGTAGTTCATTTTAAATTTCAGATGTTCTAAAATGGATGGTTTTCTAACAATTCGAGAAAGAAAATCGAACTACACACCTCAGAATTGCCAAAAAAATGCTTTAAACAAGTCCACTTTTTGTGCCTCTGAACAGAGTGTCTGTCGGGAATGTAGAATTACTAGCGCATTAACCATGACCCCGGTGCATGTTCGCTGTGTATAACAGATCGTAACATGAATAATGCAACACGTTTCAGTCGAGCGATGATTGGGTAAGGGTATGGACTTACTGGGTAGATGTGGTAGAGCATGACATTGTATTCAGTGAGATCATTTGCATACTTGGGACTTCTACACCATACCGCAACCAATGTTTTTGGACCGTATAAATGACGCCATTTCTTGTGTTCGAAAATGTCAACGATTTTACCGTTCTTTCAAAAATAAGGAGTATAATCACATTACAAACACATTTTGTGCGAGAGAAACACACAAATTGGCAAAAATGGCACAATAAAAATCCGTTCGTTATAAATAAATGGATATGGCTAAATAATAAAACTACACAATTATACTCATCGGTCTCTGTGGCGGTGCATACGTTGGAAATGTCGTTGACAATCGGCAATCTTTTAAACTTGATGGTGGATTAATGTAACATCATTGTAATGTCAATTTTTATAAATTATAAAGACCGCCCATGCGTTTATAGTTGTCTTTTTATTTATTTATCTATCATTTAACTCTTGATTTATTTAACTTTGTATCTAAACAATTAAAATGCGTAAACAATGATATTATTGCTCGATAAATAAGTGATTTAAATTGAGTTCAGTTTGATAATGATAGCAAAACTTGTTGTAAAATCATTTTACCAGTGTGCCCAACAATTTCTCCTTTGCACACTTTGTTTATACATTCAAAGATGTCACTTTTAGCTTGTTATACACACTAAAAACGACGGGGTCAAAATATTGACCCTCTTACGGGGTCAGTTTTATTTAACCCGATTCGTGGTTAAATCAACCACTGTCGGGGTCATTTGGCATCATATTGAAATGACCCCTAAAAGGGTCATATTTAAATGACCCTAAATATAGTCATGAATGACCTAGTCATTAAAGACCCTAAATATATATGACCCTAAATATAGTCATTTTCAACCACGTTCCGGGGTCATTTGCTAATCGGGATATACCGTTATCAAAATGACCCCTGAATATGGTCATTTTTTGACCCTACACTGCAAAAACTCCGGTGTTAAACTACAACACTGAGCCGGTGTTACGCTCCTGGTGTTAATGTTGGTGTTAGGTCAACACCATAGGAATAACTGATGTAACACTTCTCATGGTGTTACATTTCTTGTGTTAAACTTGGTGTAAGAATAACTCCCATGGGTGTCACTATTCCACACATGCGCACGGGGGTGGGTTATATTGGTTTTTTAACACTTTGGATTGTATATTTATATATTTGATCTAGTGATTCGATCTGCAACATGCACCATTCCATAATTAAGTGGCAAGTAAGAACATTAATTCACAAAAACGTTCAAGTTTTAATAAATTTGAACTGTTGAACAGTGAAATATGTTATTCGTGGTTAAATCAACCACTGTCGGGGTCATTTGGCATCATATTGAAATGACCCCTAAAAGGGTCATATTTAAATGACCCTAAATATAGTCATGAATGACCCTAAATATAGTCATGAATGACCCTAGTCATGAATGACCCTAAATATATATGACCCTAAATATAGTCATTTTCAACCACGTTCCGGGGTCATTTGCTAATCGGGATATACCGTTATCAAAATGACCCCTGAATATGGTCATTTTTTGACCCTAATATAGTCAGAGAGAAAAAGAGAAATATAGTCATTTGACCCCAAGGATAGTCATTTTTAACCACAATTTGGGTGACATTTTTGACTAGATCACCGGGGTCAAATTTGACCCTTTTTTAGTCGGTGCATAGTTGACTCCGTAAGCGGGGTTAAAAATGACCCTTTTGTGGTTGAATTTTGACCACGTATTTTAAAGATTTTTTAGTGTGTAGCTAGGCCGCGTAATATACAATTGTAAGCAAGTTTGCGACCTCTTTGATTTTAGGCTGGTAACACAATCCCATAGTGCATTTCGTTAAAACAGTGTACATGTTTTTTTCAACTGTACGTATCACGTGTTAACCACGATCGTTTTCGCAAAATATCGCGAAATGGCGCGGTACCCAACCCCCTAGCTTGTGCAGTACCTCGAGAATAGAAGAGTAGGCCTATTACATAACCCTTAGGTAGAGCCCAAAAATATCTGCTTTGTAAATTCAACTTGTGCCCGGGCTTGTGCCTTATTCAATTTTCAATTGAGCTACACCCAGGATAAGCATTTCTTTTAATTTTGAGTATTTAGACCAACTAGGCATAACGTGGCATAATATAATAACATCATCAAATCATCAAATTGTTTATCATTACTGCACCGCATAGCAGCCTTAGCGTTTATCCAGGGAGCTTATATAATGGGAGAGGTCACTCCTCCGACAAAATTTCGCCTACTAAAACCAAATTCACGGGTGAAGGTTTTGTAGGGGGCGCACTATCATGGTCGTAGCAAACCAGACGACCTAAGACGTGGTTGATTTTAACGGCTCAAAACATGATTTGTGGCACAAAAATAGTACATGTACATCAATGGTAAAAAAAGCTGATTGTGATTTAGAGTAGAACTGATTTGCTTTGATGATGGCAGAATTTAGTTCTTCTATGACACGAAACATTCAGAATTTGTTTTTTGAAATTAATTTACGTATAGAACAAAATACGAATTTGTGGATAGCTTCGTCTGGCAGTGACAGAGGAGGGGCGCGGCGCTATTTGCATTTTATGAATATTGTAATCAGATCAGTTGGGAATGACGCCGGATCGCGACGATCACATCGTGTGAGATCATGAATAGTCATGACTGAATTCATTCACAACGAATGATTGACAGTTTACGCTTAACTTCCGGGTGAAGGATTGAAAGAGTGCGCTATACTGAACCAGTGGCACCGGTCCGCTTTATTTCTTTCTGCAACTATAACGGGATGCATCCCATTGTGTTACTACGCTTTATTCCGTGTAGCAATCTGTCGTCTATGCATCCCATTATAGTTGCATAAAGAAAATACGACACCGGCCCGACTGAACCAAATCTCAACAATGGGAAGATAAGAGAGACATACACCTGGTTTATCCCATACTACAAAATATATAATTGATAGGGGCTTATCTTTTGTTCAGATCCGGCGAGTTAACTATGAACGCTGCAGAAAGGTGTATGTTACAAAAAAACAGCCATATGATAATGATATATGGTTGGATGAGGAATTGAACACGGGATTCCTGCGTGGAATCGCTAGAGCGTGGCCACTACCATGGAGGAATACTAAGGAGTACTTACTCTTTTAGAATGCCGGGACCAGCATGGAGAAACGGCCAATGAAAAAAATAACATCGTAGTTGAAGTCATCGTACATAGACCCTATCTTTTTCCCGAACAAAAACTGAACGTCGCGCACTTGTGATACCGCCCTCGCAAGAACTGCGGACAATCCAGTTAAGGTTTGAACTCTATAAGACTGCCACACCGTTCCGCCTAGAGTTAGCCTGCATTGTCGTGGCGTTTTAACATTACGTGTATAATTTGTATGACTGTTTCGGCGCGAGCCCGCAAGAGCGTAATAAGTCTTACTCTTCTGATTTGAAGAACGGTTCGTTACAATAGACTTGTAAATGATCTTTGCAATTAGTCTACGGGTGGGGGGGGGGGGGGGGTAACAAGTATTAAGAAAAGTTGGTTATGAAATGTGACCAGGTTATATTCGAAATATAGACTTCAAACGCCACTATTAAAAATGTCCCAATAGAACAAAGCTGATCTGGTTGCTGCGGTATTTTCAGGAGGGGGGGGGGGGGGGGGGGGGGGGGGGGGGGTGACTGAGCGGTATTAGTCCTTCATTTATTCTCCTAAATGAGTTACAAAACTACATGTATATATATATCACTAAAAATAGTCATTTATATAATAGGCCTACCCGACCACCGGCCTATCTCTCCACATCAAACGCCACTATTAAAAATGTCCCAATAGAACAAAGCTGATCTGGTTGCTGCGGTATTTTCAGGAGGGGGGGGGGGGGATTCAGGGTCTCTATAATGGGGGCTTTGGAGTGTATTTTGACGAAGACTAGATTTCGAATGCAAATTGTCACCAATTTGTGAATTTATATAAAGGGGCCAAGGGCCGCCAGCTTCTGAGTGGCATATGTAATGGCAGCGGCCCCTACCATAATTTCTAATGTTAAAATACCTTATAGTGTTCGTGCCTTTATTTAAAGGATTTAAAAAACAGTTTCATCAGATATAGATATATGGCACCATTGAATCCGTTTACACCACACTTAAAGATAATAACGAAGCAATTAAATGTTAAGCATTTGATGTGGCGGCTAAATAGTAAAGACGAGACTTTTTTTAGCCACCAATATCTCAACAGCTAAATTGTCAGTCCTACCATGATATAAATTGTTGCAAATACAAATGAGTGCATTTATTCCTGTCGAGTCTCAGTTTCTTTTTGGCCTTACTAGCCTCTCCACTCAACAACGTAGACGCCATTATTATTTAAATTAGACAAATGGATATAAGACCAAGTGGAAATTTATAATTAATTATTAGACCATTTGGCATTAGACCAACTGTGTTTTTAACAAAGTGGTTATTTGACTAAATGGTTATTAGACCAATTGGATGTTAGACCAACTGACATTTAGCCCAACTTCCGGGGGGGGGGGGGGGGGGGTCTCACATTGATATGGTATACGTATGTGCCTACCTTTTGGGGTGCCTTTTCGCAAAATTGGTATAGCGATGGGGTGGTTTTCATCACACACCAAAGCGCCCAATTGGCATAAATTGGGTGTATTTTGAGGCGTTTTTGGTAAAAAGCGCCCAATTTGTGCACAATTGGGTGCTTTTCTAACCAAATTGGTATATTATGGGTGGGAAATTGACCAAAAAATAGGTATAGAGAAAGTCACATTTTCGAAGTCCGGGAGGCACACCCACGTACGATTTTGGCGAAAGAACCCCCCCCCCCCCCCCCGGGCCCAACTTGTCTTACACCAATTTGGTATTAGACTAAATGGGTAGGCCTACTATTATTAGACAAAATGCTTTTAGACCTACATGTAGTGGCAAGTCACCCGCTGCACATGCTGCCAGTATACATGTAATGTACATTCAATTCAATACCGCCTGTCCGCGTCAATTTTTTAGACTTATCCAAGTTTTACTCAGGCTTTATTTTAATACGCTGAAGGATAGGCTAGGCGAAAGTTGAATTGAAACGTGTATTTATGTATTTTATTAGTGTAAAGTGTATGCGGGTTTTTATTTTATTTTCTTGTTTGTACGAATATTTGTTGGCGCTACTGCATAGCTAGCTATACACACCAGAAATGTTAAGTATCGACCGTAATCGACGCACACGTTTAGAAATTGAAGACAATTTAGAAAACTACAATGCAAGACCTTGTTCAAAGGCTAACCCCGCCCGGACGAAACGGTGATAAATTCCCAAGTCCTGTAGCCCCAGTTGGATATAGACTATCTCCACCAGTCCCCCAACGTCGGCCTCATTATCTTTTGTGCGCATGCGTTGGCCTTACAGCTTCGCGACCGTGCGCCATGTTTGGAGACTGGTGGATTCATTCTAAGTTGGATACGGACAAAACAACAGTTAACAGTTCAAGCCTTAACTGGATTGTCCGCAGTTCTTGCGAGGGCGGTATCACAAGTGCGCAACGTTCAGTTTTTGTTCGGGGAAAAGATAGGGTCTATGTACGATGACTTTAACTACGATGTTATTTTTTCATTGGCCGTTTCTCCATGCTGGTCCCGGCATTTAGCCGGTCCCGTCTGTCTTAAAAATTGTTTCCATACGATTTGCACGTTGTATCGGAGTAACAGCCGCCGAGAATCTCAGTAGCAGGGGCCTGCCACTACGCTACACTAGACTAACTGTTTGGCACAGTCGTTGATAAAGATATATTTGCAATCTGAATCCCAGTTCTCGACCGTGATGTAAAAGCACAGGAACCGTTAATAATATAATAGGAATTCTGGGCGATGCAGCAGAGCTTCATACATCACTTCCTCTCGGTAGTGAACCAATAAATTGTATTAGGAATTCTGGGCGATGCAGCAGAGCTACATACATCATTACCGATCTGTAACTTTTATTAACATGTTATTAAACTATATAATATATCTTACATCTCTTATCATTGGTGTTTTTAATGTGGTTGACCTGTAAAATCACTGTAGAGAGTATTATTATCCCGTTATTTTACATTAAAATGTACAAAACGCTTGTCTATCGTATATTTATATACAAAATACCGTTACAATAAGAAACCACGGTAGTAACCGTTAATTTGACGGTAACTTAAATTACGGTCAACGCAAAATCACAGCAATTCTAACAGTTCCAATGTTAAATAACATATATTTATTTTGACCTGTAAAATTACTGCAGAGAGTATTATTATCCCGTTATTTGACAGTAAAATGTATAAAAACGTTTATCTATTGTATGTTTATATGCAAAATACCGTTAAAATAAGAAACCACGGTAGTAACCGTTACTTTGACGGTAAATTAATTTACGGTCAACGTAACATCACAGCAAATCTTACAGTTCCAATGTTAAATAACATATATTTATTTTGACCTGTAAAATCACTGCAGAGAGTATTATTATCCCGTTATTTTACAGTAAAATGTATAACAACGCTTATCTATCGTATATTTATATGCAAAATACCGTTAAAATAAGATACCACGGTAGTCACCGTTACATTGACGGTAAAATAAATTACGGTCTACATAAATTTACAGATATTTCTTACAGTGAAGGATGCCGGATGCTCTGTGACCAGCCACAATGATAGGTCAATAAACTAGTACTACTAGTTTCTTACAACAAGCCGTATTTTGCTTTTTTTGATTACCTTCAAACCCACGTCTAATGATAGGCATACTCACTTGTTGGAAGCGGCGTCACAGGGATGCTAGCAGGTAAACTGGTGGTACGTGGAGAATTCGCTGTTCCACACGCTATGACAATAAAATAATCATATGACAAGACTGCTTTGATCATGTTGATAAAATCATATTAATTCATCCATACCCCCTTACTGAACCGAATCTCAACCCGAGTGAAACGCCAACTACATACTACCACGCACATCGTTTGCGCAAGTCGATCCAAAATTGGTTTATTATTTTCACTACCGAGTAACGCAGTATAGACGTTATTCGTAATTGGCAATTTCAAACTAAAGAGGGAGACATACTCTGATGTGACGTCACTAATAATAACGAAAGCGAGGCCAGAGGAGATAAATTACTTAAACATTAGATGTTGTGTAACTGCAGTTGATGAACGATGTCAAAGGTGTGAGTAATTTTTCCTCCTTTCTACACAAACCAGCTAGTAACGAATAAGCGCGTTATGAAACCAATATTGTACAGCATTTACACGAAGACAGTGTATAGCTCGAACATTTATCGCCATTGACTAGTTTGCAGTCATTGTTTGAGATTTGTAATAGCGGTTTTGACTTCCGAATTTTGACCCTCCGTAGTGCTCAAGCTGGCTTCTATCTTCATTGCTTTCAAAACCATGAAACGTCTCGTTTCACCGTGGAATACAGTCGTTGGTTTTAAAGTTTGTTAGTCATTAATTATAGGTTAATAACTATTTACTTTTTGCAAGTGAACACATGGTGAAGTGTGACAAACTAATGAATGCATGCTGAGATTTTGAAGCATCTTATTCTAATGCATGAGCCCAAAGGGCAAGTGTATTCGATAAGCATCAAAATGTTATTTACTTATTTCATACACAACTGAAAAAAACCCTATTTTTCTTTTATTTGCAATAAATAATACATTTTCCTGTTTTTAAAATGTCATGACAAATAAAAAAGAAGATTACCTGTCAAAATTAATCAATCATATAATTTTATGGCAATTATTGTTCTTTCAATTTCTTTTTAAAAAAGGAATAAAAAAGAATACTGAACACCAGTCATGTGTGAACTCAAATGCAAGATTGGGCAGCACAGGCCTGTAGCGTGGTGCTTATTAAGTACCAGCGCTCTGAAACAGGCATACTGCATACACGTTTATATCGCATGAACGGTGGGTGGGGGGGGGGGGGGGGGGGGGGGGGGGGGGGGGGGGGGTTACGCAGATTTGTTTATGCTGCCATGGAGTTACAATTGATAGCAGATTACGATGGTTACAGTTTAGAATTAACCACTTTTTTTAACAATAAATAAATGGCTGCATACAACTGCATGGTATTATTACAAGCCCAAATTGTTTGAGATGCAAAGCTGAGATCGAAACTCTTGACTACATTTTTATCACTTGCCATGGCAGCATAAACAAATCTGCCCCACTGCGTAACCACCGACGCAGTGGGGCGTGATGGTGCGTCAAAAAGCTCACGAGTTTTTCAGTTCTCATGTTTGAGCACCAACCAATCAGAGCCGTGAGGTCGACATAACGTAGTGCGCACCACGGATGACCATTGCACCGTTTTGAAATGAGGTTGAGCTCGCGTAATTTACGCGAGCTCAACCTCATGTGACGTGGGTCCATTAATCGGGGAGTAAGACAGGGTGATCCACTCAGTTCAATTGTATTTGTGGTTGCGATAGAGGTACTCTTGATTATATTATATAAGAGAGGACAAGAAATTTAGAGGAATATAACTGGATCATGATAGTACTTTGAAGTTATCCTGTTATGCAGATGATCTTACATGTTTCCCAAAAGACATCCATTCTGCCCAATACGTATTGCAACTTTTGGATGATTTTTATTAATGCTCATCACTTAAGGTTAATACTGAAAGAACAGAAGGTATGTGGCGGGGTAATGTAAGAAATTCAAACGAAAAACCACTACCAGTGATTTGGGCTGAGAGTGTTAAAGTGTTGGGTATTGTGTTCTCATATAATGAAAAACTTGCAAATGCTCGAAATTTTGAAGATAAGATAACATCTTTGAAGCAAACTTTGACTCTGTGGAAAAATAGGGATCTCACAGGTATTGGTAAGATACTCATTGCAAAAGTTTTTGGTCTTTCAAAAAATGATTGTACATCACAAGCCAATGGTTATCACACCTATTACAATACAAAAGAAGGTCAATTCTATCGTTCACCAGTTTATTTGGAATGGTCCTGATAAGATAAAAAGGTCTGAGTTAAATGCTAGTTTCGAAAATGGGGGCCTAAAGATGGTGGACATTATTTCTAAAATTAAGGCACAGTCACTCATGTGGTTAAAAAAGGTACTTTGCTGATAATCAAGCTGGTTGGAAGAAGATTTTAAATTACTACACTCTCAGAACAGGTATTAAATAACCATGGGTTAAAAGAATGTTGGTTAAAAAGTATACAACATTGGTTAAAAATGAAGCGTTGGTTAAAAATTACTTTTAATACTGCGTTGGTTAAAGAGTAAAAATATAATTAATTTTTAGTTTATTCAACGTTGGTTAAGGCATCATAATTTTAACCAACAATAGGTCATAACAAGATTTCCGCCAAAGAATTTCATTGGCGAGGAAAATATTTTGCGCATATTATTTAGACCACGTCAGAATTTGTATATGAAATCAATCGTGTTATTTTCGGCCCCTGGTATTTACATTGGCGCTCTTCAATTGGCATCATGTTGCCAACTAATATTGGACCAATATTGGTTTTACGTTGGCGCTCTTCAATTGGCATTATGTTGGCAACCAATATTGTTCCAATAATGGGCACATTATACCAGGGGCGAAAAATAACACGATTGATTTCATATACAAATTCTGACGTGGTCTAAAAATTGCGGCCGCTGTTTCAAGTTATCGCTTCCCGGCCTCGTACGCTAGGATCATGTGCCTTGTCCTGTCCCTTGTTGGTCCTGGCCACGGGTTGGCGCCAATATTGAAAGCCAATATCGGGCCAATGAAACATCAATACTGTAATGTTGTATGGGTTAAAGTTGAGCAAAAAAAATAAAAGTTTAACCAACATTTTTTAACCAACTACTGTTGGTTAAAACATATTAACCAACAAATGATTAAAAATTGTAACCAACCACAGGTTAAAGTTTAACCAACCACTGTTGGTCAAAACATATTAACCAACAAATGATTAAAATTTGTAACCAACCACAGGTTAAAGTTTAACCAACAGCTGTTGGTTACAGTTTTAACCAACCAATTGTGTGGTTCACCTGGTAACCTCCCGTTGGTTAAAATTTTAACCAACATGGTTAAAGATTTTAACCTTTGTTCTGAGAGTGTATATATTTAACAGGATGCGGTAGTATGGAATTGTTATTGAAATGTAGTTTTTTACACAAAGACATTGAGTAATCACATACCGCAATTTCATATTAGTATTCTTAATGCCTAAAAAATATGCAGAATGCTGAACCAGATACTGTTGAGGAAACAAGCAATCAGGTGATTTGGAACAATAGTCAAGTTTTGATAAAAAATAAATCTGTATTATACCAACTATTGTATCAGGCTGGTTTTGTAAAAATCGGTGACCTATTTGACATGAATTGTATTCGTCCCTTTCATACATTGGGCATAACACAGTGTGTTAACTTGAATTATTGAAGTATGGTATTATTCAAGCCATTCCTGATAAATGGGGTAAGAAAAGGAAAATGACTACTTGTAAATGGTAATGGAACTGTCATAACAAATCATGATGGAATCATCGGGTATACTTTTGATAATAAATTGTATCCAATAGAAACTACAAAGTCTAGTACAATTTATCAGCAGTTTATCAAGGAAGTTAACACAACTCCCAAATGCATTGCTATGTTGAAAAACGTGTATGATCTTGATATGCCTGTTCATAAAGATTTGTTTATGCTGCCATGGAGTTACAATTGATAGCAGATTACGATGGTTACAGTTTGGAATTAACCATTTTATTTTAACAATAAATAAATGGCTGCATAAAACTGAATGGTATTATTACAAGCCCAAATTGTTTGAGATGCAAAGCTGAGATCGAAACTCTTGTTGTTTAATTTTGGAATTAACTAAAACAGAAGTGGAATGATTATTTTGTTTGACAATCTCACTAATGTTGAAAAACTATTCGGTATATTTAATCATGATGATGATGAGTGGTTTATGAAGAACCAGTTTCTCTTAATGGCCCGCAGATATATTTGCATCTGCAAATATAGGGGGTCCTCTTTGTCGGTCGGTGTCTTTGACATAGTACTCAGAGACACTGCACGACTAGAGGGGACCCTAGCAAGACAAAGAGGGAAGCTGGGATTTCATTACATGAAATGGGATAAAGTACATGTAGGTATTCATACTTAAACTGTTCTGGTACAATAAGGGTTTTAAAGTTTAATGAATCATAATGAATTATATCACTCTTTTTGCTGTTGTTTGTTGTTACTTGTATGTATTTATATATGTATAATAAAAGGTCAGCACAGGCCTGTAGCGTGGTGCTTTTTCTTGTTGGGTTCTGACAGAAAACCAACGAAAAATCATGCCTTAATGTTTTTATTCTGGTTTTTATTTCACTTCCAAGGATAATCAATTACAGAGACATCAACCTTCATTTGAAGGTTACAGATCCGACAGATGACCAGCGATGGTTACATCTGAAGAGACGAACTGTAGGGGGACCAAGTATAGTGCCCTCTTTTGCTAGTGCTACCACAACCGTAACAAGTACCCAATCTTCACCAAGCATAGTGTCTGCTAGTGTCACTGCAACCACTACAGTATCCAGCAAGAGCTATTATAAATGATACAAAATTGATCTTTTTAGTGCTGGGCTCCAACATTGATTGATGGGTTCTGCTGACATATAGCTACAACCCTGAGGGTGAACTCCTTTTCTTTTAATTGTACTGTATTTATGCAAATTAAAGTTGCAGTCTTTATGCAGGTTATAAATTATAATGATAGAAAACAAATTATCCATGGACTCATTTTAATAGTATAGCCAGGACTAGATTCCTTTCTGAATATGTAAACTAAGGCTACCCTCCCCCCCCCAAAAGAAACTGTGTGTGCTACAGGCCTGACCGACTTTTTTTTGAGAAATTGATGATGAAAAAATGTAAACCGACCCCCAAAAGAAATTGGGCTTCACCAACATGTGGCAATATATTACTATGAATTGGTTTGATTTTTACGGTCATTTTCAAAAAGTTAAAAAGTAATAAATATAAGAGGACCTGACGTTTCGATTCTAACAGAATCTTTATCGAAGGTAAAATGGTTAAAAAGTGTTTAAAAAAATGAAAGGCCTGATTGACCGACCCATCCTGAGATTTTGAGTTTGTCCGTAGAACAGGGTATCTTTCTTTAGTCGCCTTACGTCTAAATCTAAACTAGTGTAATTCTGTGCTATTTTGTAACTCAACCTCCGTTGTGGTTAATGTCAAAAGGCCTTTTGGCCGAAGTAAAGGGTTAAAAAAAAGTAAGCCCCCCCCCGATTTTTTTTGACGTTTGATTGCACAACTCCACTCACAATTAGATGCTTTTTAGGTTGAAACGTTTATGAAATGGAAAATTGTTTACGATTGTCTTTATTTTTAATTGACAGCAAGTCTTCCAAGTTAGTTATAATGATATTAAAAGGGGGATACTTGTCATGGGCACTGGTCAGCCAACCGTTTTTCCTATTCATAAGTGTTTCAAAACGTCCAATTGTTTGGGGAGTTATGTAATCAAACATGATCTAATTTTAAATGGGGAACTTTTTTTTAAACCCTTTATTTTGTTTGTATGCACTAACAGTTGAAAACAAAATGTACACTTAAAAATGTATGTAAACACTGAATAAATTGGAATGACACTCAAGATTATATCATAGACTAAGTATGTTGTTTCTTGTCTGTTTTTACAATGGGTGAGTGCAATAACTGTTTCTATCATTTTGTAGAAAGAACAGTTTTGTGTAATGATGATTACATTTTCAATTTCTTTAATCAAAGTTATTGGGCAGTTCCAAGCGTTTGCTTTTTTAAGATTTAACCTTTTCATACAACTTGTTATAATCAAAATATTTAATGTAAAACACTCTTTTTTATTTCCTTGAAGTATTTCATATTTTTGCCAAAATCATTTTAATATACATACATACATTTATTATTTATGCAAATTTGCACATTTTGCATATTCAATATGCAAATTTCAATATGCAAATTTCAATATGCAAATTTTATTATGCAAATTTCAATAATATGCAAATTTCAATATGCAAATTTCAATATGCAAACTACGTTAAATTTTATTTTTTTAATTAAAATTATTAAAATTTTGACTGAAAATGTTAGGTATCTTGTCCTGTTTTGCTTGGAACTGCCAGGTTGGTTTATTTTCCAGACCAAAGGCATTGTTTTAACATGTGCGCTACCAGCCAAAAATCAGTACGCATTCCCAGATCAGCTGGCCGAAGCTAAAAATGTATTTCCAAAAATAAATTCCCTGTGATAAGTTGTTTACTTTGAAAATGTGAACTGCATCATAATGATGATGTACATTATTTATGAACCATAAGACATTCGGGTATATTTGTAAAATATGATATGGATATGAGATTTGAGTAAAGAACCAGTACTTTATCAAATGTACAACTTCTTTCTTCATTCAATATTGTGAAATATTTTTTAATATGACGGAATGAATACTAAAAATAAACTAAACACATCCAAGGGGGCAGTTTACAGGATCATCACTAAACCAATCAATAACGTAAACAACGGCCTTCCAAGGTGTTCTGGTGATGGTGTGTAAGCACCTTAAAAAGTATGAGCGTCTGTAAAATTAGTCTAAATTCAACGCTTTTCCGCAAAAGAATTTTGTACAGTGGAACCTCGTTAACACAAAGTTGCCTGGGCCGTGCATTTTTGTTTGTGTTAACAGACATTTGTGTTATCTAGTCATATTATAATGGTCAAACATAAACTTGGGACTTAAATGATTTACATAAACTTGGGACTTCAATGACACTTTGTGTTAACAGGAATTTTGTGTAAGGCATATTATGTGATCTTTTCCAGGGGGTGTCCCCTATTTGTGATTTATTTTAGAAAGAAGGTTTTGATTTGAATATGTAAACTAAGGCGACCCTCCCCCCAAAAAAGAAACTGTGTGTGCTATAGGCCTGACCGACTATTTCTTTTAGAAGTTGATGATGAAAAAATGTAAACCGACCCCAAAAAAGAAATTGGGCTTCGCCAACATGTGGCATTATATTTATGAATTGGTTTGATTTTTACGGTCATTTTCAAAAAGTTAAAAAGTGTTTAAAAAAATGAAAGGCCTGATTGACCGACCCATCCTGAGATTTTGAGTTTGTTCGTAGAACAGGCATATTCCAAAACTGGTCGGATATAGGTTTGAAAAATGGTCAGCATGTCCTCAACTGGGACAGGATGTTTACGAAGAGCATATAACATAAATAATTATGATCAGAAAAAGTGCGCTTGCTGATTGGTTGATAATGATGTCATGATATATCGGAAGACGTCATCGATAACAAGTGCTATTTTTAAACGTTGTCATCAATAGATTTCGGAGGAGTTATAAAAGAATTGTTACGATGGCGAAGTTGTTGATCGACATATATAAAGCTTACATGGTAGAATAGCTATGGTCATGTGTTATAAGCTCGCCTCCTTTCGTGTTACACACGGATTTTGGCTTTCGCGACATGATTTTAACTTTACACATTTATATTTGCTTGTATATACCCCATGAGGTAGTAACAGTATACATTTTCTGAAGGAAAATTGCATGAGGAAACTAAATATGCCATTGAAATTATAGTAACGACCAAGGACTAAAATGATATGATTCACAATGTTCGGAAAAATATCAGAACTTTTAATTTGTGATGTTTATATTTTTATACATACCCCTATCATTATTTACTTTACATATTTGAATTCCTCATGAAATTACCCATCAGATGATATATAATTGTCAAAGGTTACTACGTCGGTAAGGTAATTATACCGGCTAGTGAATATCTCCCATTTTTATCTTATATATTTTTAGAATTTTCAGAAATATTTTTTTAAGGATGTACCCTTTCCTGATCTAAACTGCATTTCTGATTTCCTCTAGGTACAAGCTTTCTAAAAATGTATACTTTTGCTATCATAGGTTGAACACTTTTTCTGTTATAGTTATTTTTATAAATCCGGTATTATTCATGTTGACTGTGTAGCGAATAGGAAGAAAGATAATGATCATGGTCTTGTCTTATCCATAATTGATTAGTTGATACAAATAGTTGACAAGTCTGTTAAACTTTATACTTAAGGACTACTAAATATCCTTTAAAATGGGACCAGAATGGTGTTTGTAACATTAGAGGATGACTAGTTATTGTAAAAAGAACAAAGCATGGGATTATCCCCATTGAGTTTGTACCGGCGGTACCCCTTCCGGCGGCACCCCATCCGGCACAAACCCTGGTCTCCAAACTTAAAACAGCTGTATCTCCCCTCCTGTATTAGCTATACCAATGCCATTTTGCAGGCAGATAGCTTGTTATTAGGGCTTTAAAAATGATACCAAATTTGTTGAGATAGCTTTCGTGATTTTAAGATTATTATAAGGAATATGACAGCATGAAACTAAAAAGTGTAACAGCACCACCCTATTGGGAGGCGAGTTTATAATGTGTGACCCTAGTTGCCCAAAAACTTGTGTTTGAATTCCATGTCTGACCAAAGACTACGTAAACAAACGACATGTAAAGATGAGTAATGCGATTAAATAAGATTTTGAGGGTGTCAAAACAGTCCAACCTCCGTTATCCGGACATGATAATAATAATAATAATAATAATAATAATAATAATAATAATAATAATAAAACCGCATTTATATAGCGCTTTACGAAACACTTACGAATAACGTCTATTACCATGATTACTGTTCGGTGCTGGTGAGCCTTTTTATACATAATAGTATACGTACATTCTTCAATAAAGTAGGGAGATTTTACTTTTCAATCGCCTAATGTATCGTATACCGTAACAATTTTGATTGATGATTATATGCCTCTAAACTAAACCGGTGTTTTTGAAGAGCCGTCTTTCTTATGTGCGCCCTCTTGTAGTAACCACATTATTTAATTGGTGATGTTCACTCTGTAGTTATCAATGTTGAACACACACTTCATTGAACTTCCAAGATTAAACAGACGACCCGAGTTGTTATTTTGAGCACAGAATAGTGGCTTACATTGACATGGAAACTACCTGTCCCACATTCTTTGGCTGAGCACTGAAACAAGTTATTGGTAACACAGAGGTATCATTGGTCGGATGGAAACATCAGCGTTCCATTGATATTTCTAACACAATATGAATATATTACGAAATTGTCGACAAATTGGTGGTTGAAAAAACAAACCCAAACAACATTCAAAACAGTAAGATAATAATTTTATACTTGGCGTGTTTCCATATTAATACTTTGAACTGTATAGTGTATTAAGGTGATCGGAAAAGTGTACTTTAGGTCTCAGATACTGGTATACCGGTATCGCTCGATACTAGTACATCAAAACGTACCATAATATTGAACGTTACTGGTACATGTTTCATTCCAATCGGGCAATACTGGAACATTTTATACGTGCCATGAGTATCGAGCGAAACTGGAACATTAATTTTGTACTAGTATCGAACGATAGTTAATGTTCTAGTATTGGGCGTTACATTCTAGTATCTAGCTGGGACCCAAAGTACACTTTTTTAGGTGATCAAATTTATGTTTTTATTCTAAATGATATTAGATTATTGTATTGATACCAAAACAATGGCGTAGCTAGATGGGGAGGGGTGACCCTCCTAATGTTGATATCCATCGGTAAGGAATGAGCTGTCGATTCAGTTCAATCGATAAGCTCCCCCACCCCCAATAGCATAATCCCAGCTAAACCACTGTACCCATTAGGTTAGTCTTTTGCGTACGTACAAGTGGTAGGAAATTTAGTATTTTCAAAACGTAAATGATGGCAAACATTTGTAACGCTCGAAAGATAGAACACTTACCATGAACTCCTAGAAACAAATGCATAAGCGTCAGTAGAATTGTTATTATTTGTATGTTTGTGGAGACATGCAGCGTCATATTACTTATTCGTGCCATAGCGAATATATAATAATGGTGGACCAAATGAATGTCGGCTTCTGGTGCACGGTCATGGTACAGTAATATCGTAATATCAGAACAAGTAGGTTATTGAAATAACCCAAAATAGAGCTTAGTATAGTTCTTAACATTCTGACGATCAGTTTGTATTTGCACCAGGTGTCTTTTGTGTATGACTATCGCTGTGTGACTATATTGTTAAATGTTGGGTAATTTCTGAAAAAAAATTGGCTTGTTTCCAATAAGACTAAATATTGTGTTTTCGCTCGGAAAGACCACACCTATATTTTAAAAAACACCACAGCGACATAAACATACACATCAACAATTCTTAAACTGGTGCTTTTATGTTATCCAATTCAAAATTAATAATCTGTACAAATATCTTAGTATCTTTGTGTATGACTATCGCTGTGCGACTATTTCTCAATGTTGGATAATTTCTGAAAAATTGGCTCATTTCCAAAAGAACCAAGCAGTGTGTTTTCATTATGAACGACCACACAAATAAATAAATAAATAACTAAATAACGATATAAACATACACATGACGTAACAAGTTCCTAAACTGGTGCTTTTATGTTTTAGCTAATTCAATATAAATAATCTGTACCAAATATCTGAAATATAAACTAAACTAGCACATTTCGTCCCCATAATTGGACACTCGAGATGATTGATTGGATACTTTTAAAGTTATGATGATTTAACACTTTCCTCGCGGCAGTCGGCTGCCGACGAAAGTTCCAAACGTTCACAAAATATTTCGAAAATGTAAACATTATTGAATTTCATCAACATATTTAGACTCACCATGAGAAATGCATTAAAATAAGTACAACAATGCCTAGTATTGGTTCAGTAATTTTCGAGATAGACTTTGAAAGATGGGAAAGGTTTCTAAAAAATCTGTTTCGTACGTATAATTATGGTAAAACTAATAGCCGCGTAGAAAGTGACCTATAATGAAATAATAGCAAGTTGAGTCTGCTATGGACTATTACTACACACTATAGATTTGGTTGGATTTTTTGATTCCAGAAAATTCATCACATGTTGGAACAAACTTATTTCATTCTAAAACCGCAGGAGTTGGAAAGTCAACTCCTGGGTAAGTATATCGGTTACAATTGTATCCGTCATTAATCGCATTCAGTTGATAACGTAACCTCATACGCATAATTTAACCTTGACTATTCGTGAACGAGCTCATGCCCGGCATCGTCTGCGTACAATGCTGAAGCGGTCATGCGCCCTCTGAAGTTGAAAAATGATAGAGATCACTTATAAACCTCGCCCATTGCTTGTGTGTTGGATTTCGATCGCGACAGGAGCATGCGCAGATGCGATTTTTGTGTAAGTGGTCTGTGATTTTGTCAATATTAGATTTTTACTGTGATTTGTCGATCTGCATTAAATGCAAAAAGAAACAACGCCCCCGGGTGGACTTGAACCACCAACCTTTCGGTTAACAGCCGAACGCGCTAACCAATTGCGCCACGGAGGCGGTTATTTACTAGGCTGTTTTGGTTTGTCATGTTCACCCATACACTTCCCCGTACACTCCCTTGCAAAGCCGGGCATCGTTTTTTCTCAAATGTTGCCTGAATATTGTTGTTGCTGTGTACTTAAATACATGTGCTGTCTGTTGAACTTGGAACCAACGTTTAATTTGAACTGTCTATTTTCAATAAAAAAATATTCCAATTCGGGAAAAAATTCACAAAAGCTCACAGACAACAAATAAGCACATCATTTTACTCGGATGATGTGAGTGACGTCATTTAATGAGCGGCGCCCTTCACGAATTAGCTCATTAGCATAATTTATGTCCGTGAAATGTATAATGCAGTTTGATAAGTGGAGATGTTATTTTCTATTTCTTAAAAGTAGAATGTCGCCCGCTAGAGATGAATTATAGAAAGTGATACGTTGTCTTCGGAGAAGAGCCTTACAAAAAAGGTTCATGCAATCAATAATTTTAAATTAAACGCAATTACACGTTGATAAAACCATTATATACATACGGGTTGTCTGCTACTAGCAAATAGGAACATATCTGTCGAAAAGTGTTACACATTTTTAACATAATGTTTTCTTTAGCAAATTAAAAAAACAAAAAAACATTTAAAATATAAACACTTATGTTTTCTACATTTTTTCCTCTAGCAAGTCAGAAACAAATTTGTCTAAAAATAGTGGGGGGGGGGGGGGGGGGGGGGGGAAATGTCGAAAGAGATTTATAAGTAAGTTATGTCTATCGTTAGAAAGAGGCTATACAAAATAGAATAGGCTGCATGGTATCAACATTTCTGATTTTAGTTATCAAGCCTTAACGGATAAACGATTTATGAATAATGAGAATTGTTGAATGGTCTAAATATTAGAAATTGCTCTTCACACAAACAACTGAATTATATTCAGTATAATTATTCAGGCTAAATATTCAGGCTAAATTATTCAGGCTAAATATTAATATTTAGCCCTGTAAAATTTACATTTACAGCTATTGTTTACTTTGATTTATTATAGTGTATGGTCGCTGAATTATGCAACCTAGGTGCCATCTTGGATTGAAGCAAAAAATCACTAGATGTAGAGTGGTCCAAAAATTCCCTTAAAATAATCCGATGTAAGAAAACGGCAGCTAGGTTGTAGCAGAAAACATAAGGCTAAGTGATGGTAGGTAAACTTTGGAACTCCCCATCCACGTGCTTCACCTGCAACACTTTGAGAACTCTCCATCCAAGTGCTGCACCTGCAACACTGTGGGAATTCTCCATCCAAGTGCTGCACCTGCAACACTGTGGGAACTCTCCATCCAAGTGCTGCACCTGCAACACTTTGGGAATTCTCCATCCAAGTGCTGCACCAGCAACACTGTGGGAAATCTCCATCCAAAACGGTGCTTTACCTACAACACTTTGAGAACTCTCCATTCAAGTGCTGCACCTGCAACACTTTGGGAACTCTCCATCCAAGTTCTGCACCTGCAACACTGTGGGAATTCTCCATCCAAGTGCTGCACCTGCAACACTTTGGGAACTCTCCATCCAAGTGCTTCACCTGCAACACTGTGGGAACTCTCCATCCAAAACGGTGCTTTACCTACAACACTTTGAGAACTCTCCATTCAAGTGCTGCACCTGCAACACTTTGGGAACTCTCCATCCAAGTGCTGCACCAGCAACACTGTGGGAAATCTCCATCCAAAACGGTGCTTTACCTACAACACTTTGAGAACTCTCCATTCAAGTGCTGCACCTGCAACACTTTGGGAACTCTCCATCCAAGTGCTGCACCTGCAACACTTTGGGAACTCTCCATCCAAGTGCTGCAACACTGTGGGAATTCTCCATCCAAGTGCTGCACCTGCAACACTGTGGGAATTCTCCATCCAAGTGCTGCACCTGCAACACTTTGGGAATTCTCCATCCAAGTGCTGCACCTGCAACACTTTGGGAACTCTCCATCCAAGTGCTTCACCTGCAACACTGTGGGAACTCTCCATCCAAGTGCTGCACCTGCAACACTGTGGGAAATCTCCATCCAAGACGGTGCTTTACCTGCAACACTTTGAGAACTCTCCATTCAAGTGCTGCACATGCAACACTTTGGGAACTCTCCATCCAAGTGCTGCACCTGCAACACTGTGGGAACTCTCCATCCAAGTGCTGCACCTGCAACACTGTGGGAAATCTCCATCCAAGACGGTGCTTTACCTGCAACACTTTGAGAACTCTCCATTCAAGTGCTGCACATGCAACACTTTGGGAACTCTCCATCCAAGTGCTGCACCTGCAACACTGTGGGAACTCTCCATGCAAGTGCTTCACCTGCAACACTTTGAGAACTCTCCATCCAAGTGCTGCACCTGCAACACTTTGGGAACTCTCCATCCAAGTGCTGCAACACTGTGGGAACTCTCCATCCAAGTGCTGCACATGCAACACTGTTAGAACTCTCCATCCAAGTGCTTCACCTGCAACACTTTGAAAACTCTCCATCCAAGTGCTGCGCCTGCAACACTGTGGGAACTCTCCATCCAAGTGCTGCAACACTGTGGGAACTCTCCATCCAAGTGCTGCACATGCAAATACATGTTGGACCAACACCTGAAACATGCTTAATAATGCAAAAATTCAGGTCACGCCCCCGTTCCTTTTCTTTACCATCATATTCTATGAAAACACTATTTACTGGATCGGAGACCAGTATTGAATCAAGCTTGCTCAAAGCAAACCAGTGAGCAAACTGAATCAAACCAGACCACCATACCATACCAAACCAAGTGGTTGGTTGCCGTTAGTATATTTACCTATGCATGACTAGGCAACAAATTGGCTATTTATATTTGGAACTTGGATCAACATGGAAGTTGATGTTTACTTTTCAGTGCAGATTTTGGTCGGATTTCGTCAGTTCAGATTTCAGTCTGATTTCAGTGCGTTTTGCCTCTGTCAAAACTATATAAGGGAATATAGATTGCCAATGCAGCCGCTATCGGCGTGGAATTGGGCTTATTTTGGCCGTACGCCGCGGCATGTATTTCTATTGGCAAACAGTAAAGGAGAGAGAGCTTGAGGCTTGTTTTGGGAGTTTAAATTGGCAACACTGGATGCACGCCCATGTCGTGTGATACTAGCTACCAGTAGCAGCGTAAAAATCGAGTTATAAACGTGGTGGTTTCACATTTATTTTTATTTGTGATGGAGTTTTAAAATCGCGATAATGACAGATTTCCTCAATGAAAATAGCTGAATTTGGTATCATTTTGAAGAGAACTGTATATTTATCGGTAAAAGTGAAATATTTTTTGTCAAAATAGTGAATATATTTGTTAATTCTTCGCCCGATGAAATTTTGATTTTATAGCACCGAAAGAAAATAAATCGAGAGTAATTTTCACATTTTTATCGTCATCTCATGAAAAACATCCTGCTCAAGAAATAATACTTATGTGTTATCCTTTCTCAATGTAAGGTTTAACAATCTTAAATTCAATTAAGTGAGTGAAGAACTCGGCGTTTATATAGACCCATATATTCTGCAAAGATCCCAAAATGGCCGTTTTCATAAACCTGCACGATCAGTCTGAATATCACAGACAGTAGGGTGTCCGGTGCTATCGTGTTCCCCAGTAGTCCACCGAATGGCCTTACATGAAACCTAGATGAAAATTAAGAGATAAATATTCCAAGACATATTCCGACCGATCCCGCGGTCAAATGTTGCACATTTTTATAAATTCGAAGTTTGAAACATTGTTTAATACCCGTCGTATATGCCTATTCATATATTTTATTTTATAAATAATATTTTGACTCGTAGAAACTGACGTGATAAAGCAGCTATTTTTTATACTGCGTGAAAGAACGGCAATTGCGAAAGCTGCTCTTCGTAAGCTTGAGTTCAAAGTTCAAACCGTTCACCGTTACAATACGTGGCAGCTATGAGAAATCACGCAGCAACAAGTACGACTCGTAATAGCTGCTTTTCGTTTCTCCGTTGCTGGTAACGTGTGCAAACATCGAGAGGTCGATCTCGATAGTTGGCACAGTAAACAATGTATCGCAATGGGACACTCATCCGATGAAGAAAATACGTCCAAATCGCGTTGTTTTTGCCACAACAAGAATATATCTGGTGAAATTCGGTCATTCAAAGTATCAACATCCTCCGGTGTGTGTTGGTTTGGGTTGATTTGATCGGATATTAGGCAGAAATCACACAGAAATTTGTTGCAGATCATGGCCGCGGCGGCCGCGATATCCTCAACCATTCAGATACCAAATGCTGCTGGCTGGCTCGCCTAAAAAGTGCTACCGATACTTCACTGACTCATCCAAGCAAGTCCGTACCAAGAAAGCAAAAGAAGAACAAGTAACTACACCTATACAGGTTAGTAAATATTTTATATTGCGGGTTTTAAGCTTACTACTGACAGTGGCAAAGTGAAGCAAACAGACAGACAGACAAACAATTGATGATGATGAATGAAATGTATGATGAAATTGATGGTCGCAAAATCACTTTTACATTTGGAATCATAGCCTCATCAATCATCATAGGCTAGCTCTATGTGTGAGAGCTATGTCATGAAAGCAAATATGACTATGAGTCATTATATCAGATATTTTCATCAATATTTTTCAACTTTTCTGAATAAGATTTATAGACTTTATAGTCGGTCAAACTTTTTCTTCAAATATTCCTGCTATAGTAAAAACACGACGTGAACATATGCTTCATTTCGTAGCTAATCTACTAAAAATACTATAGTCCAATAATTGAACGAACAACACGCTGCAGCACAAATATGACCGAGCCTGAAATTATCACGCTCATGCCGGTTGTGCGCGCTCCACCGTCCACGCAATGCGCTGCTTCAATGTGTTCATTCAATTAAAAATCCGACTATAGTCTATAATTGTAAACGCTTAGCTCTGAATCCTAGATAGTCTGTTTTATTTCGTAGCTTCTACTAAAAATTCTATAATCAAAACAAATAATTGTCGATCATCATCAGGGCGCTGGAGTTCATCCAAAGGTAACATGGCTGCATTCCAAAACAACAGGTGCACCAGCCGTTATAATACTTACCAGGTGCATGGGACCCAGATAGAATCGTGACGTGATGATTGACAATTATTTGTTTTAACATTGACTCAGTTTTCGATGGCATTTTTCTGGAAAATGCCATCAGACGGCGGAGCTATCGACATTTTTTTTTGCGAATTTTGACTCGTTAATGAGTTCTGAATCCTAGCTCTCTGTGTGAGAGCTAATTAATGATATGAAAGCATCAGTGTCAGATATCTTTCTAAATATCTCAACCTGTTTCAATTTCTAAGAAATACTGGCATGAATTTCCCTTGGTGTTACAGGAAAGAAAAATATGACATGGACTGCCTATGTTTCATTTCATAGCTACATGTAGTAATGCTAAAGTTTTATCCCGACACACGTAGGCCTATGTGATGTGGTCACAACTTTGTACGTGTACAGAGAATTTTGAAACAACATAATTATTCTTGATCTTTATTATGTGCTATTTATAATCAAAACAAACAATTGTCGATTGACTCACCGAGATCAGAGTGGTCACGTTCATCCCAAGGTTTAACACGGTCTTGCGACGCACTGTAGTCCAAAACTCCCAAGTGCACAGCGCTGTTAGGGTCATGCAGGTATCGCATACATGTACGCTAGGGATCTTTAGGGAATTATTTGAAATGATCGACACATCTTTATGTTTTGAATATAACATGCAATAATACTGCTGATATTTTATTCATTTTTGTGAGTATATCTTTGAAATTGAATGTATTTTTTCTATGGATATTTCATATGGATACATGTCATTTGAACCTGTAACTGTTACAGAAATAACCATGAATTTGAACGATTCACAATCACAATACACGATTAAAAATGTTTATACATTAACCACCAAATGTACTTCAATTTTCTGAAAAATATAAGCTTGCCACTCAAGATTGTTGAATTCTACAACTTTAGCGAACAAATCTAAAATGATTTTGCTAAACACTGGGCGCTTATTAGGGATAATACATGGTATCTCATTCTTATTCTTCATTGAGATTTTTTTTATTTTTTTATTTTTTTTATTTGGTTTGTTGTCATTTCAGCTCCCTCTACCAGCTCTCGGTGAATCATTTCAAGTGATGGACAAAATGGTGCAGGATTTGGGGATTTTGTGTGTAAGCTTTACGGCCAGAAGGAATATCAAAGAGTGAATGACGCAAGATATGCAATATTTTCAATGGCCACTAGACAAGAGTGTGTGATGCCACCCAATGATGACGCCTTGCACTTAGCATATGTGCAGAGCCAACTATCAGGCAGCTATACAAGCACAGCCTTGACCAGAACCCTATACCTTTTCCTGTGGGCCATGGATGGAAGACTGTTGATGAGACGAGGGAGATTGAAATTGATTGGATGGAACGGCAGTCTGCTCAAGCAAGCATCCTTGAGCTCTCATCTTGCAATTGCAAAAAATCCAAGTGTAAAGAGGGGGTGGCAGATGCAAGATGCTGTATTTCATTGGGCATCCCCTGTACAGAACTCTGCACCTGCAATAAATGTGAAAACCGATTCGCCGCAGACAGGGGCGTAACAGAGGTTGGTTGTCAGGGGGGGGGGGGGGGGGGGGGGGGGGCACAGCCAAAAAGATTCCTGGTTAGAATAATACCTTTTCCTGTGGGCCATGGATGGAAGACTGTTGATGAGACGAGGGAGATTGAAATTGATTGGATGGAACGGCAGTCTGCTCAAGCAAGCATCCTTGACCTCTCATCTTGCAATTGCAAAAAATCCAAGTGTAAAGAGGGGGTGGCAGATGCAAGATGCTGTATTTCATTGGGCAACCCCTGTACAGAACTCTGCACCTGCAATAAATGTGAAAACCGATTCGCCGCAGACAGGGGCGTAACAGAGGTTGGTTGTCAGGGGGGGGCACAGCCAAAAAGATTCCTGGTTAGAATAATTCCGTCCCGGAATTTTTCGTAAAAGGTTGCCCCAATTTTTTTCCCAGTCAGAATTTCACGTAAGTGGGGGGGGGGGGGGGGGGGGGGGGGGGGGTAGGGTCACAACATGTTGCACGGTCACAAAAGGGGGGGGGGGGGTAGGGTCACAAAATTTTGCACGGTCACAAAATTTTGCACGGCCACAACATTTCGCAGTTCAAAAAGCACAACACTCAACAATTTGTTGACTATTGTGCTTTTTGTACTGCGACATTTTCTTTCCCTTTCTTCTTTTCTTTCTTTCCCCTTTTTTCTCCTTTTCCTTTTTCTTCCCTTTTTCCTTTCTCTCTCTTTTCTTTCCCTTTCCCCCTTCTTTTCCTCTTTTACCTTCCCCCATTTTTCCTGGTGGGTAGGTTTGAATTTCCTGCTGAGCACCTTCGGGGGGGGGGGGGGGCACTGACAAATTGACATTTACCAATTTTGTCTTGTCATGTTTGCATGCGAAATATACATTGATAGAGACCTGCCGATGGTTGACAACCAGAAAGAAGTAACTTGTTGGTCATTTGGAGATATTGATTCCTTCAAAATCCTTGTCACTCACAGATTCTATGGACCACAGACAGCTGTTTGGTGAAGCCCAGTTCATTGATGGGACTCAAAATAATATACACTATATTACCGGTATATGTTTTTAGTTACATCTTTCTGGTTGTCAACCCTGGGTGTATTATATACTGATGTTGACGTGTGTATTGTATGGTTTTAAGGTTTGAGTTTACAAATTATATAAGATGACGTAAATGAAAACAGGTAAGACTCTGAAATGTCCATATGTGTATTAGTCAAGTCTTAATACTATGGACATAATTCAAGCTATTTCATGCAAGCGTGTTTTGTTGCTGTTCGCAAAGCTGCGTCCAGATCATAAATGAGCGAACAACTATGCATGCACGTCACAATTGACCAATCAGGATGCCCTGTGATTTTTTGAAAGCGCCCGGTATGCACTTCTGAGTTTGCATGTACGCATTTACGCACGCACCCCCGCATTTTTGGAATTATGTCCATAGTATTATGACGCTTGCTAATGTATGGCAAATTAGAGCATCAGTGATTGACACCATATAGTCCATTGTATTTTGAATATGTTAATTAAAATGTGCCTGAACGTAGCATGATATTCGTGCACTGATATCTATATGCCGGGATATCATGTTCATATGTTGGTCGGCTCACTGTGGTAGAAATTAAATGCTTTCTGAACATGTTTGTTATCAAATCATTTATCAAGATCACAAATCATTTATCAAGATCACATTTTAGGTATGATTGTTTTCAAATCGGGGCTTGAAATAAGCAGGAGCAGGGTGCAAATTTACCATTGTTAAACCTTACAATTACAATTCTTAAGTAAATTATGTCACCAGAAGCATCTTTTACATTGAGAATTGCCCCTGGTTATTCCAGTGCACCCAGCTTCATGATGACATAATTGATGTGGTAAGGTTGTGCAAAAGGTAGCTCCTGGTTTTTAATTCCTTATTATTTCAAGCCCTGGTTTAACGTTTACAATGGTCATCCTTATGTAGGCACGTGGGGGAGAGTGGGGGGGGGGGGGGGGGGGGGGGTAAAGTATTGACTGAATAAAAAGTAATACATGTACACGTACCTATACTGGAAATAAAACAAGTAACAATAATAGAATATAATTGAGATGTGTCCAGTGTGATTTTACTGTGCTCTTTTTTCCTTCCAGCAGAACAGCATTACATTGAGGCATCATTTTATTTAAACGGTTGAAAGGAATCAATTTGCTGTTTGAAAGTTCAGAAATAGTATGCTGAAAAGTATCAGTGTTGCCAATATTATGATAAACCTGATTTTTTTGGATAAAGTTCTTGGTTGTAAGCTATCACCATACACTCTTGATAACTGTATTTGAAGAGGTTTTTTGCAAAAGGGCCTACATCCACTTTGGCTCTTATTGAGAAAAAGTCAAAAAACTGTTTCTAAATATTCAAGTTGAGCAATTGAAAAACTGAATGGATTATGAAAGAGGTACACTACATACTAATTTAAATTGAAATAAATTTTAAATGTGCTAGTTTTAATTTTTTTTAAAATCATGTTTACATTTCTTGAAAATTTGGATGTAGACCCTTTTGCAACAAAACTCCATCTGTTTGTACATAAAGAAAAAATACCACACACAAAATATCATTTATTTTAATCATTTAAAATAAATAAGTTTGATATTGAAATGTATAGGTCACAATCATATGTTTCAAGGAAATAAAATCATTTTTTTCAAAAAGACCTACATCTCATTGTAAACAGCCATTGAAGTTGTTGTTTTGTTGCAAAAGGGCCTGTATCCCGATTTAATTCTGGATACAGGCCCTTTTGCAACAAAACAACAATTTCAATGGCTGTTTACAATGAGATGTAGGTCTTTTTGAAAAAAATGACTTTGTTTCCTTGAAACATATGATTTTTCCCTATGCATTTCTATATCAAACTCATTTTTTTCCAGCACCATAGCCCTTTTGCAACAAAGCTCTTCATTTCTTAAAACTTGGGATTCCAGAAACGATGCCATATTATCGTCTATCACTGCAAATTATGAGCGTTTACTATTGGACAAACTAAAAGTAAACTCGAAAATAAACGCAATTATAAACACAAAAGTAAATGTAAAAGTAAACGCAAAACTAAACGTTTCTTGCATTTTGCACCGAATTGACCTCAAAGCATGCTCCAAGTGAGTGAATATCACAGATAATTCCACCATCTGTGATATAATGGTATTGATTAAAGGCTGGGTGGAAAACAGCTTAGTTATTGGGCTCACATAAGTGTTTAGTATTGCGTTTACTTTTTGAGTTTACTTTAAGTTTGTCCAAAAGTAAACGCTCATAATTTGCAGTGTATGTTAAAATAAAAAGAGGATCCAGTGTGTGTTGACAATTTGGGATTTCAAGGAGAAGGCTGTCTTCTTATCTTGATCTTGGTTGACTACTGTGCACGGAAGGGCTCTAATCTTTCCAGATACTTGATATCTAGGAGAAATGCCAGAAAAAACACCTTTGTGAGTAAGGAAAGGCATACACTTTAATGTATTTTTATTGGTGACTAAAAAGCATTCATCATAATCAATCTGTGTAATATTGACACTTACCCATACAATGGTCTATGAGTGACAAGCAAATATGGCGAAGTTAAAAACTCTTGTTTTATTATCTCATTTAGAAAAAGATGACATTTTTATAGCCCATTGGCAATATAACAAATAATCATCAAGTGCACGTTGTTTTTTAAAGTAAAGTTACACATAACAATGTGGAGTAATAACTTTTCTATTATCATCTAATTTGTTAAAACCCAGTTTGATTAACTCTTGTTGCTATAACCCAGTTTCATTATCTTGACTGTATTGGCAATATAACATAAAAACACCAAGTGCACGTTATTTCTTTAAAGTAAAGTTTACATTGGGTTGGATTTTTCAGACATGTCCTTTACATTGAAAAAAGAAAGAAAAAGAAATACACACTTATCACCAATCACAATTATCGACTTGTATTAAACCATCATGCTTGCTAATATATAAAGCATCAAGTGCACGGTATTTTACAGACACCACAATCCCTCATTTTAATTATATACATGATACATCACATCTAAACATTTTCCCATACAGAAACATGACATGGTTAACATTTGCAATGAGATTTCATAATGGAACAGCAGCATTATGACCATGGTCTTTTTAAAGAAGTTCTTGTTTGCCACTTGTTTTTTTAAAGGCAGTGCTTGTTTGGTCCATTTATGTCTGACGCGTACTGCGTGTTAATGTGCAACTTTTGAGCGTGGGATCGGTTGGAATATCAATTAGTAGTATATTAACTATGTTTTAAGCAAGGTTTCATGTAAGGCCACTCGGTGGACCACAAGAATCATTATCCAGAGGGATATAGGGCGAACACCCTATGGTACTAATGCTATAACGTCAATCCTTTTGTCTCAAAATACGCCCAATTTCAAGTCGCCAATTCAAACGTAATAATAATTGATGGGCGCAATATTTCGTTCGTCATTATCGATGTTTGGGCGCGAAAAGGTTCATAACAGTAGCGCTATAATTCTTGCGTCATCGATTATTCGGTCTAATGATTGAACTTGAGTCTTAAAAATTCACTTGGAAATCACGTTGTGGTAGTTTGTAAAGTCATGGTAAAGTGCAGGGATTGTACTTAGATATGTTGGTTTGTTTGTTGGAAAGATCGTGTGATTGCAAATGATAGTGAAAGGGTTTTTCTCCATCAAACAGGTATGTAGGGAGCGGGGATTGAGCTAGGTTACATGGACAGACGCGGATCGCGGTGGGGCGGATACCATGTCTCAGGTTCGCCCCCCCCCCCAGTAAAAAAAACCTAACGAATAAAATCAACAACAACAAAAGAAGGAAAAGAGCCGGGGGGGGGGGGGGGATACTCAGATTTGGTTTGGTCGGGGGTGTGCCGCTGGTGATTCAAAACCCCTACCCATTTCTAAGGGTGATTGAGGGGAGAAGTTTGTTAACATATAATTTAGAATGAATATAGTTTCAAAGGTGTTTTTTAAATAGTATTATGGTTTTTATTCCGTGAGGGCGCTATTGTAGTCCACCCAGGGTTGGTCGACTTAGGGTTGGTCGACTTAGGGTTGGTCGACTTAGGGTTGGTCGACTTAGGGTTGGTCGACTTAGGGTTGGTCGACTTAGGGTTGGTCTACCCCGGGTGGAAAGTCATGTGGGTATTTCCATCGCTGTATATATCTGTTTCACATTTGTAATGCCTAATTGTATTGCTGACTTGCCGTATATAATCGTATACCAGTATATATCTTCCAAAAATATTTCAACAGGCACAAACAAATAAGGGACCGTTTATTATTTATGCTGGGGTGGGGGGGGGGGGGGGGGGGGGGGGTAAAATATAAGGGGGTCATGTAACTTTCATATGTTGAAATAGGGGGGGCTATGTAACTTTTTATTCTTAAACAGGGGGGTTGTGTAACTTTTATTATGATGGTGGTGATTGAGGTTATTTTAGAGGCTATTTTGGAGTGTAAACGCACATTTTCTTACGACCTATCAACTTCAAAACATGTAGGCTACTTATGACGAGACGACTTTCGGACAGCGAAACTTTTTGTGCACGGACGATCTGTTAAAACACTTATATGATCACCAACGGTTGAAAATCCAACATTAATATGATTAAAAACGATAATTTCTTGCATGCTTTTCACCTCGTCTCACTCTCAGCTCTGCACCAAAGCTCACAAAAGTAGAATGTTTCAAACGTTTTTGTCAGGATGTTTTAACTTTTTTCGGGTTATAAAGACTCAAAACCACCCAAAATGTATAAATATATGACAAATTGTTCGCCTCGCTAAGTTCGCAATGTAGTTAGTATAATTTCACAAGATCACAAGATGGGGTATCATTAAATTATTGGCCGTTCAGAGAATCAGAGGGCACAAACAGAACTTACCAACAAATCCATGGACAAAAGAAAAAGACAGCCCCTAAATATGTGACAAGTTGATTTTTTTTTTTGGGGGGGGGGGGGGAGTTGTGTTAAAAGCTACTGGTTAGTAGGGGGGTCATGTAATTTTCAGTTTCCACTGTAGGGGGGGTTAGGTAATTTTGACACACGAATCTTGAATTTGTCCCCCCCCCCCCCTCCACCATAAATAATGAACGGTCCCTAAGTTGACTTCAACATAAACAAACATTATAATAAACCAACCAACACGATCCAGTTAGGTTTTGTCCAAAATCATTTGAACATTCAAATCCACCAACCGACAAATCCGAGAACCGCGAAAGCCGAGAACCGCTCTAGTTTTATATTAGATCAAAAATTTCTTCCGGTAGCTTTGATAATGGTCATGCAATTCACTAAGGTTTGATCTATCTATAGAGGGCGCTATTTAAAGTGCTAGTAATGCCAGACGGCTGTAGATGAGATTTCAGTGATGCGGTCCCGTATTACGTACGGTCCCATATTACCCACACCTACCCTACGCCTCAAGTACTGGAACGGGCCGCCGTAAATGGTTGTGTTGACATCAAGTGCCACAAGTCTTAAATTTGGGTCTGTCGGTCGATTTTTCTTCTTTTTCTTCTTCTTTTTTTTGCTGACAGACCATGGTCCATGACAAGAATAAAAAAAATTATTGTCCATTTGACTAATATTTCTACATGTAGTGTGATAATATATAGTTTAAAAGCAATATATTCAAGCAGACTTAGGTAATATTTAAATCTTAAAAAAAAAGACAAAATTGCGACCCTGAATTTTGAGGTTTTAGGGTCGATCGCTGAGGGCAACACAACCATTTGTGTGTGGCCTAAGGCGACCAAAAAAGAAACCCTGTTTTACGTGCCCGACAGACCCACTTTCAAACAATTTCACGTGCAAATAAATACCGACCTCAGAATGTTTGGTTATTTTCTGTCAAAACATGGCACTAAAATCTGTAGAGATTTTGGGAGATTTTGGAGGATTTTGGAGGATTTTTACTGTCATTTTCAATGGAAAATAAGAGAAACAAATGAAACCCGACCAACCGACCCGACCTGAGAGGTCCGTTTGTCCGTACATGTTACAACAGGGTTTCTTTTTTCGTCGTCTAAGCGCAATTTGCACATACTGTCACTGACACCTGAACTTGCCAAGGGGTAATTAAATGGTACGCTTCACTGATTCAGACTTTGGTAAAAATTCGGATAATTTCATGTATTCGCTCACGTTTCACCGTCCACGTATATAACCACATATCCTATGCAACGATACCCTTTGACAATGTATATAGAGAAGAGCGATTTGAAGTGATAATGCCGGCTATGAGAAATAGTCAGTGGAATCAAAGTAGACATGCACTGAATATTTAGTTCATGTACATGCATTTAGTAGTCATGATAGTAAAAATCAGAACCTGACCAGACAAAACACGATTGCTTCACTTAGACGCCCAGACAGGTATGTATTATAAATCTAATTAATACTTAAAATGAACTTTACTCAAATCGAAAAGTTGCAGGTTTAATAGTGTATTAGCCAGTACAAGTTATAAGGCATGTTTTGAAATGATGGCGTACAGATGACCTAGTTCATCGTTAGCATATTAAGAAGTTTTAATAACAGAAGTACAGCAAAATGTATCTGTGCAAAAAACCCTTTAATGGTGTATGTTATCGATGCTTCCGCAGTCTGCAGAACAACAAGAACGACATAAACGCACCCCCTATAATGTTAAACAACAACACAACTACAAACACAACATTAACCAAAGAAGATGTTTTGTGTTAGTAGTCCAGCATGCTTAGCACACACTACCGTGCCGACAAGAATTTCCCCCAAAACAAACAGTGCAAAATAATGTGTTAAAGCAATTAACAGATCATCTGAATTCTACCTTTATTCATGGTACATATAGGCATCTAGACCAAGAGAGCACTTACTTGAGGTCACATCAATTTTACCTGCAGCAGGATTGTCAATACCCTCATTTGACAACTTTTAAGCCTTCAATTGCATTGTAATGTCGATGGGAACCAATAGATACCGGTGACAGAAATTAGTTGTCGTGTGATGAAAGTGAAGCATGCTGTTGTCGCTCAATCAATCTTCTTTGACATTAACCAACAACAACAACAACAACAACAACAACAACAACAACAACAACAACAACAACAACAACAACAACAACAACAACAACAACAACAACAACAACAACAACAACAACAACAACAACAACAACAACAACAACAACAACAACAACAACAACAACAACAACAACAACAACAACAACAACAGCAACAGCAACAGCAACAGCAACAGCAACAGCAACAGCAACAGCAACAGCAACAGCAACAGCAACAGCAACAGCAACAGCAACAGCAACAGCAACAGAAACAGCAACAGCAACAGCAACAGCAACAGCAACAGCAACAACAACAACAACATCAACAACAACAGCAACGCTCAAGTCTAGACACAATATTCAGCAACAATAAACAATAAACAACAGCAGCAGCAACAATAACAACAGCAACACATACGACTGCAATAGGTCATTCTATCGACCAATACAATGTGTGTAGCATAAATGGCACCCAAATCATGGCACCATTACAGGTGTACTAAGAGATGTTTAAGATTTATTTTTTTACAAAATGTACTTAATATTAAAGATAATAATTATAATTGGCCATTATTGTACAAAACAACAGCAAAACTTGATTAAAACAATGTTGAAATATGTTGAAATATCATCTCTATTTATTGCGGACGATGGCGGACACGAACAGCTGTAAATTTTGAATTTCCGTTGGTTTTAATGTAACAATGGATTTTGATTATATGACCCCATGAAATATATCACACGTTGGAACTAAATCATTTCATCCTAAAACCGCTGGTTTTAGATAACCAACTCCAGTGTCAGTATCATTTTTTGAATTTAATTTGTTGTTAAGCGTTCGTCTTATCCACTACATCACGTAACCTCGTACGCATAATTTAACCTTATAACGCCCGTGTCCGGCATCGTTTGATTTATTGAACCTTTTAAAAAGACGCCCTCTATGTTATATCGTATGTAATTTGAATCGAAAAAAATAGCGTAATTAACGCTGTTTACCATAAAATGTTGTCCAGCCGGGGATGGAATATTTTGAAACGACGTTTTATTGCACAAAGACAGTTGATTATTTAAAACCCTTACAGCTGTAAGTTTGTGTATGTAATACAATTGTAAAAATGTAGAAATCCCGGTTTTTATCCTAATTGAGGGCGCAGCCTTCAACACATCTCTAATTAGTACCCCTTTAAATTAGGTCACTTGAGCAGATTAATGGAATAACAAAAGGTCAGGCATTTCATTACAGGTCAAGGTGGATTTCATGAGTATAAAGTGAAACCAAACATATTTAAGATTGATCTTAGGTTATACAAACACGGACTACTCATAAGGCAAATGGTGTGAACCTTTGCCCCCGAGGAGATCTGGAGACGTAAGTCTATTTTTTCTCTCAGCCTTCGGCTGCGGACATATAGTAGGCTTACGGTCTCCAGATCACCAAGGGACCCCATTTCTCGAATAAAGAGCAATCCATATTTGTTTTATGAACGCATGAAAATATTTAAGTGTGCAATTTTCATAAACATGATAAAAGTAAACATGAAAAAAGGCTATATATAGTCTAGGAATGTTACTGCATGTTTTGATCCTCAAAAAAAGAGTACTACGCTGATTTTTTCCCCTTTAGGATAGTTCCCCGGTGATATAAGGAACAACATATATATCAAATAGTTCGTCATAGCACAAGGAGTCTAAAAATGTTTAGGCCCCACCTCCGATGTGTGAGGTATTGAGCACCGCGTGAAAAGGTCGTTGACATAAGAACTTTTGACAAATCTCAAATTTGCTCAAATATTAAGAGTACTATTGACCGACCGGTTAATTGATACTTTTTTATATAAAAAAGACCGGGAATATGAAATTGAATTAATCTTAAGTTACAAAGTTGATTGTATTGTATGCAAATCACTTTCAGTATATGTATTCATGATCAAGGATTGAGACCAAATATGGCAATGTTCGTGTCTTGTTGACACGTCACATGTGAACTATTGCCCAACCAGAGCACGCCACGCCAGTGCGATGTTTGCCTCTGGACCTGGATACTGAAGCACTGCATGTTGTCTTTTCTCGTTAAAGCTGACAGTTTCACTTATAAAATGGTTTCCAAAGCCATGTCGTTTAATTGTTCCTTGTGGCATCCAACATTTATGGACGGTCATTTAAAGGGACATTAAGTGGTGTTGAAAAAGTTAAATGTTTAAAAATTTACTTCAGAATTCAAGATGAACATTAAAAATTGCCATTATTGTTGTTTCTACTAACAAAAACACAGCAAAACTTGATTAAAACAATATCATCGCTATTTATTGAAAAACGCCCTCTATGCAAATATGGTTCGCGTTATGTATCACGCGTACTGCAGGGGCCGCGCTGCCCCCCCCATGACAAAACAGCATAACTGACATTTTTTTCAAAATTGAGTTATGCAATGTAGGGGACTCGGGACATCATGTTAGACATGTAAAACAACAACAAAATAATTAGAACTGTCCCTTTGTTTAATTAATTAGCCTGTTGAAATGACATAACATTTATATTTCTCTGTAAACCCCATGACAAAATGATATAACAGCACAGAGTACTTGTGCACTCAAGGTAAACCACTTGAACTCAGTAACAACCAATCAGAATTGATTGCTCTGCATGACTGCTCCCAACTTATCTCACACCTCATGGAGACAGGATGTGTACATGACAACCATAACAATAGAAATTCCTTCTATTGATTATGATGACAAAAATTTCAACAAAGCCCACAACAAAACGAGATAACATCAAGTTGACAACCTTATTCTGATAGTTTAGTTTCATCTAAAAGTAAATAATTTTAGCCTGTTTTCCAATTATTGTCTATGTTTTGCTCAATAAATGTTATGGTGAACATATAATTCGAGGATATTTCAGATAGTTCTTGATCTACAACAAAGTCTTCCGGCTACTTCAAAACTCGTAAGTAATTCTCAATTTGATCTTCCATAAATACATAATTTGATGTTAATGTTTTACAAATTGTATGTGTTGAATGGGCTAACAAGGTGGAAAAATAAGGTGTATACAAAGTGTCACTTCTTCATGATCATTACAATGTAAATTAAATCTTTGAGTAAAAACTAGTTGTGATTTAATTCAGCAATTATTAAATGTGGTATCTAAATTAACTAACATATTAGTGAAAAATATAATCCAAAGGAAATCAAATCAGAGATTTCAATTGATAACAAACTCGGTGATTGTAGACCATTGACTTAGTGTTTGTTTGTTTTAATTTCCTGCCATGATATTCACGCAAATTGGAATGATACAGAAATCAATATTGATAGTGTTTTAGTAATAAGAATTGTATTTGTAACTATCTTTGTTAAGTAAAAAACCCCCTCATATTTCTGCATTCCGAGGCATTTTGATTGCATGAGCGTTTTGCGTTGTTTATGTTGTAACACGCACAATATCAAGTACGCGTACGCGTACGCGTGCGAACCTAATGTTCTTTGTTTACCTGCTGAACCATTCAACTTAAAACAAAACAAACAAGGATCAAGGTTTACTTTTTATTTTGTGGCAATGTTTCAAGCAAGTTAAGGTCATTTTTATATTTTTCTTTTAAATAACAGAGGGGTTATAAATCAGAAGAAAGGAGCACATGTAAAGGAGAAAATTATGCCGCAATCGGATGGTGAACAACCTTCAACTTCGGGTACTCCGAGAGCGCAAGTAGGCCTACCACTGCAAGATTTGGATACCACCGACAATCAAGCTGGTGATAAGGAAGATTTCCCTGAAGATGATGCCTCTGTCCAAGACAGCCATGACGTAGAGAACGTGTCAGATATGGAGATAGATGAGAGCTCAGAATCCGGAACTGAATCGGATATTGAAAACCAAAGGTAATTAGGCTAGACCTATGTCCGTAGATTAGTTTATCAAACATGTTGATGTTGCACACGTAGGCCTAGGCCTACTTATAAATGTAGGCCCTAATGTTACTACAATTTGCAATATATAACCCAGATGAGATACCCATACACAATTTTGACTTGAAACAATGGTAAAAAAGTAATTGTGACCCGACACTTTCACGTGGCTATTTCAAATTTTCAAAAATAACCTCCGTCTTTGCGAGGTGATTAGTGACCTTGAGGCCGAAATGGACACAAAAGAAAGATTTTTTGTATAAGTTACACCTTTCATAATTTCATGTTTCTTAATAGTAAGAAGCTCTCACTTTAAACATTATATTAATAAATGTTTGATTGGTTTGCTTTCCCCTTCCTTTTAGGATGCAAGATCAAACAGATGACTCAGGTGACCGTGTTAGACGAACAAGGCAGAGGAGACCAGGTCCTAGAAATCGTGATGATATGGGGTAAGGCTCAATATAATTGTATACAATTTGAAGAAAACAGAGCAAATCAAATCAATCAAAATATTTGTATTTCACCTTCATATATAAATTATTGATAAGGGCGCGTTCATAAATACTCTGGTGGGGCGGGATGGGCAATTCAGGGGGGGGGGGGGGGTCAAAAAATAATAAGCCTCAAAAAGGGGGATCAAACAAAATAAGTTGCCGATAAGGGGGGGGGGGGGGGGATCAAACAAATTACTAATGTAAACAAAGCCGCAAAAAATGCGCGCGCGCGCCCCAAAACTAAATAGGTTTCGGGAATTAGTTAAAAGCCAAAATGTATCCCAATCATGACAGAATTAGTGTAAAGAAAAATGTTGGCACCATTAAATAAAAAATATAGTCAGTCATAATCTGTTATTACCCCACCAAACCTAACAGAAGTGTGGTTTGGCATGGGGGGGGGGGGGGGGGGTGGGGTCAACATAAATTTCAGACCCTGAAGGGATCAATAAAAATAACACTTTCTCGAAGGGGGATCATTTTTTTTAATGTCCGGAATGCCAATTTGCCTACCCACCCCCACCAAAGTATTTATTAACGCTCCCTAAATAAGTTGAAAACCATGTTTTTAGGCCTGATAAACTTATGACTTTCTGTTATGTTATTAACCACAGATCACTTCGCCGCAAGCTCTTCAAGGCAAAACCAAAACCAGCTCGTACTACTGAAGCGAAGAAGACCCGAGATGCCAAGAAATATCCACTTCTGGAACCATGTAATGCATCATGCCGTAGAAAATGCCGCACCAAAATTTGCCAAGACAGACGCGAGGCAATCTACTGCATGGATCTTTTCCCACATCGAAATCAGAGGTACCAAGAGGAAAGCTCTACATCAGACCAGCGATAAGAATCGCACATGTTCCCGCTTCTATCACTTGCCAAATGAAGATGGTGAAGAGCAGTTTGTTTGCTTGACGTTTTTCCTGCACACCCTTGGTTACAAGTCGTCACAAATCATCAACCACATGTTTGCGACCCATGATGCAGAATCCATCGCAATTCCATCAGACAAGCGTGGACGACATGCACCTGCCCACAAATTATCAGATGCGACCGGTGAACGTATAGAAGAGCACATCATGTCGTACCATCCGGGAGTCAGCCATTACCGCCGGGAACACGCCCCGAGACGACGATATCTTTCCCCTGAGCTGACCAGTCAAGGGATGTATGACGATTTCAACACCAAATATCCAGGGGCTTGCGGCATTGAAACTTACCGCAAGAAGATTCGTGCCATGAACATATCGTTTGTAAAACTTGGAGAGGAGGAATGTGAAGTATGTGTGGAATTTGAACATCACAAGAAGAACTACCGCCATGAAGAAGGGGAAGAATGCAGTTTATGCAAGAACCATGACATACACCTCGAGAGAGCTAGGATTGCGCGTTCCATGTACAGAATGGACAAAGACAGACAGCATGATGACGATGAGGTGGTGATATCGAGTGACATGCAAAAAGTGATCATGTTGCCTAGGATGCCAGGCATAAAGAACTGCTGTTTTACCCGGCGCCTTGTGCAGTTCCATCAAACCTTTGCGCCCCTTGGTGGACGAAAAAAGGCCGGTAATGTCCCTGTTGGAGTCCTGTGGGACGAGAGTGAGTGTGGTAGAAATGCCGAAGACGTAGCCAGTGCCTACATTAAGTTCATGAAACATCCGAACTTCCGCGACAAGGCAAAGTTCATCGTCTATGCCGACAACTGCACAGCGCAAAACAAAAACTGGACGATATACACGGCATTCGTGGACGAGGTGAATCGACCTGGGGGACCTGATGAAATCATCATAAGATACTTTGAAAAGGGTCACACGTTCATGAGTGCTGACAGCTTTCACCACCAGGTTGAGAAAGGCATGAGAGCAGCAAAAAATGTATATGATAAGGATGACTTCCACGCCATTATCAATGAATCAGGAATGGCGGTACCAATGAGTCATCAGGACTTCATATGCTATGAGAATGGAGTCAGCCATGGCGCCTACACCAACAAACCACTGCTCACCAACGTCCAGGAGGTCAGATTTGTAAAAGGCTCCACGAAGCTACAATGGAAAACATCAATGGAAGATGATGACTATCAGAATGGAGACTTTCTGAAGAAGAAGGTTGTGGCAAAGGTGCTGAGAGAAGGGGAAACCTTTCCTCCCAAGGAAGGACCCAGAGGGCTAGAAGACAAGAAGAAAAATGACATCATCACAAACCTGTGCCGCTTCATACCAGTCAACCGCCACGTCTTCTGGTCAAGTCTACCAACTTCCCAAACATCATCAGACCTTTTGGATTCTGACTAGTCTTATCCCAGTTTAAGCGAGAGCATTATCACATAACTAATTGGTGTCACCTTAAGTTTGTTAGTGACGTCAAGCGCGTACTTTTCATGTGCATCATTAGAGCGTGATTGGCGTTATTGCAGGGCGACGAACATACAATTAATTTGCATAGAATTGGTGCGACTGATGAAACTCTTATATTTGATTAAATAAAACATTCCAGAGTGACTCATGAAATAGTTTCATAGAGAGTGACGTAATCCAATTTTGTAAGTTTGTATGACAACAAATTATGAAAGTTTACATTTCTTGTATATGTTTTGATTGGATTTAAGGTTTATGTCGGAAATATCAGTAATTTGTTTTTAAAACTATGAAAAGTAAAATACTTTTTTTGCATTAAATTTCATGTTTCCATGGCAATTGTCAAGAATGTTTATTTTGATTGTTCCCATAATTAATAATGGAAGAGATACAAATACTATGTACATGTTTAAATTAGCAGATTGTTGTAAGTTTTTCAAGCCAGATAAATTTTGATGAACACAAAAATTAACAAAAAAAGTTAAAAAATCACTTTTTTTCTTCAAAAACATGAAGAAATTGGCTGAAATTTGTCAGACATAGTTGGAAAAAGACATGTAAATATTGTAAATATCTTGTGTTGACCTTTGAAGAGTTTGAAAGAATTAAATGCAACATTAAAATCAATTGTAAAAATGTGTCCTGCCTTAATTGTGTTTTGTAAAAATTTCTTCATACAAATATTTGGGAAAAACCCACGACAAAACAAGATAACTGACATTTTGAACGTAAAATGTGCATTTTTCAGGAAAATGTCAGATGAATTTTAAATAGCTTCATAATGTACATTTAAACATGTTAACTTGAAAACCAAACATAGAATGGATTTTTAAGGCTTTTAAAAAAACATGTTTTCTTTAATAACTCCAAAACTCCAAAATGTCAGTTATCCTGTTCTGTCATGGGGGGGGGGGGGGGGGGGGGGGGGGGGGGGGGGGGGCAGTGGGGCATACTGTCGGACGTAAAATGCTCGTCGCGGCTGTACGAGCATTTTTGAATCGACGTTTTCTTGTACAAAGAGGGCTGATTTTTCTTAATCCTTATAGGTAGGTGTAAGTTCATACATGTAATACAATTATAAAAAAAATACTAATCCCAGTTTTTATCATAATTGAGGGCGTAGCCTCCAACACATCTTTTAGTGTCCCTTTAACACTTTCCACGAGGCTATCAGTTTGACTATATACAAAACAGATTTTTCAGAAACCTTTCCCAAATCTCAAGGTCTATCTCAAGGATTACTGATCCATTACTAGTCATGATTGCAATCATTTTAATGCATATCTCATGTTGATTCCAAATATGATAATGAAATTCAATAATGTTGACATTTTTGAAACATTTTGTGAAGTTTTGAAATGTTGTCTGCAGACGCCTTCGGCGTGGAAAGCGCTATGATCTGGAGCCTGCAAATTGCTTTCTTTAGATGGTTCAGGGAGATTAATATAGGCCTATTCTTAGACATCAACGTTATTACTATGTTGGTTTAGCTTCATCTTTAGTCTTTTCATTGTAGTGAAAGATCTCGCCTGTGTTTTAAAACATATTCCAAGAAATGAACATTTACTTTAATTTAATACAACGAGAGAAAACATAATATCCAGAATAGAACAAATGCATACATTAGACATCACACTATACATAATGGCGTAAACGCGTAATATGATCAGAGAATATGTAAGATAAAATGTAAGTGAACTGAATTGGTTGAATACAAAACCGCCATTTCTTTATAAGGATTAACATGTTTTAACATTAGCCTATTTGTATGATTACAGTTCTCCACGATGAGGGCGGTATTTATGAAGATAATCATCGGTCTGTTACTGGCAGGCATATCAATTCAATTGTTCTCTATACATAAGCTGAATTCAATGGACGATTCATATTGTCACATGGAAATTACACCTTCCTTGATACATTGCAACGTATCAAGGCGTCCTATAGTGATGTTCCCAGCCAAGGTAAGTAGCGAAGATACCTGCAATGCTGGCGGAATGTCGAAATGCCAGGTGTAATCCATCACTAATCCGTGGCTACGTAGTGTATTGCAGCAATACATTCATACTCATGATTAATGTTATGGTTGCCTCAGAATTTAAACTCTGGCCGGTATGTGGGGGGGGGGGGGGGGGGGGGGGGGGGGGGGGGGGGGGGGGGGGGGGGGGGGGGGGGGGGGGGGGGGGGGGGGGGCAGTCAAACATAATGTTGTACACATGCGTGACCAAAAAAAAACGCGTAAAAAGGGGTGTTTTTTCAGTGTTGGACGCGTCACGCGCGTGACGCGTTAAGGGTATCAAAAACGCTGATTTTCAAGAAAAAGGGTGGCTTAAAATCCCGGCTTAAAATACAGGTCGAACGTGTTTAGGATAACTTATTTTGTTCCCCCGTTAAATAGACAAAACTTGTTTAGGGGTCATATTCTGGCAAGAACTTGTTTAGGGGTCAAAATTTGCAAGGAAAGCGCGCTAAAAACTTGTTTAGGGGGTAATTTTGCTTGCAGGGTAAAACTTGTTTAGGGGGTGTCTGGAAAAAATGTGGTCACGCATGTGTACACCATTATGTTTGACTTCCCCCCCCCCCCCCGGGGTTTAACTTTAAACCGGGTCTAAATAATGAATATTCCCTTTGGTAGGACCATTTTGTTATTATGTATTCTTAGTAAGTAAGTCCAAAATTAAAATTGGAGTTGCCTAATCAAGTTACTTCAATTACTTAATTGCCCGTGAGGAAATAAAACACTTTCCGTACTTCTGATTTACCTTTATATCACAGATTGACCCAACTCTTGCAGTGGTGAAAGGTGTATTTACAAGATTGGGGTATGAAGTACAGTTCACCGGTCAGCGCAAAAACACTGCCAACTGGGATGTAATGTGGCATTTACTGTATCCATTCAAAGATCCAGTTTGTTTACAAATGATTAGTAACGTCAAGTCAAGTCAAAAGGTAAAGTGATTACGTATTTCAAATACGACCTTTAACACTTTCCACGCGGCAGGCGTCTGCAGACGACATTCTAAATTGTTACAAAATGTTTCAAATAATATCAAAATTATTAAATGTAATTACCATATTTGGAATCACCATTAGAAATGTATTAAAATAGGTACAAACGTGACTAATATTGGTTCAGTAATCCTTGAGATAGACCTTGAAAGTAGGGAAAGGTTTCTGAAAAATCTGCTTTGTATATGGTAAAACCAATAGCCGCGTGGAAAGTGTTACATCTCTAACGACGAGTAGCTTTTGACTTTCCGGATATTATACAAATCATACAATGGCGTAACTCTCCTACTTTCGACCTCTCCATATTCTTCCTCAGCCTATGTATATTAACCACTGTTAGTCGATTATGCCCATCCCCAAATTGAAGACCTGTGTTCACGCCCTTGTTCTCCCTTTAATAATGTATGGTAACGCCACCGATGCGACCCATTTCAATTCATATATCAGATGGCATATTTAGTGCAAATGGTCCAGTGTCCACTGGAAAAAAATCTAGGAAAAACCTGACCATAGCGAAAGTTACGAATAGATACTGTTACAAGATAGGAAAAACTAAAAAGCTTATATGATTGAAATATTGGTGTTCCTGTTAGTCATGTTAGTGGTCTCTACTCTTCCAGTTTTCATACTTTAATTTGTATAGTTGTGATAATGAACAGTAAGTCATAAAATGAACTCGTTTTAATTATTTTTAATTTTACGTACTCCAAAATGGATTAGTCAAAAGTAACCATGCACTGTTCCTTTAACATATCATGATAAAGGGATGCATTGATGTTTATACATGGGTGGACCATGAGTATTAAGTGTTAAGACCATTACGGGATGGAATGCTTCAGATTAACCAATTAGCAGGCTTCTCGGTGACGCAATCGAGAGTTAGTTGTTAGTTACAATGCCCAAAATACTTTGCCGCTTCAATCACCTCTCGCCTGGGGGCAAAACAATGAAAGTCCGTCGTGGAAGATTTTGATGTAAAACATCTTTAAAATGATAAATAACTGATCAAAATGTGATCACTAACGACTTTACGTTAAGCCAAATAAAGAATACGGAGGGTGATATTCTGAAAGGAGGTGTTAATCTGGAGTCTGGACTATTATATGCTAGTCTAGGTTGAAACCTCCACCTAGACCTGGTCTAAGCCCAGATTAATATTCCCAATGGTGGCCTAAGTGAAACGTTGGTCCAAGTCCTGCTAAAAAGCCCTAAACCAGGGTCTAACTTTAGGCCTTCCAGAGAATAGGTTTAAACCTGGACTAAATGCCTATTTGAGATCTGAAATGGTTGCTGTGTGAGGATCAACGAGCTAGACACAGTGTTCTACAGCTAATGTTTAACAAATAATTAAAGACATATTAAGGCATAACATTTGCCTTATATAATAAGTACCACCATTAGAAAAATGTTTTTGAACTGATTGGTAGTGTGTGACTACGTATAAATGTTCAGTGAGTAGATCATCAAGTAAGCTTATCTTTTACAATGCAGTCTATGCAACAACAGGGATGCCGTACGTAGCAGTTACAATTGCCATATTGATCATTAATCCTGAATGTTTGAGTTAGTAGTCTAGTTAACTTTTCACGTATTAGTTACATCATTGCATCATTGATAAATCACAGCACAACATTTGTAGGCTACTCAATTTGATTCTTAGAACTGTACACAATTCCCAGACAAAAATAGGACCAAGTTTGTGCTCTAAAGCTTTGCAACATATGCCGTATAGGTCCACCTCAGTTTCGTACATCCAGTCGTCCCCGTCAACCATAGTCATGATAGTCGTGTACGCCCACCTCAGTCCTGTATGCCCACCTCAGTCGTGTATGCCCACCTCCGACGTGATGTATGCCCACCTCCGACGTGTACATCCAGTCGTCCACCAACACCCACCTTATTAGTCATGTACGTCCACTTCAGTTGTGTAGGTCCACCCCAGTTGTGTACGTCCACGTAATGTCGTGTACATCCGCCTCTGTGGTGTTATGTCGACCTCAATCGTGTGCGTCCACCCAGTCGTTAAGTATACCCTAATCGCGTGCATCCATTTGTCAACCCACCCCACCTATAATAGTCATGTACACTGAAAACATTACTTTGTCAATTGACAAATATAAATTAGTCATTCAGGTGGTTTAATTTAACAAATTAAATATTTGTCATTCACATGAAAAGTTTGTCAAATTACAAATTTTTAATTTGTCATGCAAGTGGTTTAATTTGACAAATTAAATCAAACATTTGTCATTGTTCATTTTTATTTAGTCATTGCCATTTTTTTATTCGTCATTGATAATATTTAATTAGTCACTGCTCCTTGGAAAATTAGTCATGTATAACAAAAATTAGTCATGGTAATAAACTAATATACTTTAAAAATATAAATTAATTGATTAATTTGATTGTAGTGTATGATTTTAGGATTTAAGTATTATGAAATTCTATAATAGTGATCGTATTTTGTCACCAAAAAGTGTAAACAAAAAAAGGGAAATACACCATGCAGATCGCAGGCCTTCACGACACGACAAGCATACCATGCAATGCCATTCGCAATAGCCATAACCATGAACGTCATGCATGCTTTCAAATCAGACTATTAAGTCCGGGATATTTGGTAACAAAATACGATCACTATTATAGAATTTCATAATACTTAAATCCTAAAATCATACACTACAATCAAATCAAATCATTTAATTTATATTTTAAAGTATATTAGTTTATTACCTTTTCTGTTTTTCGATCTAGATACACAGCTCTCGTGACCCGCTGCACACTCACGTACGCCATGAATTGCAAATGGCGCCGATTCGAAGACGCTTCAAAAACGGGTTTCACGTAACCGAAATCAGAAGCTATATTCGTCATTCGCAGCGAATATTTGTCATTTATTTTTCGTCTCCGAATTGATTTGTAATTCCGCTGTAACTTTGTCATTTCCTTCCTCATGGTTAAATTAAATCGTCATTCCCAGATTTACTTATTCCCAAATTCGTCAAGTGACGGGTTTAGGATTTGTCACTCAATTATATTTGTCATACCCAAATTTGTATTTGTCAACGCACAAGGCAACTTCGTACTAGCACTCTTTTAATTTGTCATGTTACTCTCATGGTTTGTCTTTTCACAGTTATATTGCAAGACTAATTTTTTTAACTCGATTGACGAATTGATCTGGACTTTTGACGAAGTTATGTTTTCAGTGTACGTCCACCTTAGTCGTGTACAGGGAGTCTATAATTATGGGAGAGGACACTCCTCCGACAAAATTTCGCCTACTAAAACCAAATTTACGGGTGAAGCTTTTGTAGGAGGCGCACTATCATTGTCGTAGCTAACCAGACGACCTAAGACGTGGTTGATTTTATCGGCTGAAAACATGATTTGTGGCACAATAATAGTACACCAATGGTAAAAAAAAAGCTGATTGTGATTTAGAGTAGAACTGATTTGCTTTAAGGGCAGTGTCAACCCGGCACTTGTTTCAAAAATTGAATTTCATATTTCTCTATTATTTAATACTTTTATATGTATTCTATCATTACCATCATAAGTAACTAATCGAAAGCGATTATTTCCCGTTCTTTTTGGGTGATTTTAAATTGTTGTTTTGATAAGTTTGAGTCAGGAAAAGGCGCATGGTTATTTGGCGGGAATTTAAGCGGAGTTCCGCGCTTTTCAAATGCTGCGACAGCTGTTCGATCATTGCGTCGCGCGCTGAAACTTCCCGCGCGTAATACTAGACGCGCCGCTTAATATCCGCGACGTAGACGCGAAAAACAAAAGAGCGCAAAACAATGTCTAAAAATGTAAACAAAGGCCAATCTTACGATCATTTAAATTTCAGTTTTCTTCCAATTTCTTCACATTGTGACAATATAAATTGAATCTGATAGTTTATTATGATTGTTCATAATAGTATACTCGCTATTTAGGTCACACGCCCGTGTATTCCGTGAACATTTAGCTTTAAATGGTGGAAAATGTCAATATTTTTACTAAATCGATGTTTTCTAGAAGTTCAAATTTGAAGGAATGTTACGAATTTTCAGACAACATAACTAAAAATATATCAAGCTATCAGGTAAGCTTTTAGTACCATTGTGTAGAGGACTTTCAGCGCTAGGAGGCAATTTTTTATTTTTTCGATTATGGATTTTAAACTCGAGATATGCATCCATTTCTAGCGAAATGTATGCAAAAAAACACGACTTTTACACTTTTCCGATGTTTTTAGCAATATTTCCAAAACCAAGCTTTATTTTGGAAAAAGAAAAAAGTGCCTCCTAGACAAAATTGTTTTGTTTACAAAAACGTATATTAGAACAAATTGCCATTTTTTATTTTATAGCTATGCTGTCTGAAAAATTTGGGGTAAAAAAATAGCTTTTTGGTTCATTTCTCAAAATTTAGTTGATTTGGTATCACATTGATATCACCATCGGATTCCTTATCAAATTTGTCCTTTCTAAAAATGTATACTTTTATGTACTTTTATTCAATATTCTCAAACTTAGAAGCAAAAGTTGATCATCAAAATAATAGGGTTGACACTTCCCTTAATGATGGCAGAATTTAGTTTTTATATGACACGAAACATTCAGAATTGGTTATTTGAAATTAATTTACGTAGAATAAAATACGAATTTTAAATTGTGGATGGCTTCGTCTGACAGTGACACAGTAGGGACGTGGCGTCATTTGCATTTTATGAATATTGTAATCCGATCAGTTGGGAATGACGCCGGTTCGCGACGATCACATCGTGTGAGATCATGAATAGTCATGACTGAATATTCATTCACAACGAATGATTGACAGTTTACGCTGTAACTTCCGGGTGAAGGTTTTATAGAGTGCGCTATACTGAACTAAATCTCAACAATGGACAGATATGAGTGACATAGGGCTGTCGTGTACGTCCGCCTCAGTGGCTTGTACCGAATACACGCGTCACGTTCACGTCGCACTTCACACTTCGCGTTCGTGTTTGTACATCCATACTCCGGATCCCTACCACAATAAAGCCCAGTGAAATTATACCTAACTGTGTAATAAAGCATTTTACAAAATTATAATACATGCGTCACGTTCCGTCGCACTTCACACTTCACACGTCACGCTCGTGTTAAAAAAAAATCAACACTTCAGTCGCGTTAACGTTAATCACACTTCACGCTCGTGTTTATAATCAACACTTCAGTCGCGTTAACGTTTGAAATAACGGCACCCCTATAGGCCAGGTGTAAGTAAGGCCACCTTTGGGAATAATGAACTGAAGATTTTAAACCAGTTCCTTAAAACCGCTCGGACTACGACATACTTAATTTAGCCTAACAATAGTATGAATAGACGGTGATGAAATCTATTGATATTGCAGATAAATCACTATCCCGGTATCGGCTACATCGGAGCGAAAAGTGTGTTCAACACATTGAATGGTGGGACTAAATATACACCGAAGACTTTTGAAATGCCGAAGCAAAAACAACAGTTTTTGAAAGAGGTACTTTTTTATTATTATGTTTTGAATACCTGCAGTTACCATCGGTGTCGTTTTTGCAAACATTTGTGTTTTTATATCTTGTGTAGGTGATTGAGTAACACTATTATATTCTTTTAACCTAGATAAAAGGTAATTCGGGGGTTGATGAAAACCGTGTATGGATTCAGAAGAACATGAGGCATAGAGGAAATATTGTCAAACCATTTAAAGGTAGGCTGACAGGCGAACATCCTATGCAGGGCCGTCAGATGGGGTGCGGACGCACCCCCTTTGATTTTTTTTTTTTTAATGGTAAAAATTGCGTTTTTCTTAGTTTCAAATTTCAATGATAGTAAAACTACTCATAAAACATTGACTACAGTGCTTTTTGGACTGCAAAATGTTGTGTCCGTGCGAAAAAATGTTGACGTGCGACCCCCCACCCCCCACCACCCACTTACGTGAAATTCACGAGGTGACTGACTTGGACAATTTTTGGGGCAACCTTTTACGAAAATTCCGCCACTGCTTCCGGTAAAAAATCGTGAAAACGCACCCCCCTTGGGCAAAAGTGTCTGACGGTCCTGCTATGGTACGCAAGAGGTGCCATCTATATTTATACATTTATACAAAAGTTACTATAGAACATTAAGGCCTGTATTCTCGTACTTAGTTAAACACGGTTTTAAGCTAAACACGCGTCTAACTTTGTTGATTTTAGACACAGCGTTTAACTAAACGCGGTTCTCGACCATTTTTTAAAACTTAAACACGCGTCTAACTAACCGAAAAGTGTCTTACTTTAAACATGGGTACGGGGGTAGTTTAACTCGCGTTTAACTAAACTTCTGCATCAATTGTATGTCGTAAAAAAGGAAATACAGATTTTTTAAATGATGGACCTTAATATAAAGACAAATATTTAGTTAACACAATAATTAGTTAGTCAACTCATTCAATTGTAAAATCTTTGACCCAGTAGACCTAACATTCGTTGGGTTTTGTTTTTTAAAAAGGTGTAGGCATAGTGATTGTCTATATGAATGCAAAGGCCTACATACATATTTAGATAAGTTTAGTTAAAGTGTCTCATTACATATTTGGCACTTTCTGCCAACTAGCTGAAAATTCATTATTAAATTTTGTAGTACACTAGGAGATCAAAATATCAGAAAACAAGAAATGTCTTTAAAAAAGACAACGCCTCGTAATAGTAAAGTGTATATAATATTTAGGCATTAATATCACTACATACTTTTTAAAATGAAATAAAGTAAGACAGGCAAAAAATGGGAATCGAACCCGTGTTCGCCGATTAAAATCAATAGGATCCTGCATGCACGCCACAGCGGTTGCAGTTGTAAGAAACGTGTTATCGCCGTATACGTTAATTAATTGATCGATTCGTTTATTTCATAATTAAAAGTGTGCTTTTCATGCGATATTTCCACGTGCCCCTCGCATAAATGTTGTTTGTTATGTTGCAATAGTCCTTATTTTGACAAAATAATGGTTACAAACTGAACACCCACCGATCGGCAACCGCTGAGACCCGACAGATAGGCCACGCCAGGTACTATAGTATCGCTAAAATACACGTGCATTTGATGTTTTTGATTTTTAACTACGGTGTCTTATCTGGGCCACCATGTATCATAAACCTGCACAAAATTACCCAACGAGTTCCCTGGGGACGATATTTGCGTAATTTAAAATCGTGTTTAAAAGATAAACTCGCTTTTAAGCTAGACACGCGTTTAGTTAGACACAGTTTTAAGCTAAAACCGGGTTTAGTACGAGAATACGGCCCTAATTGTCTACCATTATTTTATGGAAAGAGGAGATTAGTATGTAAGCTTAGAATGGATTCAATTGTTTAATAGGGCTGTCAGACATACGGCGATCAAGTCTTGCGCTTGCGTTGCGCTGAAAAAAGTATTAAAGCGCCAAGCAAACGCATAAGAACCGATTGGGGACGCAGTGGCCACAAGCTAGAGCGCAGAAAGACCATGCATGTATTTGTCTAAATGATGCTCAGTCTGTTCTTGGAGTTTGACAAGTGAACATGTACATGTACATAGAACGAAAGGACAAGACGACGCTCTGAAGGCGCCGAACCTCCACGCTTGTTTTGTGCATGCACAAGGGCCTTATCGCAGCAGAATGTGAAAGGGTTTTAGTGACCTTGATTTAAAAATGGACCATTTCGGACAGTTTTCCGCGCTCTCAATGCGTGTTATGCATATTTTGATACTTTTTTGAGCGCAGTGCAATCACTGGCCTGATTGCCGTATGTGTGACAGGGCCATTAATATGCACTTAGTAAAACCAACTTTGAATAGAGATGTAGGATACCGGCGACCTGCTTGCTATTTACGACGATCTTCTGTCATGTGAGACAGTCCGGAAGACGGTCATGTGACAGAGGAAGCGTAAACACGCACATAACACAATGAACTTACAAGGTTTATTTTCTCTGTACATAATCAGTGCTTTTCATAAGGGCTCTACATTGTAGATTCGATAAAGTAGGTTAAGTAAAAGCTTTTTTATATTATATCAATGAAAAGCAAAAACTGGCTTGGTAAGATTAAAGAAGATTTGATTAAATTTACAGATTTGGAACAATGTTATATATTTGTTAATTAATTGCTAGATCTGGATCTGGATCATCCAACACTTATACAAGAGTTTGTTAACAACCCATTTCTTTTACACGGTCACGTGATTAGAATCGGTATCAATGTGATAATTACCTCCATATTCCCGTTGAGGGCGTATATAATGGACAACACGTGGTCAATACGAATCTGTAATAAACCATTTCATCCTATCAACTTCACGGATATCAATACGTATGTCACGGATGGGGAAAATCTGAGCCAGATGTTATCCGACGTAAGTAAATAATTATATCATAGGGCGTTTGACTGACCTCGAAATTAAAGTTCTAATCATCATGTGTGTGTTCCATATCACATTTTCATCTGGCGAGTGATTTGAACTTATGACCTACCATGAAAGCTTAATTCATATACACTATTTGGACGATTTTATGAGAATTGACCATCTTTACAATACAAGTGTTACTGTTCAAAGAATGACATATACATTTGGCGGGTTATTTTGAAACGAGCATCCATCAACATGTGTGTTGGTCACAGATTTAGATATCTTTGGTGTCGGTCTTTTACAATTCTGAAACTGACTTTAGCTCCCGCAAATATGGCCGATACATGGATTACCTCTTTTGTGATTAAAACAAGATAGTCTCCAATTATTAAGAATGAAATGAAATTAAAGATAGATGTTCCGATTGCTGACCCGATTTTCAAACATACAACCGTCGATGTTTATTATACATGTATGTATAATATTCATACATTATCGTATTGGAACTAATATTTTTCCAAAAACAGTTTCCACCGATGAAACGTTATTTTGATGCAGCTTACTCAAGGAAACAGGCGCTACTAGCTCATATAAGATCAGAATTAGGTAAGGATGTTGATTATTTGGTTATTGTTCAGCTTTTTTCGTTACAATGTAAATTATTAATAATTAAATACCTTCACTAACACCTACAATTAAGGTGAAAAATGTATCATACTGTATTAGTCCTTTTACAGCTATATAATGTATGTATGTATCGGGCTTATGTGTGGCTAGCCTATTATAGTGCGAGTACGTTTCGAAGTGCATTTGTTTCTGTAGGTTATGTTTTATCGCGATTAGGCAAACAAAATGTTTGTTTGTACATATAAGGTAAGGTACTCCTAAGGCAATTTTAACGTGAGCCATTACAATTTTTGGTCGAGATTTTTACACATTAATTGGCGTTACCCTGTAAAAAAGCTTATATCATGAGATATGAACTAACTAAAAACCAAATTCCTGTCGTATGACATACAAATTCGAAACAACACTAAATTGAGCACTTCATATTTTTTAATGACAAATTGGGAAATTGACAATATTTTTAAGAATATGTAAAATCGTGGAAAAAGTGCTATTTTGGAAGAAAAAAAGTATTTTATAGCAGAAACCGATTTGTTTGCTGGGATTAGTAACACCAAAATATAAAAGACTACAAATTTTCAGATAATGTAATGCTTTCTTAAAATACTATTAGTTTATTTGATGGTTGTCATGGAAACGGCCTAAAAACTCATAGATGCACACCCTATATCAAAGAATGCATCCCCATAGTCAGATTCCCGAGGGTTGTAGCTTTAATTTGATATATAATTCATGCTGTTTATTTTTGTGGTCAGGTTACCTTTAAAATAAGGCCTTCTGAGACTGATTACGCCTCTAAAAAATAGAGGTCCTCAAAAGGTAGGGTCGGTAGGTCGGATTTTTGTTTGTTTTTGCTAGTGGTTGTGGCCCAGTCCCAGCCAGTACGCCGAGTTCTAAACCGTATCAGATCTTTTGGATGACCCATACTTGACCCAGAATAACTTACATTTTGATTTTATTGATCGAAATATCACAACAATCCGGAAAACATTGATGAACAAAATTGATAAAATAGCATAGTTAGGCCTATATCTCGAAAATACAGCAAGAATGGGATTCGAACCTCCACCATTGCGAATGCTTTAAAGTGAATGCGCCAACCTATGAGGCCCCGACGCTGAATGACATTTGATTGCGATTTTAAATGTATACATAACTATTATTCAATACCGGATGATGAATATCCTGAATATTCATACAGTTCTCGCTTCATTGATTGCTTAATCGCGTGTCGCAACTGTTATAGAGTGCGCTATTCAAGAGCCAAATCTCAATAATGCGCAGATTGAGAGATTCACCTGCCTGTCATAGTCACCCCAAGTGCACAATACCAAACACCTGTTAAACTTAATAATCCAAGTGATAAGACTCCATTCATTTAACTAACGACCAGGGGTAGCACTGGCTCAAAAATGTGAGGAGTCCCATTTGCATTTTTCAGGACCCTTTAAGGACTGCAAAAACTAAATTTAAGGGGTCCCCCAGAAATATAAGGGGTCCTGAAGTTTGAGCCTTTGAAAATGGTCAAAATTTCTTTTAGAGTTTTTAGAGACAAACAGTCGCTAACACAAATACGCACACTTAACTAGCGTAAGATCATGTAAATCATATACCTATGTCGTGTCCATGTTAATTAGTAGAAGATACTTATATATATAGAATGTTTTGGAAATAGCTTGAAACTTTTGCGGAAGCCATTCGGAAGCAATTTAGTGTGTTTAACAACTTTTAAAAATACAGGATTTGCATTGTATTTATCTTTTACGGACATTAATAAATTTAAAATGTAGGAGATTGACAATTTTCAGAATGTCTTAAGGTTTCCACGTCCATACATCGTCAGATTTAAGGGGTCCCTTTATTTTCGATTGGGACCCGTTAGTGAAGTTCAATATGTAAACTTACGCGTCCATTATCGTCCAACAAGAAAATAGGGGGTCCTAGGACGCGAGGACGCGCAAGAACGCGAGCCCTGCTAACGACCCCCATGCAATCGCCCCAAGCCTCTTGCTTGTTCATCAGTCTGTTCTCGGGGTTTGACAACATTGGACAGCGCTCTGAAGGCGCCGAACCTCCACGCATGCTTTGCACAAAACAAGCGCAGTGCACTGGCGCTCAAGGGCGACCATTGGGCCCACTCACGCCCCTCCCACGTCCTAGCCACTTCCCACTGCGTCACCGAGGGGTTTGTGGAGATCTTGATGCGCTTGGCTTGGCGTTTTGATTATAATGTAATCAGCGTAATCCAAGCGCCGGCCTGATCGCAGCAGAATGTGGGTTTAGTGACCTTGATTTAAAAATGGACAATTTCGGACAGTTTTCGCTCTCTCAATGCGTGTTATTCATATGTTGATACTGGCTTGATCGCCGTATGTGTGACAGGGGTAAAAATAACAATTAAATGTCAAATTAGCATGTTTTATTTAACCAGTCAGTCGGGCAGGTAACTCTAACAAAATACCTGCCCGACAGACATTCCACGAGCCAGTGCAACTCACTTATACTGTAAGTTTGACTAAAATGTTTACCCGCCAGTCGGGCAGGTAGTTGTATATCTTCGTCACCCGTCCGATGCTATGGGTAGGTGGGCGGTTGCTATTTCCAGGCCTGAATGTCAAAGTTTCATACACAGTTCAAAGGTATTTGATTTCAAATTGTATATGCAAGGTTAACGCAGCACGTTTCCCTTGACCTGATGGAGAGTTATAGTTTTGCATGAACATTTGGGTTTTTCTAGGAGCTCCTCGTTTGACAATGCTGATAAAGAATGATCATGTCTCAACTTGGCTGAGCATACACTGAAAACTGAAACTAGTTAGGCACAGGCTGGAATAACTTTAAACTAGTCGAGCAGGATAGTCAAGCCTGTTGGACTAGCTTAAACTAGTCAAGCAATGCGACTAGCCTAAACTAGTCTAGCTTAGGGCGGACTCGCATCAAGCTAGTCGAGCGAGTAACGTAAAGCTATTCCAGCAATTAGATACTCCAGCAATTGCCAGCAATGCTCCAGCTTGACTAACATAAGCTAGTCTAGCCACAGACTAGCTTAACGTTATATTAGTCAAGGCACTGAGATGCAATTTAATGTTCTTTATATCAGCTTTAATTTCTATATAATACAGGTGGACTTATCACTAACCCACTCAATTATTTAAATCTTCTTCATGCTGACTATATACTCTCTAAATGAGTGAGAACAAAAATACTCTAACACAGGAGTGAAATTATTTTCACTCTAAAAGAGTGGAAAATCACTCTATAGAGAGTGATTTATCCAATTCTCATGTCACTCCCTCACCGAGTGATGAAATTTAAATAAGAATAAATTAATGTTTCACTCCGATTCATAGATTGGTATTCTCTGTCCATCGGAAAATTGCATTTATCGGAAATAAACACCTCTGATATCATATTCTGCTAACATTACATAAAACCATTGCAACGAGGTAATGGCCAAAGAATAAAAGCTAGTCGAGCGACTTACGTAAAGCTAGTCCAGCAATGCTGGGGTAGGCTAAAGCTAGTCAAGATGGACACCATCTGGACTAACTTAAAGCTAGTCAAGCATCTAGCCTAAACTAGTCCAGCTTAGGACGGACTAACGTATCAAGCTAGTCGAGTCGAGCAACTAACGTAAAGCTAGTCCAGCAATGCTGGACTAGGCTAAAGCTAGTCAAGATGGACACCATCTGGACTAAGTTTAAGTTAGTCAGGCTGACCAGTTTAGGTTTTCAGTGTATGTTACATTGCCTATTCTAATTACGATTTCAATAATTGTTGGCTTAAAGGTCTCTATCTTGAATAATGACGGAGTGTAAACAATGTTTGAATATTGTCATGCACCACTGATCAAGATTGTTCTGACCTTTTTAGTGTAAATATGATAATTAACTTAATTAGCTTTTTACTTTTAACACAGGCAAGGATCCCTCAAAAATTGAAGATCAAATATATGACGCAATACAGGATGCACTAATAAAAAGACAACATCTTCTAAAAGCTACACCAACTGGGAAACCGATTGGACCACCAGAGTAAGTGCATTTTAATGAGCTGAGAAGATGGCTGCCATTTAAATCTGATCCAAAGTGACATGACCAAGACTAATTTCCAACGTAATAAGGGTATAGGTTCTCAAACATAGGCCTACCTTGAAGTTCCGAGTGACAGAAACTAAAATAGATATCCTTAAATTGGATTTAGAAAAGAAATGTTGGGGGTTTGAGATTCGGATTTTGCAGTAGAATGCTATAACAAACCTCCAATATATTCTGGATAGTACCAAGACCCCGCATTGACCACTATGTAAAGTGCCACTAAATGTAGAGCATCAATCCAGGGACGATGGAATAAAGGCTCTGGAAATGGCATCATGTTTATTGTTGCGGGTGGTGTACAATTATCATCATTTACATAATACATTCCTCAATTAACCCTGGTGCGAGTCTCAGAACACTGCAAAAAGGTTGCTTAAAATACGTTGTTAAAAGTACTTCTATCATCCATGTTGGTTGACGTGTTGATTAAAATTTATTCAATATACAGGGTGAGTCAAAAAGACTGCAATAGTGGAAAGAAGCCATTTTGTTTTCAAAACCAAAATGAATTTTAAAACTTTTTAAACGTTGCAAGAATGATGTATTTAATCCTAACTTTGTGTGAAAAAATGAAGTCAATCGCATTTTCCGTTTGTCTTTGGTGTTCCTTTTGACTAGTGCACCCATTTTACACGTTTGTCCACGAGATACCCAAAATATGCATCAGATCGCAAAATGTGTCTCTCATTCAAATTTGGAAACTTAAGCTCATTTGTGATGTTATTGGAATTTGATGCATCCTTTCTTGTTTACATGTGAGTTAGCATAATCAATTATAATCGTACCCATGCAATGAAAGCGTATAATGTTCTAAATTTTAATAAAAAAACTGAAATTTTCCATTTTTTGTTGGCGGGATATTCAAATATGAAAATGAAATGTGTGCCATTTCAAATGAAAATCACTGTGCTCGTGGACAAACAGGTAAATTTGGTTGTGCAGCAAATAGGGTCACCAAACACAAACGAAAAATGCGATCGACTTCATCTTTTCACACAAAGTTAGGATTAAATACAGCATTCTTGCAACGTTAAAAAAGTTTTAAAATTCATTTTGGTTTTGAAAACAAAATGGCTTCTTTCCACTATTGCAGTCTTTTTGACTCACCCTGAAGTTAGGCGTTGTATAAAAGTAAAAAATCCCCAGCGTTGAGCAATTCGTCGAAAACAATGTCCTTAAATTGTTTGTGGAAACTGTGTATGTTACTAACATGTTGCGTAAAAATATTCCACGCAACAGTTGATGTAAGTTACGCACATCGGCAACTGTTGTCCAAAAAAGCCAATTTCGTGATACGCAATCGTCATTCAATCATCATGGCGTCTTGTGCACGAGCAACTGTTTGCACGAGCTGAGATCTCTGGATCTGGATAAATTATAATCTGGTAAATAAAACAGTGAATCCGCACCAACGTCAGAGTTTGTGACATCTGACTGGCGTTTTGTGAGTTCGATTTTGAATGTTTGAAGCTTGGTCTGTCAAGCAGATGATGTGATAGATCACTCTAAATCTCTGTGGTCGTCCTTGTAATAAGCTTATTTCGTCATGTTCGTATAGGTTTAAATTACCCAACAAATCACTAAATAAAAGCCCACAAACAATAAACAATAACACACCCAACAAATGGTTAAAAATGCTCAACAGTTGAGCTGTTGCATACTTGAACAACTATTGAGTGAATATAATTGCCCAACTTTTGAGTAACTAGAATTGTTCAAACATGTTATCCAACGGTGTTGGGCAAATGTTACTCAACAGTTGAACTGTTGCATACTTGAACAACGTTGTGTAAAATGTTGAGTAAATATTTAAGCAACCTTTTTGCAGTGTACATTCAGACGGCATGGCTCGCAGTGTGTCTTCCTCGATTCGAATAAAGTCTGTATAGTTTCCTGCTAAACTACCCTCTATAAATGCCTATACAAATCATTTGATCGATTCGTTAGATTTACTTATCATAAGTATTTTTTTTCATCTACAATGGTTCCATCGAATTGTCGGTTAATATAAGTGTAAGTATTTCCGTATAGTTGGCCAAACATGACAATATCGTGATAGTATCCAAAGACTACATGATTCGAGGGGAAATAGTGCAAACTATTGTTCCCGAGGCACTGGCTACAGGACTACCACCCCGAACCCGGAGGGTGAGGGGTGGTAGGCCTGTAGCCAGTACCGAGGGAAAAATAGTTGCACTATTTCCACGACATACCATGTAGTATTTGTTTTATTACACCTTATAAATAAAAGTGCGTTACGTAGAGAACTTTTGTCTATGGGTACGATAATATAGGGAAATAGTCAAAATTACCACACGGGAAATAGCTCAATTTCGTCAATAGCTCTATTTATTATCACTGTGTTCAGCTCAATTGATCAATGAAATGGCAGGATTTATGCCTATTATCTCATGAATATTTATGAGGTGTAATAATATATTTTGACCGTCATAATCTGTCTTCATGTCAGTGATAGGCCAACTAATTAAGTACATACATTTCCTCATTTTTGTATCTAACAATTAACATTGATCAGCTTGTATCTTTTATGATACTTAATATCTCTGGGGTACAATTTCTCATACCAACTAATCACATGTTTCATTATTTGAAATTTCTTGTTCCAAAAGCTCTAGTTATTTCGAAGTGATGAGATGGGATTTCATATTGGATGATAATCTAGATATTCATCTAATTGAGGTATGTAGCTAGCAATATATACATCATTGTAATATACAACAACAGGTATTTACTCGATCATAAAAAACCCTTGTACTGAATGAGAAGTTACATCCGCTGTTGTTTTTATTATTTTGATCAATATTATAGCTGGCGACACGTAACAAGCATCTCCAAATATAAAGGGTTCAACAAAAGAAAGTATACCACTTTGTTTATGTCATTTTGAGTAACTGTTAATTTGTTTTTGTCCAAACAGGCTAGATGGGCATTTAGATGAATCTTTTAGGCATAATTTGATACCAAATTTGTCCCCTAACAACAAAGATAAACCATGATTAGCACCATTTAAAGGAAAATATCCCATTTTCAAAAGTCGCATTTCCAATACACAGCACGAGAAGAAAGGGCCAAATGTTAACACACACATATGCCGTATTTATCCCGTACTGATCACCGCGCATATCCCCCAATGCGCGGGCTAATTCAAATGTAAACTGATGCATGGGTGAAGGATTTGAATGTAAAGGAATGTTAATGGATGGGGAGAACATGGACAGATTAACCAAATCTTCTCGTGCTGTGTATTGGAAATGCGACTTTTGAAAATGGGATATTTTCCTTTAAATGGTGCTAATCATGGTTTATCTTTGTTGTTAGGGGGCAAATTTGGTATCAAATTGTGCCTAAAAGATTCATCTAAATGCCTATCTAGCCTGTTTGGTCAAAAACAAATTGAAAATTACTCAAAATGACATAAACAAAGTGGTATACTTTCTTTTGTTGAACCCTTTAGAACTTCCAAAAATACTGAGAAGTATAATATCCTACACTAATGATTTTTAATTTTTAATTGATCATAAAATATATATTAGCCTAATATTATTAGGTTAATCAACCAGTCGGATGAAGTGAGAGCGTTTCACCACAATTAATTATCGTCTTTCTTTGTGTCTTTTTCATCAACAGGCCAATATGTCACCTCGTCTGTCACTCAACATGTCACTCAACCTTACTTACGCGTTAGGTCTCCAGAAAAGTGAACAATTGATATACAATACACTCAGCGTGATAGGATACATACATGGTGGCAGGCATCACCATGGGTAAGATAGGGTATTGCGTGTAAGATGTAAGAATGTTATATAAATATTGACTGCATTGAGGGGCATGGTTCGAAGTATCGGCCCAAGTTATCTCGCAAACTATGAAAAACGCGACTATGCTCGGGCATAGTAATCATCTTTCAAGACCAGGATTAGATTTCTTGCAGATTTACATTTCTGATCATAAATCATAAATATATTCTAAGTACGATTCCTAATAACTTCAAAATCATGGTTTTAGAGTGAATTTAGAGTAAAAAATAAATCTTAGTAGCAGGACAGTTTATTTTCACTCCGCACCGTGCTTCTTAAAAAAACGTTCAGTTAAAGGTAGATGTTCCGATTTTCAACTTGAAGTTTTCTATTCTACATGAATGGTCATCCTTAAAAACGTCGTGTCCCAAAATTTGAGATGCATAGCTATTATGGTTCTTATTTTAGACGCACAAGATGCTGTGAACTGTACCCATTGAGTAGTACACAAACTATATCGGTGGTAACCACCATTCGCGGTAATTCAACGCTATTTCGTCGATTTCTCTGTCATTATACCGAATTAGGCCGTCAAATTTCAGTATGATGATGAGAAAAATACGAGCTTTCATATGATATGAAAATCTCCGTATGTTTGAAATAATTCTGTGTTACGAAAATGTGATCGGGTCATCTACCTTTAAGGGAAAAAAGCATTTGTATTGTATAGATTCATTTTCCAATGTTTAAACTGATAAAACAACGTCATTTGTTACAACAATAAAGACAAAAGTAAAAGTGACCCCAGTGAGATTCGAACTCGTAAAAGTTTTCATAGCTAATACTAGTCATTACACCACCGCCTTAGACCACTCGGCCATAGTGACAGTTTCCGATTATGGTGACAAAGTATAAACAAATACAAATACTTATTTGAATGTCGTTATTTTCCAATTACCATAAAATGCTGTCCGAGCCGGGGATAGAATATTTTGAAACGACGTTTTATTGCACAAAGAAAACTTATTTTTCTCAATCCTTACAGTTGTAAGTTTGTGTATGTAATACAATTGTAAAAATGAAGAAATCCCGGTTTTTATCCTAATTGAGGGCGCAGCCTTCAACAAATCTCTTAGTATCCCTTTAAGACACCCGCCCCGCATAGACTGTGACGCCCATTCTCTAAAATGTCCCCGTAGATGCAATTTAATATTCTTCCGCCGTTGAAATTCCTGAACATTCTTTGATTTGCGACCTTACTAAGTTGATTAAAAACCTTTGTTATTTGTCGAAATAGCCTTCGAGATAGAAACACCATTGTTGATTTGGAAATCTGCTACACAACGATGTGTGATGGGGGATGTGATTTAAAGGTAATTCTTCATGTCGTACAACCTTGTAATGGTGATTCATCAGCATACACATTTTGACTGTAATGAGGAGAATGGGTCAAATTGTAGACCCAGGGTGAACTCGAAAACCAGTCTCGGCACAATCTGGTTTCGATATCACTGCGGACCTATAATTTGAACCTTGACCTGAATAAAAGCAGTCAACGTTTGATTTATATACCAAATAGTATAAATATTGTCATTTAATTGATGGTTAAATGTAGGCCTATTCACCAAAGTGTTCGTTTTCAATGCAAGGTTTACTTTTTACTGTAATGATTCGTTCGCTATAACATGATAATCCATTGATTGATGGATTGAATAATTTAAAACAACTATTCGAAGTGTTCATTCAACGGTTTCAACACCAACCATATCAACGTTAAACGCATATTTAACCAACCAGATAACATTAAAAAAAAATATAACAATGAACGAAAGCAGCGGCCAAATTGGCCCAAAAATCGTGTCAATTTCGCCAAATTTGGAAGTGTCGTCCATCTTTAAGTGTATCTTACCGCAAATAGCTAGGAATTCTTTTAAGGATTTAAAGGCGTATTTCAGTGATGATTTGTATTAAGGTTGTCAGCTGGTATGTTATGTGCTTAAGGGGAGACGTCAAAACTCGACCGCCCGTTGACCGGCGGTTACGGGCGGTTCCGCCCGGTTCTTTCAGGTCAAATGTTTTACTGGTATATGAATATTCGCGCATGCAACACTGAACAACCGCCGGTTGACTTAATGCTGTAATCTGACCAATTTACACTATCAATCTGTTACTTTGCGGTCATAATAGCTCTCTCTATAATCGTTCTATAAAAAAACAACATTCATAGACTTTCGGTATTGATTTTAAAAAGTTAATTGAGCTATAAACAGATTGAAAAAGCCAACCCCAGCGAAAATCAATAACTGTATTGTACTGGTTGTCAACTGAGACTTTTAAGTCTTAAAAGAGCCCATTACTTCAAGATGTTATTGCTCACATGTGTGACGAGGCACTTTCAACCGGTCGTGTTCACCAGAGTGTTACTATTTGACCTCATTATGTGTGTATATTATAACAGACGACACGTTTTGTGAGAACCGAACGGAACCGGCCGTAACCGGCGGTTGCCGGGCGGTCGAGTTTTGACGTGATCCCTAACCGTTAATTTCGTGAATTATTTGGAACATTGACTGAAACAGGGTGGACTTTTCTCCTGGTTTTAACAATAGCTCTAATCTGAATCGTTATTATATATATTACATATTTTATGCAGGATTGTCAACTATGTTCAAACTGTTTATCTAAAGACGTACAGGATATGCTACGAATATCATATGCTGAACATATTAACCGACAAGTGTTGCGAGCGGTGTATCCTCCACGGATGGTAAGTGTTGCTAAGTATAGACTGGGTGACAGCAATGTTTATAATAAACAAATAATGACAAAAACAGGATGCGCGCGCATACTGCCGGGCAAATAAGAATGGCAACTGCCGGACAAATGTTTGGTGTGACGTCACCTGTCACCCCATCTTTACTTTTCATGATTATGTTTCTAATAGTGAAAATTGCAAATGGAATTAATACCATTGACTTGAATATCCAAACGAATTATGCTAAAGACTAAATGTGAACGAACTAGTCGCGAGTTGTTTGCTGTAACAATAACAATAGAAATGAATAAGGCGCAATCAACAAACAAGAAAACGTTACAGCGAGGTAAACGTAGACAGACATAATTTGAAAGCACAGATTGTGAAAGAAAATGAAAACGTGATCTGAAACAAATCTTTTTTCTGAACTTGAACTTTTTAAAATCAGCATAGACCCAAATTGACCTAAAAATTCGAGGTTCCAACCTGTTACCCACAAATGCTGTTAACAAAGTTGAAATCTCCGAAACCATAAATTGAATATGATTGGATATCCAAACCCGGTATCCAAACAAATATCCAAATGAATATCCAATTCCAATAGCTGGCCAGGATCGCCTATCTCAATAAGTTTGACGAGATTCAATGGTAAAATCTTTATGTCCAGATTTGTTTATTTGAAACACAAATATTAAAATCTATATACAAATTTTCTTTCAGACTCAGATGTACGCTCAAATGGATGATGTTTATAGCAGCAGCAACAGGCTACACTCAGAACGTGATCAAGTCAACACGGCCTGGTTAAGGGCTAAATGTATACAAGATATACATTGGTGTACATGAAACTCTTTTATCAATGGACATGAGGCAGAAAAAATGTTTGACGTCCATAGATCACTTTTAAAAGTTGGGTAGGTCGGTCGGGAATTTTTTTTTTCCTCACTTGCCCTTTTTTTCAGGTACCAAAAGTAAAATGAGATGTGCTTGTTGTGGTAACCAAAACGGGGAACAAAATCTTTAACATTTTGATGAGTATTTTCATTTTTTCAGCACTTGAAAAAAAAAAAAAAAAAAAAAGTGTTTGGGTCGGAATGATTAAGAGGGTCGGGCGGACGAGGACAATCAATTTTTTCTTCTTTTTTGGCCTGATGGACGTGATGAAAAACTCGCTACAGGATCCACACCACTAAATAAATCCCCATTGCCTTATGTGTAAAATGACCCCTAATAAAATGCAATTTTTCGTATAAGCCTCTGTGGCATAAATGAGATTGGATCAAGACTATTCTTTTCTCAAGTCTGAAGGCTGACAGCAAAATTGTTAACTTTATTTGTTGGGAGTGGCTGTTTTTAATAATAATTCAACCAGCATGCTTATATAGGCTTTTTAAGCCTGGCCCGAGCAATCTGCTTGAGTCTGGTCCCTTCAGGACCCAAGCGTGTGTCTGTACGGACCGACCGTGTAAACAAACAAACAAACAAATATAAAAGCGACTGGTTACTCTTATTTTTCCTTTCGGAAAAAAGTCATTGTGTTAGCATTTCTGCAAACAAGAAAAAAGGTGAGGTCAAGGCAAAATGTTAGAGATATGCGACGTCAATGATACGCATCTTTATAGAGCGCCCAGGCCTAGTCCAGGTCTAAGTAACGCATCTTTATAGAGCGCCCAGGCCTAGTCCAGGTCTACGTAACGCATCTTTATAGAGCGTCCAGGCCTAGTCCAGGACTAAGTAATTCTAATCAGTTATTGAAAACTATGAAATGGTTACACATTCTTCATTTGATAATCACCCGATCAACATTTTAGCCTCAAACACAACTTTTGGAGCATTTTCATATCGTTCACTTAGACCAAATTCAATAGGCCTTCGTCGTCTGCTCCTTCATTGATTTAGTGGTGTGGACTATTATAGTAGATTCATAAACTCTGGCGTATCGGATTCGATTTTGGACCACGTCCATTGGGCGTTGAGGAACCGATTTTGACCAATTGTGATACAGCGGTACTTTTATAGATGTTATTTGTGCTCCATAATCAAATGCTATTCATGATAATGTGGCTTTATGGATAGGGCTGATCGTGTAGCTTTACAATCCCGACAACCAAATACTTAGGCCTACTCCAACAGCTTGAAATACGTTATCCCTTTGGAAGCGGTCACCACAATAAATAAAAAAATCGACCATCATCAACCGTATACAGGTTTCGATTGAAAAATATGGAAATAATTCAATCATCATTTTTGTATAAACCTAGGTATAAAACCGTTTGTCCTAATTAAATGGAAAAACAGTTATATCAACTAAGATACGGATTATAAACGTCACTTTTAGTATTTCTGGCTATGAGACCACCTGAATCAATTCATCTGAAATACAATACATTTCTTTATCGAAAACACGCGGGCAATTGACAACAACTGTTTGCAGGCAAAGTTATGAAGATAATCCAGCCGCAAGTTCCCTGTCACTAGGTACATACTGATGACTGTATCACAGTAGTACATGCACATGATGACACGGTATTGACCTTGCATATTACGATTAATATATCGAGTGCCTCCCCTTCTTTTGCTTCTGTTACCTCTGGGCGGGGTATTGCAATAATTCAATAAACGCAACGCTGAGCATGTATTAGACCTACATGCACATGTACATGCACCCCCATGAAGTAATAATACATTAGTACATTCAAATTAAAACTTCATTGAATCTGTAAGAAAATCATTCTATTATATTAAAAGAAAAGTATCTGGGATCAAAATAATATTATGATTGAACGATATTAAAGGTAGATGACCCGATCACATTTTCATACTGAAATTTGACGGCCTAATTCGGTATAATGACAGAGAAATCGACGAAATAGCGTTGAATTACCGCGAATGGTGGTTACCACCGATATAGTTTGTGTACTACTCAATGGGTACAGTTCACAGCATCTTGTGCGTCTAAAATAAGAACCATAATAGCTATGCATCTCAAATGTTGGGACACGACGTTTTTAAGGATGACCTTTCATGTAGAATAGAAAACTTCAAGTTGAAAATCGGAACATCTACCTTTAAAATAATCTCTACATTTACTAAATATAATAGTAACGGGAAAAACAAAACATTCTCTGTGGGATTCGATCCCACGGTCTTCAGATAAATCTGAAGCTCTACCAATTGCGCTAACGCAGCACTGAATGACAATAATAGGACAGACATAAATTCAAATGACGGTTGAACACTATCCTATAAATAGGAAATTAAAATGCTTTATATTTCTATTTTTGTACGTATTTAACATAGGGTTCTCGCCCAAAAAATGATTTAATGTTGTTTCAGATTATAACTGTGGTTTCATGCAAATGAATGACTTTTCGAAACATTTCTAGACATGAATTTTGTTCGTACATTTTGCTGTTTGTAGCCAATCTTTCGGTACGCGAGCTATCAACATTGCATCATGGGGTTTATATGATGTATACGCGTAGACTCGGGTATGTAGCGAGTCATGTGACTTTTGCCCGGGCCAAACATTTGAGATTCGGAAAGGCCTTTAAGAATAACGTTTTAAAAGCCGTTTTGATCGCGAGATGGCGCCCTGTGTATCAGAGATAAAAAGGTGCTAAATGCTGATTATCAACGGTATGTGTGTTGGTACAAGCTGGTTTAGAGCTAAAAAGTTCATCAATCATAGCAAAAATAAGTGTAAAGTCGAAAATGTTCGATCTTGTCGGTTCACTTTCATTTCTTACCCCCCCCCCCCCCCCCCCAATATGAAAAACCTAGCTACGCCACTGACCACAAGTTTCTTCAATGCACGGATTGTCAATGCACGACAATCCGTCGATCTTCAATCATGTCTTCATTGTAGGCGTTGTATAGATGTCAGATATGTTGTGCAAGGACGACCAGGTCTCCTTCGTACATGTGTTGGTGCGTAGGTGGCAGACGGAGTATATGGCCAAGGAATCTCAGCTGGCGGCGCTTTACACGGTGGATAAGAGGCTCTGTCTTGGTCGTATCATAAATTGTGGTGTTTGTTTATGACGGCACTACCTTAGGGAATTGATTGTTCACAAATTACATGCACATAAGACACTTAAATATATATTATGTGATCTTTTCAAGGGGATGCACTCATTCCTGGAAAAAAAATTGGAAGCAGATTTTCTTGTAGATTAACATTTTTGATCATACATCATAAATATATTCTAAGTTAAAGAGCGATACGATTCCTAATTAATTACCTACAATTAACTGTCGGGTTAACCCGACAACCCGACAGTTAATTTTCACTCTGACACCATACTTTTGAAGTAATTAAGAATCGTATCGCCCTGTAACTTGGAATGTATGTACGATTTATGATCAGAAATGTAAATCTACAAGAACATCTGCTTCCTATTTGTTTTCGAGGATTGAGGGCATCCCCTGGAAAAGATCAACATTATATACCCGTTAAAAAAGGTCAACTGTTGTTCCATAGTTATACGAGGGGCAGTCAGTAAGTTATGAAAGTGATCATGGTATGGGATGCATGAGTGATTCTATTGAGGGACAGTGTGATCAATACAAAGTATGAACCTTTGTCTTTCAAACAATACAGTTTTGGATTTTTAAGTGTGAACTATGACGTCATAGCATTGTCTCAAAGTAATTACACTTGGGACGCTGCAAAATTAGTTATTTGGCGGGAAATTTGAATTGTTTGTATGAACAAGTGGTAAGAAGATTGTATAACATGACACCAGAAGCAGGTAAATCCCCTTTTTTCGCGTAAGTATGATAAAAAATACAATAAATTTAATCCCTGTGTAATTTGATATATGTAGTATAATAGGAAAAAGTAAGGAGAGGCAATCGAATAAAAAGTATACAAATATCAGTATTTCAAATAGCTAATTTTCATTGAAAATATGCGCATGCGCAGACGGCAGATAGTTTTGAACTGGGCCAAAAATGGCTAAAATCATGACATTTACCAGAAAAGCTTACTGTGCCTTCAAATTCAAATCAGAAATAATGAAAAATGCTTAAATCAATGTGTACAAATATGTTGATAGTCAAAATGACGATATACATGAATGTTTCAATCAAAGATGGCTGCCACAACCTCTATTATTACTGTTATCTTTAGTGCTACTGGATATGTATTGTGTAAGTAATGGTCACATAATTTCAATGGTGCATTACGGTTCCGTTCCCTGTATAAAATCCAACTTTCTTGACCACGTCTTTGATGACATATCCAGGGTAAACTCATCCCCTCCTACACCATTTATCTGATTTATTTTACACCAACTGTGTCCTGCCAGCGTGCGTGCTACCATTTCCACCGCTGTCCTAAGCATAGCTCAAGGCTCTTTAGTCTGGGTGTAACTAGAAGCCCTATATACTTCTTTTGAAAATGTTCTTGTGTTAAGAAATTTCAATTTGACATAAAAAAAAAATAGTGCTATATCATATTTTTATGAAAACGAAAGTTCAAATTTCGAAAAAGAAATCACATTATATTATCCAAAGAGCAGATTTTAGTTTTAAAACTAGCCCAAATCTGGCAGAAAGTCACCATGTGTGGAAAGTCATGTGGCAAAACATGTGGCAACACTACAACGCCTCAGGCTTGTTTCTAGTTCAACCGCTGCCACACTCAAGGTCCCCCAGCATGCGGTCAATAGTGTTGGATGGATGTAGTTCTTGGGTGGAACTTACTAACTCTAGCGTCATGGCCAGTTCAACCTGTCAAAATTGGGCTCAAACCTTACAGGCAACTGGAATGTAATATTGAGGAAATTTTATGAACAGCTCCTTTTGAAATCCCCACTATTATTGCTTTACATCCCACAACAATTTATTAAATTATAATCCCTCCATTGTTCTTTATCCTGTTGTTTTCTAAGGTATATTATTGCGGATTTTACTAAATAAAAGCGTATTTGAGGTGGCCCCTTCGTGTTCGTATTAAAGATTTCAGATCTAAAAAAGAGTGTCAAACAGAGATAAGTGTGTGTTCTAACTATGTGCCAAGTGTTATCTGTTTTTATGCTTGCATTGCCGAGATATACGCAAATGTATCAATCAACCCATATTCAACATATTACATATCCATCCAAATAATTGACAGATTTCAGTCAGTATCTGAAACCTATTGTGTTTATGTTAATGACGTTACATAACCAAAGGTATCTAACAATCCAAAAGTGTATTGTTTCAAAAAGACAAAGGTTCATACTTTATATTGATCACATTATCCCTCAATAGAATCACTCATGCATCCCATACCATGATCACTTTCATTGTTTATTGACTGCCCCTCGTATGTACAATTGAAAAGCTGCGCTCTACACCGTCGATCCCTGGACGCCACCAATTCATGTTTTAAGTCACCAGGTTCGCCTCACCTGACAGTTGACTTAAGGTCAGAAGTCACAAACTGGTCCAAAAAAAATGTTTCACTTCTAATAATGTTGAGAAATGCACCAATTCTGATTAAACGAGACAAAACTTAAGTTTTACATACTTAATGACCCACAATCTATATAATTATTGTTGGAAAGCTTATGATTCAAGGATTTTCATTTTTGCAAAAAAGAATCAAATTATACAGGGTGTGTAAAGTTTTTACAGGGTGGAACATAAAAAGGTTGATCGTTTTTGCTCCTCACAAAATATTTTGATAGTTTGTACAATTAGGGTTTAGCTGAAGATAGTCACCAAAATCAGAACAACTGCAGAAGGTGCTACCAAATTTGCTAAGAATCACTTGCCCAAAATGTACACAGGAAAAGTACAGGGTGTCTAAAATTATGATGAAATAAGGCATTAAATGAAGGTTTGTATATAATATTCTATGAAATTAAGTTAGCATGGACTATTTAATTTAAAAGAAAATGGTTATCAAAATGAACTACATGAATATCGTTATAGTTATAGCAAATTTTTCATCAATCTATGAGCAATTCTGTGAAGAAACACTTCTGGCTTTTTAGTTAAATGTTTTACTACCCAGGGTAGAAAAGGACCGAAGAGTCACACAAATGAAATAGAGAGACTGCAATTTGGCCATTGTTTAATCAATAAAATGAATAAAACTGTGGATTTTTTACATTAAAACACTCCCTGAATTGAACATTATATTTTAGTAGAGAATTTCTAGATAACAATTCAATATTATTATTCATAGTAGCAGGCACAAGTTATTAACACATATGAAAACTTTCCTATGTATACTTTTAAAATGGCATCAATTTCAAAAGTTCTAGTTTTCCGCTATTTTGTGTAGAAACCTATGGGCGCCACATCCACCGGCCCCACCCTTGACTCACTCGACGTTTAGATTGATAACTTCACTGTTGCTAAACATGTGGCTTTAATCCTTTTTTTATTCGGTAGCTGGATAAATTGTCTTTAATATATGATACCAAAAATGTTATGTTTTTTGACAACTTCTATTTATAATAGAGACACGTATCACGATTTTAAGGATTTTTTGAAACGGCCCCACCTTATTTGATATACCTATTAGTGACCTGTAACCTTAATGAGATGGTATTTGCCTATCCAATTATGGAACAGTTTCTGGATTGGAATATAAAAGCGGGTCTGTCAGTCTGTATTCATATTTGAATCGAAGTACGTGTGTTTCAATTCTATTTCTTGAGGAGGACATACGGGTGGAGGTGAAGCAGTAGCTTGATGTTGACGAGGCATCCGGTCTTCTGTTATTTCTATAGGGTACACATCAATCTCGATATTGCTGTCGCTATTGCCATGGTTAATAACTGCTTGGCCCACTTCGCCTGGTCCAACTTCTGCGTACGGACCGACATCCGTATTTCTATCAGGCTGGTTGATAATGGTAACATTGTTGACAACATTAGAAGTACATCGTCTGTAAAAGGCATACACATATATTTGATTACTCACTTGTATTATTGTATCATAAACATGATATGATAAATGTATAACATAACATTGCTGCGTATTCCAGTTGAATCTAGACCCCTGGGCAATGGCAAAACGAGGCATGGGTATAACATATGCATTTGCCGTCAAAAGGGTACTGTTTAGAGAATGCGCGCGAAGTGCATACAATTTGTTGCTGATTCTACCGCCAATTCTCCATGATAATAAATGTCCAATCAGATTTATTTATTTTGATTCATTTCGCAACCTAATTTCGCATATGGAAATATTCATGCAACAAAGTGAAGCTTTATGAGACGCCATCAGATGCAAAACACCGTGTAAATAAGTATACGTCTATGGTGACACATAGTACGTGTGAGATTACACGTATAACCTGTCCGATTAGACGTCTAATGTACCCCTCACATGTATCCGTGTGAGCTGGGCGGCCGCTTACCGTGTGAAATATGGGTGCGGACGTCGGCACACACTGTGGGCCGTTTCCCGTCCGTTGAACACGTTCAGGGGACTTTGCCGGCCACCGGAGTTTTTGACATGCTCAAAACTCCTGGCGGGTGAGTAAAAGCGGCGGCGAACGATGAGAACCCGGTATGAGGACGATATAATGACGGCGCTCCCGTTTCGCAACCGTTTCGTGCCCGTTCGCAGGGCGGTCATGGACGGCGGTGGACGTAGACCATCTTATCGACGAACTGCGAACGGCCGCATGCAGCCTGGTAACCGTTCGCGGAACGGACTCTCAGCAGGTATGTTGTATTATGTTGGTCGTACGAATTCCGCAATGCAAATGAAGCGGCGAGCTTGAGCGCTCAACTTAAAAAGGGCGGTTTGATGATGTAATCAAGACGTTTTTCCGTAAATAGTATAGGATATCTAACATGTGTTAACATATGAACGGAATAAACCAAATTTGTACATCTTCGACGTTATCTTACACGTTGTCTAACCTTGCACGTTGTACGTGTAAATTTACACGTATTACTTGTTACCTCAGAGATATTATCTTACACATTTTTTGTAACTGATGGCCACTCATAAAACTTCTTTGACTTCGACCTGATACTTTACGCAGAATAGACGTACCATCAGTGGTATACATGTTTAAACTACAATTGCATGATAAATATAGCACGATATTATAACGGCTTTACTTACTTTTTGCATAACACGGTGGTGGTTACGACAAATAACATCACACACAAAAGATATCCCGCTGCTGAACTACCTATCACCGTTTTGGAAACCTGATGTGATGGCAGACCTGCAAAATCAATCCAAAATCGAAATGTACACATTAAAAAAAGTGAGTTTTCAGTTTTGATTTGAATTCTGGCAAGGACACGGTGCGACGAAGTGAAACTGGAAACCTGTTCCACAAATAGGGCGCTGCTGCAACAAAGCACCTGTCACCATAGTACATTGTGAGACTAAAATTTCGTGCCGATTTCCAATCTGGTAAGTGTACGAACCGTATCAGTGGGGAAGGTTTTTCAATTCAAGGGTAGGCCTATTACCCGATTTATGGTAAAATAATTAAATGGACCTATATGGTATTTTTAAGAGGTTCGTTGAATATTTCTTACTGTTTGTATGTGCTATCCAATAATGGTCCTCGTCAAGTGCTTCTGATATATATTAAAGGAGCATTACCCATTTTTACTGTCCTAGTACTTAGAATTTGGCAAAACACGTGTTGCTCAGTACCTCCGCAACTAATTATCAGAAGTGGGGCAATCTGAACATTTTTAGAATCCTTATGCATGGAAGAACAACTTGGTATCGATTGTCAGCTTAGTTGAAGCATTTTGAATGTTGACCCACTATATGGCGGCAATTTTGGAGTTCGGCTCTAAAATTTTTAGCACACACGTTGAACTTGGGGAGTTTTAATATGTTGTTTCCCACATCATTAGGGAACTATCCTCAGCTGCTAAGCTCTGTGTTATTTTTTCCCGCCTTTTGGCCCTAAAAGTCTAACGTTTTTGGCCTAGCTAGTAGGCTTATGGAAATCCGACGATGTGTTTGATGATTTAAAGGGATAACCTTTTTTACCTTACCTTTTTCCGTTTTGAACTCAACGGTTCCAACTCTTTCATAACGATCGTCATATATGTTAACTGATACAACGTCTATTTTGTATTTAGTATCAGGTCTGAGATTTTTGATTGTATACTGCGTTGTGCTGTACTCAACTATCACCGGAGTCTTGTCCGTAGAATCGTCCACGGGATAGTAATTAATCTGTAACAGTTTAAACAATATTAAAAACGGTCCATTAACTAAAGTTGACATCTCTGTCGTATATATTTTTGAAATATAATGAGTTTGACTGTGTATGCACATTTCTTTGTCGTTGTTCAATACAGTATTTCCCTTTGATACTTACCTACATGGAATGCTAGATGTGCATGTGTGTTTCAATTCAATGTTGTTACTAAATCAGAATTTTATACCAAATGTTGCTAAAATGGTAACATTAAATCCACATTTCTTAGTGATCCTAGTATCTCTATCAACTTTTCTTAAGGCCCCGTCACCATCAGGGCAGGGCTCAAATTACATCGCGGCCATCGCGGCCATTGCCGCGATGCCCTCGCATCTGGCCGCGATGCCCTCGGATCAGTAAAAAAATCACGGCCATAATGGCCGTGCCCTATTTTTAACAGTGGCCGTGTGCCCTTTTGGCTCGCGGTTGGGGGTTCCGATAAACTTAACTTTGGATCAAATTATTCCAAGTTCAATCCGATTTTGAAAGGTGCAATGTGCTTTAAAATTTTACAAAAATGACGATGTGACAGTCCATTAGAGGTGTAAAGTTTTCATCTATCTAATGGTTGTTTTTGAACATGTATCCACCTTGTCTCTAGCTACGCAATTGCTCACTGCTCTGCTTTCCAACAGCAACGTACATATATAACATCACAAATTCACAACATGACAATGATACAGTATTAAAATATGTTGATTGACAAAATAAACAGACTGTCTCGTTTCATGCTGTTTTAATAAAAGTCCTAGTGAAGTTTACATGTAAAATTATGGTATAAATAATGTAATATAAAATGGCCTTGGTGCCCTTTCATTCCAATATTGGTTTGGCCTTGGTGCCCCAGAACATGGCCTCGATGCCCTTCGAAATGTGTTATTTTTAAGGCCAAAGTGGCCGTGCCCCTAAATTGACGAAATTTGAGGCCTGGTCACCATGTGTGCAATCTTCAAGACTGCCGTCTGCTTGTTTGTTGTGTAAGCTGGGAGCGATTTGTGTTTTATAATCCACTAGAGCGACTTGAAATCGCCACGACCTGCGACCTGCGAACGATATGGGCATAAAGCAGATGTAATAAACGAGTAAAACACATAACAGAGCTATACTTACAAGATATTCGTAAGCGTTTTCAACCACACCCCAGGTTATTTGAACTGTGAATTCACCCCTCCCTGTTATAAAAACATCTGAAAAGAGTTAAGTTGTATTAATGTTAAGAGTACATTTTTATTTTACACCTCATATATATTTATAATGGTATCCTCTTTTTGATTGGTTCATTTTTAACCTAATTTGATAAATAAAAAAGTCTGTCGAATGCAAGTTTGTGTTTATACTCCTACCGAAGTTGCACAAGCTTCGATTTCTTCCCTCAACACCATCCCCGAAAGCAATACAAGACCCATATTACGTACATATTGAACGGCGACGCCAAGCTGGGCCTTGCTGCTTGGTACACATCAATATATCACTATGCAGACGACTTTTGCTGTAGCGTCGTAAGTGCTACTGTTAGCATAACGTGCCCGTCACGTGAAGTCGGTATTCTTTTAAGTGTGATCTATTACGCCCCCCCCCGCCCCCCCCCCCCCTCCTCCCCCACCACCACCATGGTTCATATAGGAGCCTCTAAGAGCATGAAGAGAAGCGAATATGGCCCAATACAAAAAATGTGCATTACTCCACATTAAGTTTGTCGGTACGTAACGCGTCCATGGACTTTCAAAAATCACAACCTAAACTAATTGAAGATTTGAACTCCCCTTAACAAACTTTATGGACAGTATCTAACTACCATGAAGTTTTGTCTCCGGTTGCCGCTATATGAATTGGCTAGGGAATTTGGACTTTGTGCTTTACCGTTTTCAGTTCTGACTTTTGCTCTTCCAACATGTTCCAAATCATTTTCAGGCAGTATAGCGAACACTTCTATATCATACAATGTATTTGGATGTAAGTCCAACCACACCGAGGTTTCGATTTTGAGTATACGTGCCACGCCTCCATTCATGCCATTGATGGGATAGTCGGATAGACCATAAAGTACCTATAAACAATAGATACGAAGAGATATTTTCGTGATATACATTCTAAATTATATTGTAGTTTTTACGATCAAGATTAGGCAAAATTTATATGGCAGCGCTAAGTTTGTGACATGACGTCTTGACTGTAATAACAACCTTCTTACCAAGTGATATCTCTTCCGCGCATTCAAACCTCGGCGGCTAGGCTGGTAACGTGGACTAAGCGACCAGATCACATCTCTCCAGTTCTTCGTGTAAGCTTCACTGGTTACCAGTTGAAAATCACATTCTGTTCAAGCTTTCAAAGTCAAACATGGACTTGCGCCACAATACCTCACTGAACTCATATCGGACTATGCACCAGCAACATCTATTTCGCTCATATCCTCATCACAGTATCTGCTCTAACCTGGACCTCGGGCAATGTACTATGTGAGAGGTGCTTCGTTGTAGCAGTGCTATATATGTGGGACAGGTTTCCACTTTCACATGTCCTTACCAGTTCAAATCAAAACTGAAAACTCACCTTTTTAATGTGCAATGGGACATTTCGCTAGCTGCAATTGACCAGGGTTCCTCTATTTGGGGTTTTCATGAATTACAGGGGTGTGTGTAATGATTATAGGTCAATAAATGCGTATGTGTTGTTTCGAGAGAAATTAGACAAATCAATGCAAGCGCGCTGTTGTTGATGTGTAAAAAATGGAACGACCCCGAAGGTGGAGTGCTATTGTGAGCATATCAACATTTGGCAAGTGCATTGATTTTTCTAATTTTTCGAGGAACAAAACATACGCATGTATTGACCTAATTCATACACGACACTTACAAATCAAAATTCACAATTTGAGCATAATTTTTAATCTATGTAAAAACGAATAAAAACATGTTAACGAGTTTGCTTACACCCGCAGTGAAAATCGGCGAACCCACGATTCCTGAACAACGAATCAAAACAAAACACGTGGTGCGTGCAGTGAACGGCGCACACGCGGAGTGCATTAGACACTTTCAATGTACTCCGCGTATTTTAGTTTCTTGCTTTCTCTGATTGGTTCGACACCACTAAGAGTGTATGAATGTGTTTTAGATAATTGTTTTTTTTCTTCTTAAAAATGTTTGTGTTGATACGTGTTTGCTTAATATATGAATTATGTTGCTTTTCAATACTTGTATTGTACAGCACATCGACACTTTTGTATTATGCGCTTTACAAATGTCAATTATTATTATTATTATTATTATTATTACTATTAATAATAGTTTAAGATTATATTAACTTGATAAGGTTTGGGCTGGGCCATAGTTACATGTGCAATAAGGCATCGACATTAACATGCTTTTACTCAGGTGCATATTTCGGCAATATGTTAGACGACAGTTGGTGTGAGGAAATATAGTATCACTTACACGGTAACCAAGTGCACCTGGTACTGGATTCCATGATATGCCAATGCCTGTTGAATTCTTTGATATTATCAATGGTGCCTCTGTCAAAAAATGTAAACAATTATAATGTTGTCAAGTATGATTTCGTTCAGCACGTAGTTGTGTTGAAGGTTTTGTATAATTTACTTCAGAATTCAATATGAACATTGAAAATTGTCATTTTTGCTGTTGCCACTCACGAAATCACAAATGCAGCCTTTGTACTCAACATATTTGTATTATGACTGTCTATAGAGCTATATCTGGGGAGCATTTATTGTTCTCAGCTAGTTTAAAACAAATGTATAGGCTTCTCGCGTTATGTTCAGGAAGCCGGTGGCAAAAAGTAACAAGTACCAAATGTTCAATGAGATATCTTTATATATGCATTCATTTACTCATCAAGACAGTCATACTAAGGCCTACACCTTTTATTTATTAATAATATGTACAAAACCCAACGAATGTTATTCGGTCAACGAATTTACAAATGAATGAGTTGATTAACTAATTAATGTATTAACTAGATATTTGTCTTTATAATAAGGGCCATCATTTACAAAATCTGTATTCCTTTATAACCATGGTATAACGATAGGAAACGACACTCTTAATGCAGAAGTTGTGTTAAACGCGAGTTAAACTACACCCGCACCCATATTTGAAGTTAGACACTTTTTAGCGAGTTAGACGCGTGTTTAAGTTAAACAAACTTATGATAATTGCGTTCAGTTAAACGATGTGTTTAAAGTCAACGTTAGACGCGCGTTTAGCTTAAAACCGTGTTTAACTACGTACGAGAATACGGCCCTCAGAATCTTATCCACCAACACTAGGGATGTTCGTATTAATTGTAATGCATTTCTCATGGTTATTCCAAATATATGGGGATGACGTTTTTTGTGAAATTCTGGTGCAGACGACTGCCGCGTTGAAAGTGTTTAAATACTCCAGCTTGAAATGAGAAACCATCCATTATTGCTCCTGCTGAAAAAGTCCGATGTAATTTTAGCCAGCCAACGAGTGAAGAAGAATAATTCATTGGTAGATTACCTGTGTAGTCACCTTCGGAGTCGTAATTTCACCCTTATTAAGATGAGCACTCCTGATGTAGTTCTCGTTGAAAATGACTATTGGGAAAAATCACCGTGTTGCATAATATAGCTTTTTCTTCATCATCTTCATCTGTGTACATAGATAATTTTATGCTCTGAGGTCTCTGGGTTGCGGACCAGACTTTGGCGGGTTAAACCAGTTTTGTGAGCGCTCAACCGTCCCCTCTCCCTCATGGCATATGGTTGGAGGTGGAATCAACTCCGCTTGTCTGAACGCCTTGGTGCTTCTGCAAAGCCAGATAATGTAGCTTGCTCGCAGGGCTGTTTTGGCTGCTGTGTCTGGTTTTCTTTTCCCGCTGGGGATTCCTAGTGAGGCCAGACATTTGCTGATCGTGGTACTATAAATCCCCCTGCTTCCGACTTCAACGGGAAAATAGTTTACAGACCATCCATTATTTTCACATTCTGCTACAAGGTATTGGTATTTGCATTTCTTCCTAGCATTTGCAAGGTTTTCCTCTGCTGGGACTGTCAATTCAATGATAATGACATTTTAGTCTGAGTTGAGAAAATAGTAATGTCAGGTCGGTTGGCCGTCTCAACAATTTCTGGAGGAAATACTATGCGACTATGCGAGTGCTCTTCATACTCCAGGAGTTTCCAGTCCCTGGCATTTTTCAGGATGTCTGTCTCTTTTGGTTTTCTGCACGGCAAGACTGGATTACGGTATTTTGCGCCATCTGCTTTTTGGAATGCTATTGTAGGACTGAAACTTTGAGACTGGGATGCTGATGGTCTGTTGTTGTTTGCTTCATCGACATATGATATCAGTCCTGATACAATTGCTCTCAATGTTTGGGCATGGCGCCAATTGTACCTTCCATTTTCTAAGGAAAAGCTGCAACAGTTCAGGATGTGGAGCAGGGTACAATTTCGGTGGTGACATAACTGGCACAATCCAATATTTGTCTTGCCCCAGAGACTCATGTTAGTTGGTGTCGGGAGTTGGTCATGGATGGCATTTATCTGGAACGACAGGAGTTCTGGTGTCCAAACATACAGGAGTGTCTTCCATGATGTGTCCACTTGCATGCAGAGTCCCATCGCAGCCACTGTCCTTGTTTCGCGCATCTATAAAGGTAGATCAGCATCTCATCCTCGTCAACTTCTTTAACCAAACTGGTCAGGCACTGCCTGTGTTCTTTCAGGGTCATGTCTTTAATTAGCTTCTGATTCTTCTTGAACTCCAAGCCTGCTTTGTCAGTCTGACCTCTGCCGATTTCATTAAGGATGAGATGTCGTTCTTTTTGTTCCAGCTCCTTTACTCCCTTACTTTATGTGATTTTCTGTCCGCCATAGTTGTGGGTCGTAGGCTATATATTGTGTTTTATGGCCTCTTCGCTTCTGGTCTGCATTCGGAACCACTTACTTCATGGCATGAGATTTACATTTAATAGGCTTGGCTTTCATGGTTCTTTTTTTTCCATTTGAGGAATTCGTTGGTGGTATTTATGAGTCGTTGGCAACCCTCGGTGTTTCTGGCAATCAGTGTAAGGTCGTCGCCATATGCTTTAGCTGAAGACACAATGTTGGAATTACTCACATGCGATATCTATTATGATCAGATTGGTCGAGTAGATCCAGACAGAGATTAAAAACGGCTAGAAATAGAATGGATGATAGCGGGCAGCCTTGAAATACTCCAATAAAGCATTGTATCCAGTTTGTCTTCCACTTTCTTTCTCTGTTTTCACACGGTAATAGTTGAAGATAATCTTTCTGATACTATGTGCCGGAACACATCACTTTTCTCCGCGCAGAAAAAAAAATCCGAAACAAGTGCCCGAATAGTTAGGGTTAAAGAAGATAAATTTCTCAACAACTTAAGGCATAATTTTGTTATACCCTACACACCAAAGTCGGTAGTATGCGTCGTTCTTAAAAATCATGCACTATGAATACCTCTGTGAAGGGTATAACAAAATTACTCCCAACTTTATAATTTAATACGTACTTTTAGGTAGGATTTAGAGTTAAAAGCCCGTTTATTAACTGTATAGTTACTTTGTTCGATGACTGTATATACCTTATGCATTTTTACACTGCTATTTTTGCAAGTTTACACGACCTAACGCGTTTTGAACTCTGTTTGGCCCATTTGGCCGCTTATACAAGGCAAAACAAATAAATCACCTTGTTAGTCGGTTGATCGGGTTTCTTTTATGTCCGTTTTCTTTTTCCCCTTCAAAATGACCAGCCTCAATGATAGGTCAATAAATGATAAACATGTAGTCTCGAAAGCGATCGAGCCGTATTTTGCTTTCTTGATTAAACCCACGTCTAATGATAGGCATACTCACTTGTTAGAAACGGCGTCGTGATAGGTAAACTGGTGGTACGTGTAGCGGGAGGTGTAGGTCGAGGTCGAGGTGCACACGCTATGACAATAAAATAACTAGATATAGTTCTGGTCTAAGACCAGGGCACCTTGATTTTTTATGAGAACATGATCCCTAGTGACCTCCTCTTGACCTTTGACCTTTTTCTTGCATCATCAAACCAAACAAAATAAAGTATGCCCGATCTAATTCGGAGCTTAATTGTCTTGAATTTTACCCATGTGAAGTTTAATGACCCCTGTGACCCCATATGGCACGTAAATTGTAATCGCTTACATCACTGTACGTGCATAGAACCAAGGAATCTTTTGACCAATGACCTCTAGTGACCCATATGACATGTCAATTTTAATCGATGGAATGCTTGTATGGGCAATCCGCATGGACCTAAGAAATTCTTTTTGATCAATTCTAATGCACATCAGTCATTTCCTCTGAAACAAGAAGCATTTTAGGTGAACGAATTGAAAATCGACATATTGACCCCTAGTGACCCCTTATTGACCTTTGACCTGATTAAAATGATCGACTTATTTTCTTGGCTCATCAATCCAAACAAGATGCAACAAACCCGGTTCAAATCGGATCATGTCTTAACTTTTACCCATGTAAAGTTCAATGACCCCTTTTGACCCTAGTGTGACCTTTGACCCCAAACTGTGAAGACCCTATATGTAAGTCAGATAGGGGGTCCTACTGACCAAATCTGGTGATTATAGCATGTAAACTGTATGAGGAGAAGCATTTTAAGTAATAGAAGTGAAAATTAACATGTTGACCCCTTGTGACCCCTTCATAACCTTTGACCTGGTCAATATGATTGACTTATTTTCTTCGCTCATCAAACCAAATAAGATGCAACAAATCCGGTCCAAATCGGAGCATGTCTTAACTTTTACCCCTGTAAAGTTCAATGACCCCTTATGACCCTTGTGTGACTTTTGACCCCTAACTGTGAAGACCCTATATGTAGATCAGGTAGGGAGTTCTACTGACTAAATCTGGTAATTGTAGCATGTAAACTGTAGAAGAGAAGAAGCATTCTAAGTTATAGAAGTGAAAATTAACATTTTGACCCCTAGTGACCCCAAATATGTTTTGATTTTAAAAACCAAACTATTGTATATGCGTACGGTCATAAGGAATATGTTGACCAATTTTGACGATCCTAGGTCATTTCACTAAATTGCATCGGCGTTTTAAGTGAAAATCACGTATTGACCCCTTATGACCCCTGTGTGACCTTTGACCCCGAACTGTGAAGACCCTATATGTAGGTCAGGTAGGGGATCTTACTGACCGAATCTGGTAATTGTATATAGCATGTAAACTGTAGGAAAAGAAGCATTTTGTAGATGGGTTGGGAAGAAGACGAAGAAGAGGAAAGAAACGGCAGAGATACAGTACCTCGATTTTTCTCAAATTCAAGGTAAGAAGAAAGAAACCGTACAGATACAGTACCTGGATTTTTTTGCAAAAATCAAGGTAATCATAGGGCAAGACTGCTTTGATCATGTTGATAAAATCATATAAAATAAATTGAATACACCCATACCCCCATTACTGAGCCGTATCTCAGCCCGAGTGAAACGCCAACTACATTTTGCACTACCGGGCATTTTGGTTGAACAAACTATGATTTCGGTGCTGGTGAGCCTTTTTGTACATATTAGTATAACTTCTTCAATCAAGTTGGGAAATCTTGCTTTTCAGTCATCTAAGGTATCGTATAGCCTACCGTAAAAAAATCGTATTGATGCATATATGCCTCTAAACGAAGCCGTTTTTTTTAAAGAGCCGGATTTCTTATGTGCGCCCTCTAGGCTCTTGTAGAAACCAAACTATTTATTTGATGGTGTGCACTCTGTGGTTATCAATGTTGAACACTTCATTGAACTTCCAAGATTGAACAGACGACCAGAGTTGTTATTTTGAGCACAGAATAGTGGTTTACATTGACATGGAAACTACCTGTCCACATTCTCTGGCCAGATAAAACATCAGCTGCATTCCATTGATATTTCTAACACAAATATGAATATTACGAAATACCCGACACATTGGCGGTTGATAAAACCTAAAACAACATTTAAAACTTGTATGAGGACGTTATCATAGTCACAAATATTATAGGAAAAACAGTAAAATTATAATTTTATACTTGGCGTGTTTCCATTTAATACGTTGAACTGTGATATAAGTAATAAGGTGATCGGAGAAGTGTACTTAGGTCTCAGATACTGGTATACCATCGCACGATACTAGTACATCCAAATGTACCATTATTGAACGAAACTGGTACATGCTTAAATTTGTTTCCAATCGTGCAATACTGGAAAATTGTATACATGCCAGTATCGAGATATACTGGAACACTAACTTACCAGTATCGAACAGTAGTGGCTGTTCTAGTATTGGTCAATACTAGTATATTCTAGTGTCTGGGACTTAAAATACACTTTTTCTAGGTGATCAAATGTATGTTTTACTCTGAATTATATCGGATTATGATATTATATTGATACGTATACAATGTCATAGCCAGATGCTAGGGGAGACGTGGCCCTCCCAATATTGATATCTGTCGGTCGGGAATGAGCCGTCGGTTCAGTTCAATCATGAATGGTTCAATCGCTCAGCTCCCCCTCCCAATAGCATTTGCATAATCCTAGCTTAGCTAAGCCGTACCCATTATACATGTACGTCTACTCTTTTGCGTACGTACGTACAAGTGCTGGGAAATTTAGTATTTTCAATACGTCAACTGATGACAAACAGTAAGAATTTTAACGCTCGAAGAGATCAAACACTTACCATGAACTCCTGGAAACAAATGCGTAAGCGTCAGCAGAATTGTTATTATTTGTATGTTTGTGGAGACATGCAGCGTTATGTTACTTATTCGTGCCATAGTGAATATAAAATTATGGTGGACCAAATGAATGTCGGCTTCTAGTGCACGGTCATGGTACTGTAATATCAGAACAAGTATAGATTATTGAACAAGACCTAAATTGAAATAACCTAAAATAGAACTTAGTATAGTTCTAAATATATTCTGAAGGTCGGTTTGTATTTGCACCAAGTGTCTTTTGTGTATGACTATCGCTGTGTGACTATATTTCTAAATGTTGGGTAATTTCTGAAAAAAAGGATTGGCTTGTTTCCAATACATGCAATAGGACCAAGCAGTGTGTTTTCATTCGGAACGACCACAAAAAATAAAATAAAAAATAAACAAATGAATAAACAACGACACGACACAAATAGTTCCTAACCTGGTGCTTTTATGTTTTAGCTTAAAAAAACATCGACATAAACATACATGCTAACACCAACAATTCTTAACCTGGTGCTTTTATGTTAGGTAATTCAAAATTAATAATCTGTACAAATATCTTAGTATCTTTGTGTATGACTATCGCTGTTGACTATTTCTAAATGTTGGGTAATTTCTGAAAAAAAATGGCTTGTTTCCAATAGGACCAAGCAGTGTGTTTTTATTTGGAACGACCTCACAAATAAATAAATAAACAACGACATAAACATACACACGACACAAAAAGTTCCTAACCTGGTGCATTTATGTCTTACCTAATTCAAAATTAATAATCTGTACAAATATCTGAAATATAAACCAAACGAGCACATTTCGTCTCCATAATTTTTCACTCGACATGAAGATTGATTAGATACATGATTTAACACTTTCCACGCGGCAGTCGGCTGCAGACGACAGTTCCAAATGTTCACACAAAATGTTTCAAAAATGTAAACATTATTGAATTTCATCAACATATTTGGACTCACCATGAGAAATGCATAATTATGAAGAGTTTATATGCAAAGTCCACAAAGTGACATTTTGGAGAAAATCAATATTCTTCATTATGGCTATAAAAATGACTTTAATTTTTGTTTCTTCTTTTGTGTGAGGAAAGTAGTTATTTGTTAGTAATAAAATCCATATTTGTTTGAAATCAGTAGTTTTTTCTTAATTTCTATAATTGTTTTTATTCAAAGATGTCGATGAACATAGCGCTTTTTGCTAATAAAACTCAATAACACACAAATAACATGTGAACTACTTCATGTTAAAATCTAAAAACAATATGTTTCCCTTTTTCATAATGTAGAGTGAAGTGCCTGAACCCCCTGCACAGCAAAAAACATTCTCACTATGAACATACTGATTATAGTGTTAGTTTGCATCAGTGGCGTAACTAGACTTTTTCATTTGGGGGGGGGGGCAGGAAGGGGCAGTGACTTGAACTGGGGGGCTCCTAAGACAATCCACGATTTTGTGAGGAAAGAGATGCGCGCGTAGCGCGCGAAAATTTTCGACTTTACAGCTATTTTTGCACGATTGAGCTACATTTTGGCTCTAAACAAGCTTGTACCAAATAATATTTCATTTTGTGAAGACATACATACGAAAAATTTTCATATGTGTACTTTTGACCATCATAATTCCATGATTCCTTTCGTCAAATGAACCGACAGTGCCAATCTCAACCGACACGACGACGACGACGTGTACTTTTTTGATCACAGTTTGCCAGTAAAGGGGTGGTGGACTTAACACAGTTCGCCAATAAACACTGATTTAGGAAGGCGATATATGTGGACTAAGCATACTTTGCAACTAAAAAGTATACTTATAAATAGCCCTAGAAGGCCTCTACACATTTTAATAAAAATCTCAATTATGATGGTGGGTGGGTGCACGTTTTGCATATAATCTCTTCATATGATAAACTAATAGCCGCGTGGAAAGTGTTAAGGACCACACCTAATGAAAAAAATAGCAAGTTGAGTTTGCTATGGACTACTAATTGCTTCGTGTGTGCTACGCAGTTAAAATGTATGTGATAACAAATACATGCTTGAATGTTTTCGATAGCGCACAGTGTAACAACTCAAGGACATCACATCAAAAAGGATGTTGGAGCTCCTATCCCCGGAAAATGTGTGAAACTTACATTGTCGAACAGGCTTTCTGTAATCTGTTCTTTGTCTTAAATACTTGATTTATCCTTAAAGGGTATTATTTGAATTAATTTCAACATGAATTCTGGTCACATTATTAAAGTACAGTCATGTTACTGTAAAATGTGACACATATTCCCTACGCAAGGAATATAGCTGGTAATCCGGTCCCTTCCACCAAGGGCATTTGAATTAGTTGTGTTATCCTAATATAAATATTCATAGCAGTAGAATACAATCAGACGAAGGTAGACACGAATGGCCGTTAATGTTCCCATTGGTATTCCTATTGGTTTCAATGTAAAAATAGATTTTGATTTTTTGATTCCATAAAGTTCATCACATTTTGGAATAAACTTATTTCATCCTAAACCGCTGGAGTTGGAAAGTCAACTCCAATGTAAGTATGTACTTTTTATTATTGTATCCGTCATTAGTCGCATTCAGTTGATAACGTAACCTCATACGCATAATTTAACCTTGAATATTCGTGAACGAGCTCATGTCTGGCATCGTCTGCGTACAATGTTGAAGCGGCCATGCGCCCTCTGGAGTTAAAAATAGAGACGTTATTTTCTATCTCTTAATAGTAGAATGTCGCCCACTAGAGATGAATAATAGGATGTGATACATTGTGTTCGGATAAAAGCCTTACAACGGAGCTAATGCAACCAATAATATATTAAACGAAATTAGATGTATTGATAAACCATTACAAAAGGGTTGTCTGCTACTAGCAAATAGTAGATAAATCTGTCGACAATTTTACACATTTTAACATTTTGTTTTCAGTAGCAAATAAGAAGAAAAATAACACATTTACAATAATTATAAACAATAATGTTTTCTAAAAAAATCGTCTTGAAATAGGGGTATATGTAATAGGGGACGAATATGCTACATGATATCAACTTGTAAGATTTTGGAGGGACGAACGAGTTATGGACAATGGAAAATGTTGAATGGTCTTAATATTAGAAATTGCTTTTCACAAACAACTGAATTCTTTCAATATTTAGCCCTGCAAAATGTACATTCAAAGTTATTGTTTACTTTGATTTATTATCGGATGATACATTCTTGGTATACTACCGTTAAATGTGTATGTTCTGATCACTATATTGAAAAGAATCCCCATATTTATCTCATTATGTCTGTAAAATCTGAGGGGCCAGAAATGTTCCATTTAGAAATTATATGCTAAAATGTGATGAAATGCTGCCAAAGGTGGTTAACCATCAGCCAGCTTATGTACTACTCAATGGGCAAATTCCTTGTTGACCTTGTATATCTTAAATAGGAACCATTGGAGTTTGAAACTTTGAAATGCTACAATTTTAAGGATGACCTTTCATGTAAAATAGAAAACATCAAGTTGAAAATCGGGCCAGCAATCAGAACATCTACCTTTAACATGATATTTCTTGGTGAGCAATAATACACATACGCTTAATAAAACAAGAATATAAAATGTGCAACAAATGCAGTATGGCAAAACAACCTTACGACAGGTCTCAACTTACAATCACAAGTTTGACTTAGCCCACATTTATTATAAAATCAGTTCCACTACTAATTAGTCTATTTAGTCGAGTTTCGTACTTAGGAATGTGCTTCCGTGATAAATATTCGCATGAGACATCTTCAAGGTATGGTACAGATATCGTAATTTCTGAACAAATTCTCCAAGATTGTCTTTTAGGCAACGCGGCAAAACCAGTACGTATGGCTCATACGTACACGTGACTTGTAGAAATACGTAAGACTAATACGATAGTCAGCAAAGTAAGTATAAGTATTAACACTTTCCAAGCGGCAGGCGTCTGCAGACGACATTCCAAAATTTCACAAAATGTTTCAAAAATTTCACAATTATTAAATTTCACTACCATATTTGGAATCACCATGAGAAATTCATTGACATAAGTACAAACATGCCTAGTATTAGTTCAGTAACCCTTGAGATGTTTTGTATATTGTAAAACTAATACACGCGTGGAAAGTGTTAAGTAAAAGTCACAACGTACCAATTTTGCAGTGTAGTCTTATAGATTTCAATTTTCCCGTAAGGATTCGTCCGTGTTGTATATATACATACATTACATGTACAGAGTATCTTGTGAATATTTTATAGTGTGCGGTGGACATAGGTATTGTTTGCTGTTTTGCCTTTTGTTGGCTATCATGGACTTGATGACAAAAACACTGGAGATTTAAAACATTCAACATGTCATCTCTTACTTAAGTATAGTTGATTTCATTTTCTCCTGATGTTACGAATGGGTACCGCATGTATACTATAACATATATTTTGAGTTTGTTTAAATCTACCTCTATAACAATGTTCTATCATCTGATTAAGATGTGATACGGATCTTAATTATTTAATGGCGTTTCCATTAACATGTTTCAATTAACAGTATTTGTAATCCGAAATAAACGGTCACTCAACGGTGATCCATCATTGCTCGACGTGAGGTATAACGGTGATACAAATTTGTGCATTTCTTTTGATAGAAACCGTCAAATTTAACGCGGCTAACAACACATGGAAGATAATGTATTATGTCCACTATATCATGTACATAAGAAAAACATATTTTAGTACACTTTTTGAATATTGTATACATTCTGGTTTTTTAAATGTTAATCCCTTTTATTTTTTTAGAATAATTATAGTCGAAAATGAAGAGCATGCATGTGTTTAAGTTGGTGTTTCAAATATGGATATCTTGTTATGTTGTCCTGATTAATTTGTACAGGTCTTATCCGACGAGCTGGCTGCAGCTGATCTTTACAGACCCCCGTCTTCGGGTGATTCAACCATTGTTCCGTGGTATATATACGTCACTCTTGATCATGCTGATACATGTACGCGAGATTCACCTCTAGAAGAAATCCGCTACCTTTGTGTTTCATTTAATAGGGGCGGCAATCCACAATAAGATCAAGATCAAGTGCCGTTTACGGCCTCGGTGTTAATGTGACACGCACGCGACTCTAAATTCCGAATACATAGTGGAATGCCGCGTATTTGATATCGTGTAGAATGCCTGAAGTTGAAGAGCTGAAAGAAATGTTAACTTTAACCATCGTTAAAGCCAGCACTTTTAATTCCATATAAAGTGATACTTTTATAACATGTAACTTGAACACCAATTGGTCCACCCGTAGCAGGTTTTACATCGTCTGTATATACCATACGCCGATTAGAAGTATCGGCTGGCGGTATTAACGAATTCGAAGCGCTACTTCAAATCTCACGAACCCTGTATGTTTTGTTAAAGGACCGATGTTGGCAATTAACATGTTTGATAAAGTTGCCATTTGTTTTTGTCTTTTAAAGAACAAGTCTATATTGAATAAAAAAGTGTCAAAGTTTAAAATATTAAAGTCATTTAGACGATTCTGTTGACGAATTCGAAGCGCTACCCCATTATATATAGGGTCTTTGTTAATTTAATTCTCGCCAGTTTGTCCGAGTCTATATATTATTTAAATAACATTATATTAATGTTATTTTAATGGTATAATATTTCGTCCTGTCATCTTTTCATCCGTTGAGCTTCTTATACAGAGTACGAATAGTATAAGCAATATTGTAAGTTGTATCCTAGAACTCAACACGCTTTATTCGAAAGTCACCCATCTGGAAATAGTAAAATCGAGAAATACAAGCAGTCGTTAATTAATGCAAAGTCACTTATTGATATAAAAAAGCGTAACAAGTTTATCTGGATCTACTAAGGACTCATGCACTTTCTCTCAACCGATCTAAGCGCGCTCTTTCATCGATTCGCGCTTTTTAAATCTGATCCTTCCACTGTCGTAAAATGTTTATGTTCACCGCCGATCAATAGCTAAGCAATACCAAAGGCCTCAAAATTCACTGGTCGTCTAGACACATCAATTGGGCTACCGACCCATCATGGGTGTGGAATGTTATTACTCTCGCTCTATTCATTGACAGCTCTGAAAATAATCTATATTGTTATCCCAGTCTCTTGGTGTTCCGCACAGTATTGCTATGGACTGGTGAAAGTAGCCCAGGTTCCCTTTCAATCCATTGAAATCAATGATGAAATCATTTGGGCGATAGGTCACGTAAAATATCTGTATAATGGAGGGATGATAACGGAGGGGGCGTAATACATTTACCATTTACCGTTTTTGGTGGAAGTATTATTCTGGGATTTGAAAGTATTTATAATTTTACTGGGACGGGATGCATACCGAAATAAACATTAATAATTATATAAAATCTGGCAAGTGTACTAGAAACCCAACAAGTGTACAATCTGGCAAATGGATCGCTCTTTACATCACAGCGGGGGTCGGATAATTAATTAATCACTGGACAGCTTTGGTATTTTTTAAAGAAAACAACCCGATCCTTCCACGCGCTTTCCAATAGCGCTAATGTTAACGCGAGATAAGTAGAGAGCCGGCTCAGCGGGGGTGTTAATCACCGAACTATTTAACAATAGAAAAAATGATCGCGCTATCCCTGCGATTATATCGGTTGAGAGAAAGGGCATGAGGGTCGTTCAATAAATAATGAAAGTGATCATGGTATGGGATGCATGAGTGATTCTATTGAGGATAATGTGATCAATACAAAGTATGAACCTTTGTCTTTCAAACAATACACTTTTGGATTGTTAGGTACCTTTGGTTATGTAACGTCATTAACATAAACACAATAGGTTTCAGACACTGACTGAAATCTGTCAATTATTTGGCTGGATATGTAATATGTTGAATATGGGTTGATTGATACATTAAATTGCGTATATCTCGGCAATGCAAGCATAAAACAGATAACACTTGGTACATAGTTAGAACACACACTTATCTCTGTTTTACACTCTTTTTTAGATCTTATTTTCTTAATACAAACAAGAAGGGACAATCTCAAATACGCTTTTATTTAGCAAAATCCGCAATAATATACCTTAGAAAACAACAAAGGATAAAGAACAATGGAGGGATTATAATTCAGTAAATTGCTGTGGGATGTAAAGCAATAATAGTGTGGATTTCAAGAGGAGCGGTTCATAACATTTCCTCAAACCATTGAAATTATGTGACGATTACTTAATCAATACATATCTAGTAGCTCTACACACAGAAAACACTATGTAAAAAAATTACACAAATTATGTAAAAAATACACAATCTGTGTAAAAATAGAACTCCATAATACTATGTAAACAGTTGTGTTAAGCTTTTGCATAGGAATTTACACAAGCTTGGGTATATATTACATGTTTTATGTAAACTCTTACATAATAATTATGGAGTTCTATATTTACATAATTTTTACATAGTGTTTTCTGTGTGTAAAGATAACAGTAAAAAGAGAGGTTGTGGCAGCCATCTTTGATTGATACATTCATGTATATCTTCATTTTGACTATCACAATATGTATACACATTGATTTAAGCATTTTTTTTATTATTTCTGATTAGAATTTGAAGGCACAGTAAGCTTTTATCTGGTAAATTTCGTGATTTTAGCCATTTTTGGCCCAGTTCAAAATGATCTGCCGTCTGCGCATGCGCATATTTTCTGCAGGTTTTATGCGAATAAGTTCGGATAAATAGTTAGCTATCATATGGAATCTCCGAAACTGGTTAATTGCTTGGATTTTATCTAAATTGTTTGATTATCCGCAATATTAGTGATTCACTGACTGGGCATTTTTCAGTGAAATTGGCTATTTGAAATGCTGATATTTGTATACTTTTTATTCAATTGCCTCTCCTTACTTTTTCCTCTTATACTACATATATGAAATTACACAGGGATTAAAGTTATTGTCTTTTTATAATACTTACGCGAAAAAAAATGGGATTTACCTGCTTCTGGTGTCATTTTATGCAATCTTCTTACCACATATTTCATTCAAACAATTCAAATTTACCGCCAAATAACTGATTTAGCAGTGTCCCAAGTGTACTTACTTTGAGACAATGCTATGACGTCATAGTTCACACTTAGGAATCCAAAACTGTATTGTTTGAAAGACAAAGGTTCATACTTTGTATTGATCACACTATCCCTCAATATAGTCACTCATGCATCCCATACCATGATCACTTTCATAACTTTAAACTGAATGACCCTCGTACCTTTGTCAAATACAATTCGAGATTGTTAGCTTGGATGTCTATTAAACACCCTACATACACGACACACACTGTAGTACCGATGGAACAAATTACAAAATACAATACAATAATCAAATACTCTAATGTCACGTATGTCACAATCACTAGTCCTGTTATGAGTATGTAAAAAGCATGCAGTCCAATTTCAAAGCGCCCTTAATTACAAAATAATCTCAACTTGACATGTATCAATCAATCAATCAATCAATCAATCAATCAATCAATCAATCAATCAATCAATCAATCAATCAATCAATCAATCAATCAATCAATCAATCAATCAATCAATCAATCAATCAATCAATCAATCAATCAATCAATCAATCAATCAATCAATCAATCAATCAATCAATCAATCAATCAATCAATCAATCAATCAATCAATCAATCAATCAATCAACGACGTGGTAAATAAAAAGAGAATTTCAACAACAATTATGACAGGAAATCATTCTCGTTTTGAGCAGTAAATATATAGGTAAAGTGAAATGAGAGTCGTATCGATAGGATTGGAACGGAATATATCATCTCAGACAAAACAGACCTGAACACATAACACCGGCATCGTTTTCATGACCGCATTTGTGAATTCCCCAACCGGAATTAACGCATCTTGATAGATTGGTTTCCGATCCTGTGCACATCACATTTTCTAACCAAATAATCCCGGATCCTTCGCCAAAATAAGCAGTTCCGATGGCTTTGGGTTCTCCTTGAGGAAGTCCCAGCTGGCGACACACAACCATGGCGTCTTCAGTATTCCAGCCAACATCACATACAGATCCCCATTCACCGTGGTACAAGATTTCCACACGGCCTTCATTTGGATTCCTGCCACCAATTAAACGGATGCTTGGATCTATGAACACATTAATTAAAAGTACACGACTTTGCATTTGAAAAAAGCATTTTAACATTCAAAATAAATATCGTAGCAATCACCTGTTTCAGTGTTTAGCTACCTGCTTGTGAATGCCAGAATCATCCCTATTTTGTCCTCGAAGTCAATAGAGCATCTCGTTACAACACAGCATAAATGTTGTTGAACAGTTTTAAACAACGGGGTTCGTCAACTTAACAAAATTTGCGTATTTAAACGTCTCAACAGGGTAATTTGACAACGCCAGTTGTTTAAAGGTTTGAAACAGCGTTTAACCAGGGAGGTGTGGTTTAACAGCGTAATGTAACACTTGAAGAGTTGTTCTGTTGAGTACGAAAAAGTCGTGGATTTGGCACATTTTGAATGAGACCTCCCAATATTTGCACGCATATGGCTAAGCACTGAAACAAGAAATTGCTACGAATGAGGTATCGTTGGAAAGAAGAACACTTTCTTCAGCAGATCAGCTTTTTATTGGTAGAAGATCAGCTTTTTATTGGTATGACACACAATATGATTTTATCACGAAATATTAAAACAATTGACGATTCAAAACAAATTTCCGAACATTTTTGAGCAGTTTAAATATGCCTAATCTAATCTTTAGAAAACTTGGTGGATAATCTTTTAGGGATAAATAATCTTTAGAATACTTGCCCGAACAATTGACCCCGACATCCTCCACATGACGGCAGTCATGCATTCCCCAACCGTTGTGTCTACAGTCCTTCACATTGTCTTCAGGTCCAGCACATCTCAAATTATCAAGCAATATCGGACCCGAACCCTCGCCATAATAACCGCCACCTATAGCTTCAGCTGTACCATATGGAATTCCAAGTTGTCGACATATTACACCAGCATCACTGTCATCCCATTCATCATCGCATATTGTACCCCATTCACCGTCGTGTTGGATCTCAACTCGACCTTCATTGGAATTAGTGCCGTTAACCAAACGGATGTCAGAATCTGTGGAATATACAACCGGTCAGGTACGGGTTTTTTGAAGGGTCGTTATTTCGAAGGGTCTATATTCCGATTGATCGTAATTCATTATCCCGGATTTTAAATAATAAGAGTCATTTAGAGACGCACCATTAGATACTCAGGGAGGGCATGGAAGTTTGCCCACTATCCAGGAAAAAAACCAAAAATTTGCCCACCAACCAGGAAGAAGAAAAAAGTTGACCCACTGCAGCTGAGTAAAAATTAAAAAATTCTGAGTCACCCAACTCAATGTAAAGAAAAACATTAACACCTAAAAAAAACTTCGCCCCCTTTGCCAAAAAAATAACAATAATTGCCGCCTTTGGCGGCGAAAAAACAAAAAATGTCACCGCCTTTGGCGGCGAAAACAAAACAAAAAAACAACCTACTCGACTTCAATGCCCCCACTGAAAATGAAATGGTGCGTCCCTTACCGTAATCTAGACCTGTATCTAAACCAAACACAAACCCTAACCCTAACCCTAACCCTTAATGCATTTTCAGAATAACGACCTTTATTTTCAGGATAAGCGTTATCGGAATAACGACCGTCCGGAATAGCGACCTTTACAGTTATTTCGGAATAAAGACCCTTGATATAACAAGTAGACCCCCAACGCACCAATGTTGGCTTTGTTACAAATTATTTCGGGAGCCTAATGGGGTCATTCCGTGTCAAATCAACCAATTTTCTAAAAAGTTCCCAGGTGACCCTCTCAGATTTTGATGACACTTCATCAGATTAATTGACTATGGCAAAAATTAGCACATGCAAAAAAGTAAAATCATACTCAATGTCGTTTTCCCGATATGGCCCGATGAAATTTGGTCGAGAACGCTCTTTTTCACGTTCGTGATTCGCGAAAAGTCACATTTGTAATATTTTCCAACTTTGAAAGCTTATATCTCAGTTTTCGTAATAGGTAGAAAGCTGAAATGTGGTACCTCCTTTACTTTTTATTCTATTGCCACCCAAAGTAGCCACTTTATTCAGCCGAAAGTTTTTTTCGGGATTTTAGGGGTCATGCTGTGCCCACATGGGGGGTCACATGATTCCCAAATTGCATATGTGCAATCTAGGGTTACATGTCTATTACCTTTACCTTTACCTAGGCTTTTTCAGCCTCTGTAGGCTGAAGCCCTCTTTCAGCATCTTCCATCTGTGTCTGTCTTGTGCTTCTCTTGTCCATGTCGTTCCTCTGTATTCTGTTAACTCGTCTCTCCATCTTTGTTTCTGCCTGCCTCTTCTCCTTTTGCCTGTACGGGGTTGCCACTTGGTTGTTCTTATCGTCCACCGATTATCGTTTTGTCTCGCGATGTGTCCTGCCCATCTCCATTTCATTTCCTTGATTTTTTCAATGATGTCTTTTACTTTAGTTTTATTACGAATGGTAGTGTTCTTTTGTTTGTCTCGTATTGTTATGTTTAACATCCTCCTTTCCATGGCTCGCTGTGCTACTAGAAGTTTCTGTTCAGTTTCTTTGGTTGTTGACCAAGTTTCGGCACCGTATGTCATGGTAGGTAGCACACATTGATTGAAAACCCTTGTACTTAATGTTATTGGTATGGTTTTATCACAGAGAATGGTTTTGTTTCTGCCGAAGCAGCTCCAGCCTGCCTTGATTTTTATCAAGACTTCCTCTCTCGTATTGTTCTCCATTTTTATTTCCTTGCCAAGATATTTGTAACTTTCTACCTTTTCTATCGGTTCCTTGTCAATTTCGATGGACTCCTTTGTTTGGTAATTTGTCATGAATTTTGTTTTTCCTTTGTGCATTTTCAGACCAACTTTTCTGCTTTCCGTATTCAGACAGTTTAGTTGGGCCTCCAATTCCTTCACTGAGTTAGCTAGCAAAGCCACATCATCTGCAAACCTGAGGTCTGTTAGCCGCTCTCCATCGATGAGTATCCCTCTTTCTTTCATGTCTACCTTCTTGAACACCTCTTCCATTGCAGCAGTGAAAATCTTTGGAGAGATTGTGTCGCCTTGTCGCACACCTCTGTTGATTTTGATAGGTTTTGAGATGTCCTCGTCGATATGGATCCTCGCTGTAGCGTCAGTGTATATATCCTCTAGGATTTGAACATATCCTTCATTTATTCCTATTTTCCTTAATGCTAGGAAGAGGTCACTATGTTCAACTGAGTCAAACGCCTTTTCATAGTCGATGAATCCGACGCAGAGCTTTATTTGGTACTCATTGGCCTTTTCAATTAGCTGGCTTAAAGCCTGAAGATGGTCAGTGGTTGAGAAGCCTTGCCTGAATCCTGCTTGTTCCCTTGGTTGGTTTTCATCAAGCACTCTCTTCATTCTGGTTTCAAGGATTCTTGTAAATATTTTGTATGGGTGGGAGAGCAGACTTATTGGCCTGTAGTTTTTGATGTCCTCTTTGTCTCCCTTCTTGTGTAGAAGTATGACCTTTGCTTCCTTCCATTCCTTGGGGATTTTCCTTTCAGTAAGTATCTGATTGTATAGACTTGCCAGCTGGGTGTATATTTGCTCACCTCCGATCTTGATGATATCACTGGTTATCTCGTCTAAACCGGGTGCTTTGTTTTTCTTCATCTGCTTTACTGCAAGTTCAATTTCTTCAACTGTGATGGTAGGTATGTCCATTTGGTCGGGTGACAAGAAGTTTTCTTTAACTTGATTAGACCTGGAGCTGTACAGTTCCTGGTAGAACTCTGCGCAGACGTTGAGCACTTCTCCCCTATTTGTTGTTGATGTTCCATCTTTCTTTTTCATCTGTCTTATTCTGGTTTTCTTGCTATTTAGTTTTAGTATCTGTTTTGGTCCTCTACCGCTTTCTAAGATGGATTCAATTTGTTCTCTTTCCTTTCTTCTGCTCCTCTGCCTTCTCTTCTTTCTTACCAATTTTACTGTGTCCTGGTAGTCTTTGTTTTGTTGTGTTGTCTTGTTGGCGGTTATCTTGAGTTTCTTCCTTTTGGTATCAAGCTCATCAATTTCCTTGTCTTCTTCTGATTTCTGTTTGGCTTGTTTTTCTTTTGGTGCTATTTTCTCAGCAACCTCCTTTACTGTGTCGGAGATGAGTGAATACTTGGTATCCACATCAGAGTCTTCAATGCTTAGTGCTGCAAATCTGTTTTTCAGCTCTATTTGAAATGCTTGTTTTTTTTCTGCCAGTTTCACCGCATCCAGCTTGCTCTTTCTCTTATTGTTGATGAAATTCAGCCTTGCCAGTTTCTTATTTAGTACTATCTTGGCTCTAACCATTCTATGGTCACTCCCAATATCTACTTTCGTGATCACCTCACAGTTCCTTAGTATACCACGTTGGCTACTCAATATAAAGTCGATTTGGTTTCTGGTTTTTCCATTTGGACTTTCCCATGTCCAGTACCTGCTTTCTTTCTTTTTGAAGAAAGTATTGGCAACAACTAGTTTCTGTTGTGAAGCAAATTCTAGTAGCATTTCTATATATGTCTATAGGCATGAGCAAGTACAAGCTCATCAATGTATTTATTAAAAAAAATGGCATGGCTCCAAAGTTGGGTCCAGGTGAAAAAATGTCGAAAAGACCCCCTCCGTCTTGTCAATGGTTGACCCCGTGGGCAGTTGAAACATTTTTTGAGATTCACAGCAGTTGAACATATGTATCATATCTACTTGTAAACCAGATTTCAGCTCTGGTACTTAACTCCTTCATGGTAATGCCGAGTTGTCATTTTTTTTCTTCTAAATTGGGGTATTTTGCCCATTTTCTATGTATCATGACTGCTGAATTTGGCAACCCATTTCAGATTTTGACTAATTATTTTAAGCAACATTTTTAAGAAAAAGTGTCCCAAGAAATTTCTGTGACAGAATTGTGACATTGTGAAAGATATGGGGGGAAAAAATTACACATTCATTTTTCACAAAATACTTCTGAAATCTGAAATGGGTTGCCGAATTCAGCAGTCATGATACATAGGAAATGGGAAAAAATAACCCACATTTTTAGTTTCATCAAAATCTGAGAGGGTCACATGGGGACCACTGGTTGATTTGACATGGAATGACCCAATTGGGTCTTATATTACAAACAAAAGACACCACCAAACATCCCCAACATACAATACAGCATCCCCACCAAACAAACAAACAACAAACAAACACCCAACAAACAAACAAACACAAACATACAAACAACCCCCAACAAACACCCGACTACCCCACAAATAAACATAACGAACCTATGATTATACATCCGAGTATTTCAAAACGCATGCATATTCTAGCATTCCAGGTGATAGGTCGTACACGAATATAAGACGCCTTTACTGGTTGAGCGAACATTTCATACGATGCAGTGTTAAGGTCATGGTTTCCAGGGAAAATCTGTCGGTAAATACAATACTGATTAATGAAAAGAGAGGTTTATATACGAGGGGGTATCAAAAACCTTTAGAAATCACCCAAAAGTGAAGAAGCCAGAAACTTCATTTGGTTATGCGATCCTTCAGACATCTTTACAAAGTCCCTGTGCAAAGTTACACATTTCTTCTACTATTTATTACCTGTCCACAGACCTGTATTGTAGAGGTCCTCAGATTGACCGCCATTGATTGATTCTCAGATTGCCTCAGATTGTGTTATTCCCAAAACAGCAATAAATAAAAAAGGGTCAAAGGTCATGTAGGGGTCATTAGAGGTCAATTTGTGTACAACCCATGTTACCCATAACTTTATTGTCAACAAGCTTGTTTGTAATGACCTTTAACCCCTTTCTGTCCAAACTTTAAACTAGTTATTGCTTAGATTCTTCAAATAGGCGCAATTCAGCCAAATTCAAAGGGAGGGGGGGGGGGGGGGGGATATCCCTTACCCTGTCCTATGATAACCTTGATGAAAGTCACTGAAGTTACGTAATGCCCGCTTACACAAGTGTTTGGATGGTTAAATTTTTTTCTTCTCCAAGTTTCTTTCGATTTTCACTTCTTTCCACTTATTTATTTACCCTTCCTTATCAAGCATCTACACTATTATTTTTCTTCCCCCCTCTTTCCTTCCTACCCTTCGTTTTTCTCTTTCTTTTTCTCTTACATTCTTTTTTATCTACCTTTTCTCCCTTTCATTTGCTTTCCTTTCTCTTTTCCTTCTCTCTTTCTCCCCCTCTTCTTCCTTTCTTTCCCTCTTTTCTGGGAGATACGCTACTGGGTTTAGGGGTCAACGTTCAGTACAAACAAATTGTCCTGATGATTTATTTATTTTTGCATAGAAAATGAACCTGCGACAATCTATAATAGTGTAATTTATGTGACATGTTTATAGATTTCACTGCATTTAACTCTTTTATGTTGCGGTTCCCGGAGATTGTACGGCAACAATTGAGGACAGCCTTGAAATCGACGGAAAACATAGCAGAAGAGAATGGATGCCAGTGCCACAAAGTAAAATCCTTGGCGTGTCATACTTATTTTGATTGTGTAGTGATAATACAATGTAATCAAACGAACAAACAATAACAATGTCATAATTATAGGCCGAGTATACCTAATTCGCCCCCGATCACATAGGAAAGGAGTTATTTGCCATCGCGTACTTCAACAGCCCTATTATGAGTGCCTTGGTTTACGATTACCACTCATTTTGTGAGACCCCTCCCTCATTTGGTGTTACATTGTACTTTACCTTGTCGTTTTCCTGACCAGAATCCTTTACATACTGCCATGATATGTCATCTTGACTGTACTGAACTTTAAATTTAGTCACCCAACAATTTGATCCGCCTTGTATCACTACGCCAGTAACATACTGTGAAGTATTGACTTGTACTTGTATCCATTGATTGACGTCCAAAGTCGACGGAGCCCAGCCGGCAAGATGGTTCAACCGGGCCATTGCTGGACGAAGGTCAGAATATGAGGATGCTGTTATCTGACCGTCTTTGATTGTACCATCCTCAATACCAATAGGTTGTACACAAGATGCTATAGATGAACAGACCATTATAATTATGTGATTATGTGAGATAAAAGGAGCCAATCACTCCAAACGCTATTTTGCATATTACTTTACCATATGCATTGCTGATACAATCTGCTGCAGTGTAAATGTAGATGTACACGGCCACTGTGTTATTTGGGGGTCAAATAAATCCAGTTCTAATGTTATCCCATTTCTTTTCAATCTTAATTATCAAACAACATTTGATTTTAGGAAAATATATTTGATGATCCATTCGAAACATGAACACTGATCTATCTAAAAACATCCAACAAAAAACAAACAAACACAAGCTGTGCTTTTGGAATTGTGTGGACCCCAGTGGACATCGGTAACCTAGTGTACATTGCGGCAACAGTTTTCATATCATTGTTATATCAATACTTAATAGGCCTACAATGAACTATATTTACCTTCGCACCCGAGTAATTCGAATCGCATACTAATTTGTGTATGCCATGTCGTCGGTCGTATTCTTATATGAGACGCAACGACAGGAAGAGGCAGCACTCTTTTTGATGCGGTGCTACGATCTGAATTTCCGGAGAAAACCTGTAATATACAAACATCGGATAGTCAGATACAATGCTTCTTGTAGGCAGCCTTAAACCATTTACAAAAGGTGCGGGCCACCAAACAATACGACTAACGCACCAGGCGCGTACCGCGGCATGTGAGCCAGGGGGGCGGGGGGGGGGGGGGGGGGGGGGGGGGCAGAAGTATATGTCGTCCCGACAGTGGCGTAAATTTTCGTAAAAGGTTGCCCCAATTTTTTTCCCAGTCAGTCACCTCGTGAATTTTACGTAAGTGTGTGGGGGGGGGGGGGGGGGGGGGGGGTGGGGGTGGGGGAGGGGTCAAAAAAATTCGCACGGTCACAAAATTTGCAGTCCATATTTTTTTTCTTATGCGAATTTAGCCCTGTTATTGCGAATTTAGCGTCCCGGTATTTGGAGCCAGGGGGGCAACTTGCCCCCCCCCCCCCCCGGTCGGTACGCCCCTGTAACGCACGTGCTCCCCGCTCAACTGAATATCAATACTAGGCCTCCTCGTACATTGTCGTAGGGATGCTATTTCAAAATATATGTCTACTCCGTGACAAATACAAACTTGCACACACCTTCTGCCACTTACACCACTTTAATACCTTCCTACCATTTATACCGTTATATGAACCACGGTATTGAACAGAAACACGTTTTATCATTATCTTACCATGACATTGCCAAGGCCATCATTCACGGTCTGCCACTGTAAACCATCATGACTGTGCTCAACCTTAAATGTTGTCACCCACTGATCCGCGTCGGGTCTTCCTTGTATCACTACTCCGGTAACAGAACGTAGAGTACCTAAATTGACCTGTATCCATTGGTTATGTCGGTTATAACGGTTAAGTGCAGCTGCGCTCCAACTCCCGGTCTTGCCGCCTCCAACTGGTCGATTTAATCGTGCATTACTCGGACCATACGCTGCACCGGCGGCGGTGGACGAAGCCGTTATCATAGTGTCCGGTATGGTCCCATCTTCCATTCCAAGAGGCTCGTCGCATATAGCTGTATATAGGTATCATGTATAGATTATGCACAGTATACATCAACACTGTAGCAATTTTTCAGAGAAAGTTATATGGACAGTATCTGTTTCCACCAGAACTCTTAAAATGCAATGCGTCATATGGAAGACGTTTTCCAATAATTCGATCAATCAACACTTTGGGGAAAAGCAGGAAACTATAGAGTAAACGCTGAGGTTAATGATACTAAGTCAACTCGATAGTGATGTCGCTGTGGCCAATTTTCTCAAGCTCCAATTCATCAACAATACGATTGCATTATCGGTGTAAATTGTAAACATCGGTGTAAATTGTTGTCATGGGGCAAATTTGGTATCAAATTATGCCTAAAAGATTCATCTAAATGCTTATCTAGCCTGTTTGGTCAACAAAAAAATTGATACCCCAATTATTCATACCCCTTGAAAAATATGGTTTTTTTGCATTTTTCTCATATCTATACCAGCTGGAGTGGTGGAACTTTTGCTTAACACTAAAGACAATTAGTTTGCAAGTACAAATCAATATATCTGGGCTCAACATTTTTTGCATAACAATAGAATTGAACAAGAATTGTGTTTTTATGCCTGTCCAAAATTATTCATACCACATACCAAGTCTCAGGATTGAGGCCACTTTTTGTGATCAATACACACATTTTTGACATTCCAACATGCTTTATATTGTGTGATAGGCTTTTATATTGTTATGTAATTATTCCATGATGTGTGCATACAATGTGGATGCATTACAAATGTGTCCTATTGAATGTACAGTGAGGGATATTATAGGACAACACCAGTGTCCGAATTAAGGAAAAAAATATGGTTGCCCGCCGGGCAACCTAGCAGAAAATTATGGTTGCCCGGCAGAAATTTTGGCTGCCCGTATTGTATGCGTTTATTTTGTTTAACTTAGTAATCTACACCCAATGCGATCATGTGCCGCGCTAGAAGTTACAGTTGTGATACTGTACACAATTATGACATTTATTTGAAACATGAATATGTTACTAATAACTAGTAATCACATCACAGTCACTCACACCATCATCATCTCGTATTACCTGGGAGCTTATATAATGGGAGAGGAAATTCGAATAGCAAAATTGAAGCCTCCCCATATATGAGCATGTGGGCCTGAGTACGCGCGATGTAATTCTTGATGACGACGAACACTCATTAGCATACTTTAGACGCGTGATGGTCCAAGATTACATCACGCGTCTAAAGTATGCTAATAAGTTACAAGAGTTACATCACGCGTCTAAAGTATGCTAATGAGTGTTCGTCGTCATCAAGAGATACTTTGTCCAGAAGTGCTCTTGCAAATGCTAGATGAGTTTCTCTTAGTCTCTTTTCAGGAGTAGAGTCTTTCTTGGTCGGAGTCCATGGAGAACTTTTGTGTACTATGTCTGCTAGAGTGTCTGCCTTAATATCTTGGTCCAAGACTCACCAAGGTTGTTCAGGAGACGGAGTTATGTGGATTGTTGTTGGCCTTTCACATACTTTTCTTGTCAAACATGGAGACACTGTAGGCTTCCGACCGTGTTCTTCAAGGTTTTTAACTGATTTGAACTGATTTGAACTGTCTTGTTCTTCCTAATTATGCTTTGTATGGTGGTATTTGACACTTCAAATTGTTTTGAAATAGCTTTGTAGCCTTTTCCCTCTTTGTGAGCATTCACAATGCATAAAAAGGTCCTCACTGAGTTATTTGATCTCCTTCGCCATGCTATCAAAGAGCTAGAGTGTTGTCCTATAATATCCCTCACTGTACATTCAATAGGACACATTTGTAATGCATCCACATTGTATGCACACATCATGGAATCATTGCATAACAATATAAAAGCCTATCACACAATATAAAGAATGTTTGGAATGTCAAAAACATGCGTAGTATCACAAAAAGTGGCCTCAATCCTGAGACTTGGCATGGGGTATGAATAATGTTGGACAGGGATAAAAACACAATTCTATTGTTATGCAAAAAATGTTGAGCCCAAATATATTGATTTGTACTTGCAAACTAATTGTCTTTAGTGTTAAGCGAAAGTTCCACCACTCCAGCTGGTATAGATATGAGTAAAATGCCAAAAAGTCATATTTTTCAAGGGGTATGAATAATTGTGGGCTTAACTGTATTACGTTATGCGTGTCAAGAAAACAGTAAAAGGTCAAGGCAGTTGTTTAAAAAAGATAGACATTAATCACGGCGTTTGGAAGGTATTTATGCTTTTGGCATCTAATCACCAAGCCCCATCTCGTGAGTAGCGTTTTGCCGAGCGCTGACAAATGCAAACCCGCCACGCTTGTTGATCTATGGTGAGTGGCAGTTAGTTGGTCCATGATGCATCATGTTGTACCAAGTGTAGCGATGACAAAGGAGCCGAGCAGTGGAGTATCTTGCAGCTCCGTCAATCGAAGACGCAGCATTAACAATGGTTAACGCGCATTCACACTCTAATCGTTTCGCATCGGTCACCGTCGATGAATAACATCGCGCGCGAGTTGTTACAATGTATTATCCATCGACGTCGGCCGATGAACAACGACGGGGGTATGAACGCGCCTGTAATCGCTGAACTGCAATGACCGGAATTCCCGATTTCGAAAAATGTACATTTTGAGAACACAATAGGATTATACTGCGTTGTACAAGAACTATATCGGAATTGACTTGTTAAAGAAAACAATATATTGTTTTTCAATTTGTACATACCTTCACAGCCAATTATTTCGAATCGCATACTTATGTGTCCGTGCCACTCAGTTGGTCGTATTCTTATGTGTGACGCCTTAATCGGAATAGCAAATAACACTGTAACTGTCGTGTTGTGGTCTGAATTTCCCCGGAAAACCTAGGATAACAAAATGCAATACCAACGAGTAAAGTTGACTGTGTGAAGTTAATTGCATGGACTTTTGACTGCAAGGTCGTATCACTGCATTTACTCTTTGTTCTCGCCCCAACATTTTCTTAATACTAATCATCCTTTTGTTACCAACTGTATTGAAAAGTTATAGTAATTATAAATCATATTTGCTTACTTTTTCTCCATGTTGGATATCCATCACGTATCGCCATGAATCCCCGTCTTCACTATACTGAACTTTAAACCTGGTCACCCATTGATCGGAATCTGCTCTTCCTTGAATCATTACCCCAGTCACATATTGTGATATACCGAAATAAGCCTGTATCCACTGTTGGACATCATTTGTATGAGCGCTCCAACTTCCAGTTCTACTGCCTGTTGGTTGCCAATTTAATCGAGCGTTCTGTACACCGTGATCTACATTGGCCTCAGAGGAAGCTGTTATATAGCTGTATGCAATATTACCATTTTCCATTCCAAGTTGATGGTTACACACAGCTGGAGATAATTAAGATAGAGCTAGATAAGAACTCAATTTTGAGATGTATTCACCTCCCGACCATCCCTATAAGAAATAGCCTATGATCATACAGTATTGACCACTGTTTAATTGACAATATGTTATTGTCAAGAGCCTCGATTTGGCCTCGAAAATGTGGGTTCGTTTTTTACATATAAACGAATACTGTTCTTTCAAACTGAATCACGGTGAAAGTATGTTGCGGTGGTCTTATATATTTAGCATGTAACAATGAACCTGACGGCAGGGGAAAACACATTCGAAGTCAAAATGACAGTAATTCGTGGCTTAAGTAAACCTTAGTAATAATAACCTTGAAATCATCAGTTGAAAGTTAATCCGCATTCTATTATTCCTTCATGTACGAATATTGAGTACGAGTATCTCGCTTACCTGGGCAAATAACACCTGCATCGTTTCCGTGTGCGCAGTTATGAACTCCCCATCCAGTGTGTGCACATTCTGACAGATGGAATTCCGACCCTGTACACGCGACATTATCTAACCAAATTCGACCGGAACCTTTGCCATAATGTGCACTCCCAGTGGCTTCGGGTGCTGTAAAAGGGAGTCCCATCTGACGACACACAACTTTGGCGTCTTCAGCATTCCAGCCATCATCACACACAGAGCCCCATTCACCGTGGTACAGGATTTCTACACGACCTTCATTTGGATTCCTGCCACCAATTAAACGGATGCTAATGCTTGGATCTGTGAATACATTAAAGGTACACGACTTAACATTTGAATTAAACAGTTAAACTTTCAAAATAAAAATGGAAAATAGGAATGTAATATATTTGGCCCGATATTTGGGTACGTATGGGAAAGTCCCAGCTGACGACACACAACTTTGGCGTCTTCAGTATTCCAGCCATCATCACAAGAGCCCCATTCACCGTGGTACAGGATTTCTACACGGCCTTCATTGGATGACTGGCCACCCACAAGGCGAACAGCTGGCTCTGCAAAACGTATATATGTTTTCCTTTTTAAATTTGCGCTATATACTATGTATAACCTTTTCCCTTTGAGTCTTTCCGTTTCATCATCCACATCATTACGGGAACATTGCGTACGATTGACAGCTAAAGGTGTCATGCCCCGGAACATGGTGCGTTCGGCTTGAGGGCGTGCTATTTAGTGACGCACTGCCGTCAACTCTTACACGGCGACACGGCGACACGTCGAGTGACAGGAGTCTGTCTTCCGCTGGGATTACCAATAAGTTCGACATCTCAATAGAGGGCGTGCTTAGGAACGGGACTGCGATTTCAAGGGAACGGTCTCCACTCACTGACATTTTCGAAATTTAAAACAATTATGTATTATTTAATACTTAGTCTTATATTTAAAGCTGGCCTACCACACCACTAAAGAACGGGTCACACGCCTGTTCACTTGATGACAGACTGTACAGAGTTAACAAGGAGAAATTGTAACCTTTTCAAAATAAGGAGAAATTGTAACCTTTTCAAATTCCCAAAAGATCTGGATGTGGCTAGTAACTCGACACATACCCTACAAATTCTGTAAACTCGACTAGAAAATAGTGGTCTCATCACGGTAAACATGCTGACAAATTTCGACCTTTATCGTGAGAATTTGGGGTCAAATGTGAGGTTACATCATCGGACTAGATGCCACAAGAAATTGTGGTACCTAGGCCGCCCTCAACTTGTTAGGTTTTATGTTTTGCCCAATAGTTAGGGTTTGAAAAGCGAAAATACAAATTGACGCCAGTACAAGTTACATGGCAACAGTTTAAGATATAACTTGTATCATTTTGTCTTAATTTCCCCCTCATTCATTATAAACAATCCCATACTGACCATGCTTTGGTGACAGACTACATGTACAGCGGCAAAATCGGGAGAGGTTGTCCCTATTATATATGTGAAAAAATATTATGATGACATTATATTAAATACCCACGTTTCGCGTACAATTTGATGAGGAGAACATACTCTATAATCTTATAACTTTGAAGCAATCATATTTGAGTTGTGTGCACATTTATTACCGGATCGAGTCCATTTTAGAGCACTGTACATTAGATTTATAGTACACCAACCTGTACAAGTTACACCGGCATCCTCAACATGACCGCAGTTATGGTTTCCCCATCCGATATGGTCGCACTCCCATACGCTATCTTCAGATCCTGTACACGTCACATTATCCAGCCATATACTACCCAACCCTTCGCCAAAATGAGCACTACCAACTGCTTCAGCGGTGCCATATGGAAGACCTAGCTGACGGCATACTACTTTAGCGTCGTTGTTATTCCAATTGTCATCGCATATCGAGCCCCATTCACCGTTATAGAGAATCTCCACACGGCCTTGGTTAATGACACTGCCACCGACCAAACGAATCTTTGAGTCTAATATAAATATTAAAAAAATAAAAAGAGAATTAACTTACCAGTTTATATCTATTGTCAAATTGGTTGGCTCTCATCTCATTTATAATAGAGGTTTGACTAATATTCATTACATCCATACTATAAAACAACATTTTTGATATGTCAATTTTCTAATATAGTGGAACCAAATAGTTAGCTTTAGACAATCAAATCAAGCGACCATTGATGTTTAGGTGATGCTTAGGTGTGGTTCGATTCCTATTGTTCAGCTGGTCGCTAGTGGGCGCTGCATTTGATGTCCGTTATATACTTGCGGTAGCACTTGTGTCCTACCGTCGTGACAAGAACATCAAGGACACACTAGTTTATTCATCGTTTGCCTCTACCAGGGATGAGTTTGGATGACGTGTATCAAGAAGAGACAATCCACCTGTCAATAGACAAACACTTAAAGAAGTCAAAAAATTTCGCACGTCAACAAATTTCGCACGGACACAAAATTTCGCAGTCCATAAAGCACTGTAGTCAATGTTTTATGAGAAGTTTTACTATCATTGATATTTTAAACTAAGAAAAACGCAATTTTTACCTTAAAAAAAAAAAAAAAAATCAAGAGGGGGGGGGGGGGGGCGATCGCCACCGTCGCCCCCTCCCATCTGACGGTCCTGAGGGTTACCTCTACGTTGTTCAATGAGCTCTTTGGCCTATTATCTTATTTTGCTCTAGTTTTAAAAGCGAGGGTACTAAACTGAATATGATGTGCGCGCATACCGTCGGGCAAGGAACAATGGTCCCTGCCTGGCTTATCGACTTATCCATAGGTGGCGTTCAAAATGATTGTGTCTATGATATTATTTTTATAATAGGCTATAACTATTACATACCGTTATTGTTATTTTCTTCACCATGATGAATGTTAGTTGCGTTGGTGATGGCGAATACTGTTATATGTGTCGGAGAAGGCGTCTTGGGCGGAGACGGAGAAGATAATTCGCTATCAAGTACCTGCGCTGATGGTGGCTCAACACTGTTTGTGGCGTCATTTACTGCAGTCCTAGTTTGAGACGTTCCTGCTGGTTGCTGATTCCCCAATATCTCTTGAAGATTATGCAATATACTCTCTTGTTTCTGTAGCGTCTCAATGATTACAGACAACGCGGTGTTCACACTATTCGTCGTATTTTCCGTCAGTTCTCTTTGGTAATCAATCATAGTCTGCTGATTTTCTAGCCATGTCTGCTGATTTTCGATCAGCGTGGTCAATCGGTGATTGGTATCATGGTGGTTTTGTAATACATTGCCTATATTAGGCAGAGCAGAGCTCATGATTTCCACCAGTTCGCCTTGTGTGTCGAGTTTATTTTCCAGCATGATCATTAGACGCGTCGAAGCCAATGCAGCATCAGATGCCGAATTCTCAAGGATTACAGTCGTCTTGCGGTTGAAGTGCGTTATGTTCTGAAGAAGAGCGTCAAATCGTGGCAAAGACGTTTCGACTATTTGGGTTAGGTCATTATTACTTGCACTAGGATCAGCATCGCTCACCGTTATGAAAGCTACGCACAACACAAAGCATGCCACCAAACTCCCGCACCGAAGTATCGCAACCATGATGGTCGATATTATCCCAGCAACTACCCGTTGTCAGATTGGCATGCTATTGTTATACGATGAAATTCACAAAGCGTCATACTTGTTTTCGTTTAATCCTGACATACTATAATTGTTTACGTGTCCGCGTGAAAAATGGGGAACCGGATACGTGATATTCTGCCAACTAGCATCGAGCGTTGGACATTTTGCCAGAGATATATCCAGGGCTCAGAACCACAAGGCCTCATCTTCATTTTTTCATAAATGAGATTTTGGTATCAAAATGTTCAGAATGAAATTATCTTTCCAGTACACACATCCTTATCTCCATAACACAACCCCCTTCAAAGTTATAGCCTGTATCACAAGGCCTCATCCCCATCTTCCCAATGTGTTTAAAAATCGTCAATAGTCTTTTTCTCAAAATGGTCAAAATGGAGATAAGGCCTTGTGTTTCTGAGCCCTCGATATTATACATATAAATACTACCATGGCAAAGTGAATGTTCTTATCGATGAGGTAAATGCATTCCCTGCTTTGGTCATCATTAAGTTACCAAAGTTAAAATATTGAATGCTAACATCGTTGCTCTATCACAAGATATTCGTAAATGTTGGGATCATGGGAGACTCCTAATACTGGGCACGTAGGTAGCGGGTCCTGTTTAAAGCCTGACATATTATCCGTGATCGCGTGATCAATGGGGGAAGCGGATACGTGATATTCTGCCAACTAATGTAGCAGCGAGCGTTGGACTTGTTTGCCTGCCAGGTAGATATTAAACATCATTTAGTAGACATGAATGATGAAATGTGATTGGTTAATGTCCCAATGAATATTTTCCCGTATTACCAGAGTAATTTATCATTACTCTGTATCTGATGACAGATATGAGTCCGTATAGTCTAGTAATTTTATCACAGCTCTGATTGGTTACATCAAGGTTTGGACTGATTCATAATTATCATTTCTAGGGGTTAGATGTGGAAAGGGTGGCGGTGTTGGGTTATGGATTTGGGGGGGGGGGGGGGGGGGGGGCTTAGGTGTTAGGGCATGTGGGGTTGGTCTGTTTTTTGTTGGTTCCCGGTTTCATTTCTGTGGTTCCCAGTGTTTTGGTTCCGAGTTGTTTAAGTTGTGCTCAATGTATGTTGGGTTCGATGAGCGGTGTGTTGAATGACGTCGAGCAAAAATATTCTTGTTGGTGGTTCCCATTTTCATTTTGGTGGCTCCAAGTGTTTAAGGTTCCAAGTTATAAAGTGCTAGATATCTTGGGGTGAGGAGGCAGTGTAATGAATTAGGGTAGGGGTGAATTGACAACAATGTTTTAGTTGTTCCAAGTGTTTAGGGTTTCGAGATGTTTAAGTTCAAGTATTCCTCATTTACTTTTTAAAATGCATTCAAGTCTGCTAAATGATAAATTCGTTACCCCTTGTTTGTTCTCATGCAATACGGAAAATATCTATGGTTTGTTTCCAATATCACATTCGGCTATTACGAAAAATACAGTCAAGTAGATTTATGAGTCCGAGAAAATCTTTCCTGATAGTCAAACTTCATTATAAGGGAGAGGAACATTGTGTAAAAAAGTAGATTCTCTAAAGGCAAAGGTCCACTCTTGCTGGCTTAAACCTACTCACTTGGTGACAGATGGAATAGAGTTAAGTAAGTTTTCGAACACAACCGTACTCAACGTTTGAATATTATACGTAAAGACCATATATAATAGATCTGTCAAACCGTGGACCACATTTACCGCTACTTTATAGTGATATTCTGTTCATGTAATCTTATACGTCGAACGTTAATATATGTATACGGAATTATTGACTTCTTATCACTTTGGATGTCAAGAAAATAATTGTGCGCGGTTAACTCTCTATAGCCGAGTATGGCATTACAATTTGATAAAATCTGAATGTACACGTTCCTATAATCATCTACATTACATTGATACACATCGGAATATCTTGTCAGATAGCAGTAAGATGCTGTTTGACTTTGATTGAAACGCTCTGTCTTCATCTCCACATCTCGACTGGTCTTGTTCTCGACTGGTCTTGTTGAGAAGCAGGTACGTCACCGATCAAGAGGCTTACACCAACTTGTATATTGACTGTAATCCTATGGTCAAATACTACTGTACTTTAAGTGCTGTCATTGAGTCCCGTCAAATCTTATTATACATTTATCGGAAGAAGCGGTGTCTTGTCATTCAATGTAAATGAAGTCGGTTCCTGACAGTGGTTGCTGTAGTCGAATCAGAGTTGCCGAAGCGTTGGGTGCTGTTATCCGAAGATCACAACGATTTGACAATGTTTGATGGACCTCCATTCAGAATATAATTCTCGATTTCTGCTTGTACGCTGGTGTTGATGTTACATATCTCAGAATCGTTCGCGGTGATGCTCCACAGAGGTGTAAGTATCAGTTCCGCGGTGACACCTGTTTGTTGTACTACACGAGGCTGATTCAGTAGTAAGAACAAAGTTACCAATATCAGAGGAGAGAGTTTGCATGTTACCATCGTGCTGGAAGTAGGTATCATGGCTTAAAATGTGTTTAAAACAAAATTCTTAAACCGGCTAACGAAACTTCTGATAATGTGGATAATGTTCTGTAAATCAAGATGTTTTTAAGTTTTGTTTTGGCGAGCCAGGAACTCTCGCTGTACCCGTGCAATGCTTTAGTAATAGCGTCAAAAATATTCTGTTAACAAATTTAGATGATAATACAAATTGTCTTGATATCAGGGGATGAGCTTCAACTAATCTGCTTTATAGGATCACGCAAAGCTATAAACTTTGTATATTTTAATATAGTATGTCCTAAACGGTCCATGGAACGTCGAACTGAGTTCAACTGACGTATAACTTGTTTAAGTATAAATACATCATAGTGCTAACTATTGCGACCTGTCACCAAATTAAATTAAAATATCCAAGCAGCGCTGCATAAGACGTCTGTATAGGGAATGTTGGGGCCAATCTAATGATGGTTTGCTATAATGTTGGTTGTGGTGGAAATGAATAGAAGAATATCTAGAAGACTAGAAGACGCTGATACGTTCCGTACATGTGGATCTGACAATCGTGTATCAGTGGTCAGGATAACTTGAGTTGAAGCTTGTTTGAACAGACAATGTCTTCGGTTTGTTATGAATTCCGTTACCATATGCAACTCTTTTACCTTGATTTGTAAGGACCCTTTTGACAGTAATAATGTATCGCGATTGTATACGGGGGTCCTCTTCGTAATTGTTAAGTTCCTTTACAATACAAACAACGCAATACTGAACCTACCAATTGCATTCTACTTACTATTACTATGTATAATTTCACCTTAACACTGACACTGGAAGAGTATGCCTTCCTTACGAATTTAAAAACAACGCCACACATCTTTTTCATTTCATATTGAGGAGAGAAATTATTATTATAATATCAAATATAAATGTAACGTAAACTTATCGCAGACGTTTCACTTGGACGTCAAGTATTTCAATGCCTTTTAATTATGGCATAGAAGCTGCAGGTATATGATTTCGTTTATCGAATATGGTATTTATCAAATCCACCTGCCAGGTAATTTTCCAATTAGGAAACCTCGTTATCCGAGACAAGTGAACCGTTAATATTAACAGGTGTCGAGTTTCTTATAGGTAGAACAGAAAGCAGAAGTCACCGAGTTATTACGTGAACGGCAACTTGATATAGAAATTAAATGACACAGATAGTGATGTTTGTCACAAATTCTGCAGATTTTGGTGTTCGAATTGGTTTCCATAAAAAGTTTAAAAAATGTATGTTACGTCATGTTAGATACATTTTTCCCATTCTAAAACACGAGTAGGTTTTTTTTCTCACTTTTGAACCGTTACCATTTAGAATCACGAACACCGCAAACACAAAATTTATCTATAAAGAAAATTCCCATATATGAGGGGTATCAAAAAGTTTTTGAAATCACCCAGAAGTGAAGGAGCTCTATCGATGACATTTTGTTAGTGTAATCACTGGTCCTTAAAAACATTATGGTGCAAAAATGGTCTCATAAGTATATGGTCGAATCCAACGAAAAGTGTACACGTGATGTTCAGGCCTATAATAAAATAATCTATATCTTGACTATTTTATTTTTGTGTTATACGTATCCGCCTCGATGAGACGCTTCGCGCCATATATAATATGACTAACTTTTATGCACAATTGGGCGTATGCGAGCAATAAACCTGCTATTGTTCACCCTTTTTACAAAATAGCTGTTAAGGTTTTATTTTAGACATATAACCGTTTAGATGAAAACGAGCTTAAGCGGAAATAATTTTACCTGTTACCTGTTTGATTGGTGGATATCTCAAGAATGCCTCTTGTAATTTTTGTTACTTTTGATCAATCCCCTGAATTGTTGTGATTTTTTTGGCTGTGGTAAGTTTTGACGTTACCTACCAATACATGTTTTGTTAAATCTCACTTTCGGGGAAGAATTCGCCTGAGGTAGTGTAATTTGTGCTGTAAGGATACCTAAATATGTTAAATACTTAAATGCATTGTCCACATTCAAGTCGATATTTTGATAAAGCTGTTAGAAATTTTAAAAGCGGAAACGATCGGTTTGGTAAAAAAAATGCATTACCTCCGAATACCTATTTAAAACACTGCCATTTTAATATAAACACAGATTAGTAAATGATATCTATAGAATAAGCGAAGTGTGATACAATGTACATGTGTGCCAAGTTTTATCATTTTGAAGGCAACATTTTTTGAAATATCAGCAATAAAAGGCTGTATTCGTAGGCAAATTTGAAATATGAACTTTTACCTTCAAATACAAATAACGATACCGTGGTTATTCCCTCCGTTGTTACATACTTGTATCGACTGGAATAAAGTAGAAATGTGCGCTGCGTTCGGCAAGCCACAGAGAAGTTTTGCATCAATCTTTCAGCTTTTGTAAAAAATTCTGTAGTTTGCGTACAAGTACATCAATAATTTGTTGTTGTCTTAAAAGTTGATTGAATATAGCCTCCCTATGTCTCAATCTTGTTACTCCTATTAGTGTAGTTGTTTATGTTATTCACGCAAAGACATCCTCTGACAGTTGATTTAAATCGCAATGGGGGTGATTAATGTTTATATAAATAATCAGTAACAGCTTCTCGTGCATTGACTTCATGTTGTATTCGGAGGTAACATGTATATGTAGGCAACATTCAATAATATACACGGTGCATATTGGCCCTACACTGAAAAATAATTTGGTGTCATTTTGACACTAAAACAAGCGTCAAAAAAATGGGTCCTCAGTTGGCCACCTAAAGGTGTCAAATTGACACCATTATGGGTGTAAAATATGAAACCTTTGGGTGTCATATTCAGTTTGACACCTTTGGGTGGTTACCTGAGGACCCATTTTCGAAAATGCCATTACACCCCAAATGGGGTGTAATATTGACTCTCTTAAGTGTCATATTGAGTTCGACACCCTAAAGGTGTCAAATTGACACCATTATGGGTGTCAAATTGACACCATTATGGGTGTCAAATATGACACCTTTGGGTGTCAAATATGACACCTTTGGGTGTCAAATATGACACCTTTGGGTGTCATATTCATTTTGACACCTTTGGGTGGTTACCTGAGGACCCATTTTCGAAAAATGTCATTACACCCCAAATGGGGTGTAATATTGACTCTCTTAACACTTTCCACGCGGCTATTATTTTTTACCATACACAAAACAGATTTTTCAGAAACCTTTCACAATTTTCAAAGTCTATCTCAAGGATTACTGACCCAATACTAGGCATGTTTGTACTTATGTCAATGCATTTCTCATGGTGGTTCTAAATATGGTAATGAAATTCAATAAATTTGACATTTTTTAAACATTTTGTGAAATTTTGTAATGTCGTCTGCAGCCGCCTGCCGCGTGGAAAGTGTTAAGAGTCATATTGAGATAGCACATGTTTAGGAGCCGTTTTCTCGTCGCCATTTGTTTGCATGTTACGAGCCGGTAAGACTGGTAAGTACCGATCTGCTCCATTTCCAGACATTTTTGATAATAATTATGATACAATTAGCGTAATGTAAGACGTCCGTATGAAAAAGATGACCACTGAGCCAGATAAATCGTGCTACATGTATGTAATGTTGCACATATCATCGTATGCATGCATGACGAACACACACATAGTACTAGTAGGTTCATGCACTGACACACAGTCCAACAAAATGCTAGTCTCTGACTATGAAATTGTAATTCATTTCATCAGTTAGTTGGCGCAATATTAAACAACATGAACAAGGCTTACATTACGCTAATTGTATCATAATTATTATCAAAAATGTCTGGAAATGGAGCAGATCGGTACTTACCAGTCTTACCGGCTCGTAACATGCAAACAAAATGGCGACGAGAAAACGCATTCGTTGATATGTTGATAGACGCCCAATTTGGTGTCAGAATCACACCAATTGGTGTCAGAATTACACCAATTTGGTGTCAGAATTACACCAATTGGTGTCAGAATTACACCAGTTGGTGTCAAAATTACACCAATTGGTGTCAGAATTACACCAGTTGGTGTCAAAATTACACCAATTGGTGTCAGAATTACACCAATTGGTGTCAGAATTACACCAATTGGTGTCATGCTGCTTCGACGCCTCTAAAAACCGTGAGCTTTCCCGCCAACTATTGACGCCCTTGGAGTTATTTCAATTAATCTGACACCAGTTTTGGTGTAAATCACTAAATGATCACTGAAAGGTGTCCGTCGGACACTTAACGGTGTCACCGTAAATTATGTGCAAACCCATATCATTGACGATTACACCAATTTTGGAGTCAAAATAACGCCTTTGTAAGTGTCATTTACAGTTGCAGAAGCAGTGCGCAATCATACAATCTGACTGGATATATTATTATATTTATATTTGGAGGGAAAAAATTAATATTCCCTTATTAAATGAAAATAGGAGGTGTTAATTTAAATAAAATGCATGGTGTAATCACACTGGTTTTGCCGAGAACATATTTTTTTGTTGGAGTTAGAGTGAATGAATGTTATTTATATCCATAGATTACACGTTGATCGTCTTAAAATGGGTTCATTTAGTCATAATATCCATGAAATTTCGGCTTCATAATCAATGTTCTCATATTCCATTTTGTATTCGTAGGTAACCTATATATTAGTTAATGAGCATGGTACAATTCCTGTATTGTTTTTCGCTTTCATTCGCACCTTATATTATGTAAATATTTAGCAGGAATGTATAAGACGGGAATAATATCGTTTGGTGCGTAATATTGTTTTAAACCAGCTTGTCGATATGATGTATACGTAGTTAACCAACTTCCTCTGGAATTGCAGAGAAGTGACGTCGAATCCACAGAGAGATTTTGGACAACGGAAACGGAAAATTACACTCAAAATGAATACATGTTTTTCCTTTTTATTAGATGTAACGGCACGATTTGAATACTGAAAATGGAAAGCAATGGATGATATCTCGATATAATACGGTATTATCATGTATAAATAAGATTGTAAGTAATATAAACTTTTGCAGACATATAAATAGTATAATATCAACTCGAATGTATTGCTATGCCTTTACTGGAATACTGCTTATCGGTAAAATTCGTTGTTACGATTCATGCCACAGTGATGCCTCGTATGTTAAAATCTTTAGCATGATAGTCACCTTTTGAGTTTTCCTTATGTGCAATCTTCAGAATAGTCAATCAGATATTCAGTAGTAGAAAATCATCTTGGAGAGACTTTGAATCCCTCCATTTAGTCCTGTAAATTGAATATCTCTCAACTCTAATGATAATCAAATCTCACCTTTGCAGTGTTCCCTATATAGATGGAAAGCCGCTATTGTCTCTATCGGAACAAATTGACAGTCGATCTGGTTATAATATTGTATTAGCCCATACCCTTGGCCTTCTGAAAACACTGGTCTTAAGTGCACCTAGCGGTGGGTCACGAGGTCAGAGGTCAATGACCTTTTTTTGAGCCTCCATTTCACCTACATTTATGTTTTAGAGCAGAGAACGTGATAGAATTGTTCAACATTTTTTATATTAGTCTCATGTTAAAGCTAATCATATTACCCACACGTTGGTATGTAACAACATTGATATTGTTAACAAATGTTGCCAAAATAACTAAAACAAACGAGATAAATACGATTTTTTGGTAAAAATGAAATTTCATGATTTTGAAAATGTCCCCTGGTTACGTAACCAATATTGATATTGAGTCGTAACTTTTCCAGGAACTGTCTTACATATGTTACTGCCTTGTGTCAAAATTACAATGAAGTACCTAGTCTAATACTGAATGTATGAATGTTCAAAGTCAATAATTATGATTTCTATTTTCACACAAATTATCACTCAAAATGCACACAGCGCACTCTCGCAATCATCATTCATTCGTCTCAGCACAGGCCGGGAACATAAAGAATTGCGCTCCGATGCACCTGATTTCTAGCCAGAATATATTAACCTTGACTTTTGTGTACATTTTTAAATAAACTAATTATCTTTCTGTTCAATGACAGACTGTGACGTCAGGGGACAACATACTTTTTACGCACTTAGAGGGCCTACTATCTGCAGTATAAAAGAGTGCATTAATTGTGATCGCTCTCGTCCGGTAATGCGGGAGAATTTTGATGAAATATTACCTTTAAGAAATCGTTAGACATTTGCTGAACGTGGTGTTAGTATATCCCACTTCTCCCAACTTCTACATGGAAGTAGTTCACTGATCATCCATGATATTCGCATTTCGCTGTGATACGGTCTGGGTATTTATGTTTCTTCCTGGTGCATGCATTGGCAAGGTTCTCCTCCGAGTTTATATTGAAATGCTACGGTAGGAATGCATCTTTGAGATTGGGATGTAGGTCGGTTTTTTTTTGTCTGCTCATCCTCGACATATGGTATTCAGTTCTGAGTTGCTCTCAATATTTGGCCGTGACGACGCAAATTGAACCTTCAATTCAATTTCCTAGAGAAAAGCTGCAACAGTTCAAGACGTGGAGCAGGGTGCAGTTTCGGTGGTGGCACAACTGGCCAACTGGCACAGCTTCCCATTTTTCTTGCCCCATGAGTCTTAGGTTAGCTGGTGCCAAGAGTTGGTCATGGATGGCATTAATCTGGAATGCTAGGAATTATGAGTTCCATATCCATGATGCGCCAGCTTGCAGAGTCCCATCCCATGCATCGCAGCCACTGTTCTTGTGTTGTGCATCCGGAGATCGAGGTATATCAGCATTTTTTCCCCGTTTACATAACCTGACTGCTCAGGCACTTCCTGAGGTCGTTCAGGGTCGTGTCTTTAATCCGTTTCTGATTCTCCTTGATTTGGCTGTCCGTCGTATACTCATTCCATAGGATGCGATACCACTGATTTTGCTCTGCCTCCATTACATCTGGACCTCCTCTTCTTCTTCCCTAAACACTCTCGGTACAGTGTTTTATCATCTCTGGAGTGCTTTTTCCTTTCCATGATATTTGGTTAACTGCATACATTTCACTGAGATGGTGAGTCGTTTCAGTTGTAGGCCGTATCATCACGTATCGTGTTTTAGCTAGTAAAAGCACTATTTGTTAGTGCTTCTGGTTATTCCTGCCCATATCAATACTTTGTGCAGACTGCCTAAACTTTCTCAATGTAAGTGATTAGTATAAGTTGTAAATTGTATATTCCCATACAATTTGTGTGATGATCACATTGAATACTTGCTTGCTAGCTTATGGCGACGTAAAAGGTCGGACTTTTGTGATGGCCTTCCACACTGCTCTATCATGCGCAGCATGCAATTTTCCAGATCTTAAGCCGGTGTCCTCTGTAAGAATCCTGATGTAGTCTTTCCTGGATTGTCCCCTGGATCTCATTCCATGTTAGGGTTGCAACAAGAGAACTTTGCTGCCTCGTCATTTCTCCGAAAACAGTGTCCGGCAAGTGTTAGTCTCCTCGACTTTCACCTTCGAAAGTTATGTTATTAGAAACAATGTTCTAAAACTGCATCAAACTAATCATCTCCCTCACTATCACTTTTCATATCTACCTCTTCATCGTCATCGCTATTCAGACTCTGGATCTAGGACAATCGATGGTGGATATCTCTCTCCATCGTACCACACAATGGATAATGTGTCTTTTTGGTCATTCAGCCTCCACCCATTTTGATCTGGTCCAAAATCAACCGGGTTTGCTATGGATGCGTTCTTCCACATTAAAGTCACGTAGTTCGATCTCTCAATCTTCTTTACTAGCACTGACTTGCAGGGTGGTAAGCAAGATGGGTCGGACGATTTCAGTCGTTCCAGTGGTTCTTCCTTATTTTTCGGAGAGTAGAGTTTAGCAAACATTGCAAACCTGGCTTCATTCACGCATTTGAGCTTGGTCTGGGCGTACATTGACAATACAAACTCCTCAAGTGTATTAGCTATATCCGTGGTGACTTTATCAACTTTTCCAACAAGCCCAAATGCTTCGGTAAATTTAGCACTCTTTACCATCACGTCATATGGACTAGCCTTTCCTTTCCTAAGAAAGGCCGCCGTATAATCCGAACCCGTAAACGCATGGAATCCGGGCAATGCTGAACAGACATCAACACCAATGGTCTTCGCCAACTGACTGATATTGATCGTCCTTCGGGTATGACGATAATCCTACATCCATATACAGGGAAGCAGAGAGAAGATATGCATGGTACAAAAGCAGAATGAAGACCGTGTCCGTGTCACTTTCTCGGATCGTGATGTAAGGAGACCTTTGTAAACGCACTGAACAGTACCGTGCATGGAAGATAACACGGGTATCCGCCTCCAGATGGTTACATGCCAATTTTTGGACTCTGTTGTTGACATTTTCCCATCTTCTACCAAGTATTTGAAACATTGTATTCCGACACCATTAGTAGAGTATGCGACTCTTCAGGATGTCTGCATATATCCTTTTGCCACTCCACGGATAGGAATTGTAGCAAAGCAGTCTTGAATGAAGATGAGAGGAGGCAGGTATTGAAGTCCGCGTTACGTTTCTGATCTGGGCCCTTGATAATATAAGAACCTTCATAATTACCGCGAGAGGATCGCTTTGGGTCTTTGATTGTAGGAGATTCATACCGATCTCATATTAAGTGGACAACCCTGGACTGAATTGAGCACAGTTTCTCCATGATGGCTCTGGCAACTCCGCCAAATGTACGTGGTAGCACTGTAAATGTTCTAAAGAAGAACATTGCATCAATAAGATAGGCATCACACATGGGAAGACTATCCGACTTGTGAAGACTATCTGTGCTTGGTTTAACCTTTGCCTCTAGTTTTTCCATGATGGTAGACTTCTTGGTTTTGTTCATTATACCGTTGTAGTGGCACAATGACACAGGTACCTCTATCAGCATTGATCAAAGGATATGTTAACAACATGCGCAGATCGATATCCTGCTTAGTTGCAAGTAACAACAATCGGCCAAAGAGATCCCTGGTACAACGAACTTCTGCCCCTTGAGATCCTTCGTCTTGACTTTCATCTTGATTGAATCAGATGCAAAATTCTTGACTTTACGTCGCTTAATAGGTTTTTGGCCGGGGTTTCTGGAATCTCTCATGATTTGTTTTACACTCATTTGCGAACGTTGTACTCCAATCTGTTCCAATTTCTACAAAGTGCATCTCTTTAGTAACCTCAGATAATGCTGCTCGTCCTGTTGTGACGCAAAATAGCTGGTCACCTTTGCAGTCTGGATCAAATGGATTCAAAGTGGTCTTAAATGCATCAACGATACTCTTGACATCTGCGTTGTCCCGTGTTATACGTTGTGTGCTTAATTCTTGCGAAGCTTCTTCTTCGGGATACATCCCTGCACTTTCGAGAAGGCACCCACTGCCTTTGCCCGGGATGACCTTGTTACCACCCATCTTGTGCGCGCTGTCTAGTTGTTGGTTATTGACGTTATGTCTTGAGGCTGCATCTCTGTTAATGGTTTGTTCAAGGGTCAAATCTGCAGGGCTCCGAGAGAAGTTTTTTGAATTTCGACGGATGAAAAGAGCTCCTTTGTGTAAAAGTTGACGAACTGGTTCAGCCATGTTTATTAGGTTTAGATGGTAGCAAACCATCCACCTGGCGTAGTTTGGTCTGTGCACTGCAAAGAATACGGGAATCATCTTTCCAACCGTAAGTCTACATCATTGGTTCTGCATCTTCTATCGAATAGTAGGTATATCTTGACAAGTTATACATAACCCATCCAATACTTTGCCGTTGCTCAATGTTTCCCTTGCCTGGTTTCGTTAGTAAATTTGTCATACTTCGCAATGACCTCGGTGAAGACAGAAGACTGCTCCATCTTACGCAATGATTTGGGGTCTCTATTCTTCTGAAGTGTGATCAAATGCTCAAAAAACTCACTGGGTATGGGTCCGTTTTGACTGATGAATTGCTGTAAGTGCAATGTCTCTATAGCCGTAGCCAGTAAAGGATGGATTCGTTTACAACGGTTGAACTGCTTCCCTGAAAATACCCCCATTGTGTGATCCTTGTGCAAGTACATCACGATCGCCAAAAATGTGAGGGCCTCCTGATTCATCCAAATAATATCTTATGCATGCGAAATAGGTCATGGCTATGTGAAATGGTCCGAAGCATATGAATACGTTGTCAAATCTAGGAGATTCGGTTGATTGTATTTGTAATGCCGGTTTGGCAATAGCAAGATCATAGTGCACTACCATAAACTGCTGATTACATTCTTTGGCACCTGCTGTGACCGCTTCATGGTTTCCTTCACAACATCTAGTCTCGTAGGTGGGAGTGGTATGTTTTCCAAGTAATGCACCTTTTGCATTGGTAAGTCATCTACAGTTGTAAGGGAGTTCCATCCTCTCCACATCGGTTTGTCTTTAAGTAACGCGAACGAAATCATCCATAGTGTACCTTGCCTTAGTATTTTAACCAAATTCGGTGGAACTTTGTTTGTGAAGGTTTTATACGAGAATGAATTAGTTATAGGTTCCCCTCTAACAGGCTCACAATATGTGGCAAACGTTGTTAATTTTCTCTTCTTAGACTCCGTAGTCGATACAACACTACTATCACCCTCATCATCACCTTCTGACTTTCTTTTAGTACCATTTCTAGGCCCTGTTGCGATTTCTTCACTCTTCTCAATCCCTTCCTTTGTCACTTGTTGGACAAGCACAGCCATATGTACATCTAACGCTACTTCTATTCCTCGCTTATCTTTTTCATCCTTCTCCATCACTTCATCTGTCATCTGTTTTGTCGCCATAGTCGCCATCTGTATCTCTAACTCTGCTTCTATTCCTTGCTCATCTTCCTCACCCTTTCCTAGAAATTCATCTGTCATCTGTTTGGTTGTCACCAGCTCTAACTGTAACTCTGCTCTTGCTTCTATTCCTCGTTTATCTTCTTCACTCTTCTCTAACACCTCGTCTGTCATCTGTTTGATCGGCATTGTCGCCATCTGTATCTCTATCTCTGCTTCGATTCCTCGTTTATCTTCTTCATTCTTATCAAACACCTCGTCTGTCATCTGTTTGGTCGCCATAGACGCCATCTGTATCTCTAACTCTGCTTCTATATATTCCTTGCAGATAAGTTTAGAAAGCTGTATGAAAATGTCTCCAAATTAATCGTGTTAATTATCAATTTACGGTTAATCAAGTGTACATGGCATTGTATATTGTGATGATGTGAATTGCAACATTTATACCTAGGCATGTATTAATCGATAAAACCCGACATTCAATCACAAAGACATTTATCGACCCCTGTGACGTCACAATACGCCAGGTGACTCAACGATAATCTATGTGATTATATTGTTAAAGATGTTCACAAACGTCAATGTCAATATTGCTAGAAATCTGGTACATTTGAGCACAATTTGTTATGTTCTCCCAGTCTATACTGAGGCGAATGAATAATGATTGGGACAGCGCGCTGTATGCATTTTGGGTGTTAATTTGTGTAAAAATAGAAATCATAATTATTGACTTTGAACAATCATACATTCAGTATTAGACTAGGTACCTCGTTGTAATTTTGACACAAGACAGTAACATATGTCACACAGTTTCTGGAAAAGTTACGACTCAATATCATGATTGGTTACGTAACTAGGGGACATTTTCAAAATCATGAAATTTTATTTTGACCCAAAAAATCGTATTTTTCTTGTTTGTTTTAGCTATTTTGGCAACATTTGTTAACAATGTTAATATTGTTACATACCAACGTGTGGGGAATATGATTAGCTTTAAGATGAGACTACTATGAAAAATGTTGAACAATTTTATCACGTTCTCTGCTCTAAAACATAAATGTAGGTGAAATGGAGGCTCAAAAAAGGTCATTGACCCCTGACCTCGTGACCCACCGCTAGGTGCACTTAAGACCAGTGTTTTCAGAAGGCCAAGGGTATGGGCTAATACAATATCATAACCAGATCGACTGTCAATTTGTTCCGATAGAGACAATAGCGGCTCTCCATCTAATATGGGAGGATTATGCTTGATGGTTGTCCTGATATGATTCTGGTTAATCAAACGGCATATTTAGTCACTGTCTGCGTTTATAGCCTGGGGGAGAGATATCTGAACCTTAGAATGGTTATACTTGACCAATAGGTACGTTTTGTAATCTTATAATCGGTGAAATGATAAGCACTTAAATTACATTAGGTTTACACTGCATCTCCGGAAAAGTACAATCCACATCCCTTAGAGAGGAAATATTTTCAAGACGCCCTCGTTTGACATGTGTGTTGGTTTATTTAAAAATATTTAAAAAGTGATTATAGACGGATTCGAACCAGCAACCTTTGCATTCATAGACAGCGCTCTTATCGATTGAGCTACTGAGGAAAGTGCCAGAGAAGCGCAAGATTATAATCTATAGGTATTAAATTCTCAAAATCGATTACTGGTGTCACTATAATAGACGTTTTTTTCTAGTTAGCCGATTTTAACGATCTAATAATACACCAAATTGTTCAGAAATCGACGAAGCTCAATGCTTGGTAAAACATGAAAATTAAATCTGATGAAGACAGTTAAAAAATTACTGGAAAAGTTTATACAGCTCCTGTTCTTCTTCTGATGAGCAATTCTACCCGAAGATATTTAGCGTTGAAGTTCAGTATTTTCTTCATCCAATGCGTCAATGATCTAGATCTACGAATGGCGAATTCTCTAATTTAATGCCACCCCTTTCATTGTTTCAACACCTGTAGCGACCCATGTTTATATTATAGTATGCCTGTGGTCGGATATATTGTCATCTAAGAATTACGTCACCACTCAACACAGCTGAACTTTTAGGTGATAAAAAACCAACAGAGAGCTGTTGCTATTATGTCCCAAATTTCAAATTTCTAAGGGATGTGAACCCGAGCTTGGACCGATTTACTCTGTAATTTATGCCCGGAGCCTGAGACAGTATAATTCGTTTAGAATTAAGGTTTTGCACAACGTCCGGTTCTTGTACTTTACGCGCTACAGGTACGCTAAAGGTACCGTATGTATATTTTATTGACATCTTTCTTATTAAAAGAATAACTACCCGATGTATCACGTATCCATCACGCGACGGCCAGACCGACCCATTTGTTTTTCGAATTCAAAATTTATGCTTCAAAATGTTTTGATTCTTTTTGAAAGAATATGACATTTTTGTGAAGAGATTTGATTTAAAAAAAAACGTTTACAAGAACCAGACTTCGTGTACACCCCCCAAAAAAATAATACACCCCCCCCCCCCCCCCCCCCCTCAACAGAACAAACACAAAACAAAAACAAATACGACCGACCGACTGACCTACCCTACCTGGTCTGTTTTCCCGTTTTCATCTGAACCAGTTAAATGGTGGTTGACGTTCGAAATAAACATAGCGACTGGGCGAAGACCCAATTATATTCGCATACACATCATATTATAGAGTATAACTAATAACGTTCCATTGCTAAATTAAGAATAGAGGAATGATCAAACAGACTATTTGCTCGCACGTGAGTTGGGCTGGGAATGCCGAGGAGCATCATTTTGTTTTACGGATATTGGCAATTTGGCCGCATTAAAACCACCACTTCGCTTTCAAATACGATTCGATTGATGGTTAATATCTAGAATCGCACATCGACAAGTAGATTTCGTTTGTGTTTGTGCAAACTTTGTGTGTCGGTTCTGTAGAAAAGGTCCTTAGGCACTCGAAGATATTAACTGAATTGTAAATTACATCTTCGATCTTTGCCATAATCTGAGGCAAGCAGCCGCCACCCTAATACGAGAGAATACGAATGTTCAGTTCGTAAATGAAACTTGACAGCATTGATGACGAATTACTCACGCATCACTATTAACAGTAACAGTATAGGTTGAATGGTAGACAGTGTATTCATCGAATTGTCGTGTACGCTGTACATTATCTAACTTAACCAATAGTGAACAGAGTATCAGTGGGAAAAGGACGGTGAGAGATTCAACGAAACAAATTGAACGTTGGACCGAGTGCTCATCGTATTCAATGACGCTAATGTACGATAAAATACGTTTATATTGGAGAAAATGAATCAGTGGCGATATAAGATGGAACATTCAATTTCCGTAAATGATGTTTTTTGTAAGTACAATGTCAAGCAGGGGTCATTGTACGGAACGATAATAACCTTGAATTGACTCAAAGTAAGATTACTCGTATGATTTTCAGACATCTCACATTGCCAATCATTGAGAAAAACTCTTACATTGGGAACTAACTCGTAAGAGATGATCTTTACTACTAGATGGTTTCATATACAATCATGTTCCCGTGAATACACAAAACCTCGCATCATATTCGTCTTTCTTCTCCTCTGTTAGTCATCAATAATATATCACTAGAGAACCTTCCCTGTGTAAGGCAATGGAAGCTGATCAACGAACATTGAGAACGTCAATGGTTTCAAATACAACCATGTTACTATAAGATAACCGAAACTCGCTGTCATTGATGATTTATAACGAGTAAACCACCCTTTTTAATAGGCAAAACACGGCTATTTATCCGATATTCTTTAACCCGCGAACTTAGGTTGTTCGAATGGATGGCACGCAACAAGACGAATATCGTAACAATAATCCTAACAAGGTTTGTCGTCGTATTTAAATATTCAACAGATTCATGTTGTCTTTATAATTTTCTAGAGTTACGACGATCGATCAGATTGCTAAGAGCACATTCCTGACAGCGAGCTGATTTGGTATTATTGCCAGTGTTGGATATCGTTATAGTTTTATGTATGTAAATACGCCGTGCAGCCGTATCACAATAGTTACCGGTGTCCAAAGCTCGCATAATGTCGACAAAACAGATTTGTATATGAAACACTTATGTAAATATTTAGATATATAAAAACTAATCCCCTCTGATATGTCCGAGGTGATTGTTTTCAATGATACATTATAAAAAACCATCAATCATTTTTTTTTTTTTTTTTTGAGTTATGGACCAAAAAGTGCCAAAACAAATTGTTGGCACTTTTTGTGGCACTTTTTGGTCTTTAACTCAAAAAATAAAAAAGATTTTAAAAAAAGCACCCCAGGTAATGATATCACGATTATCATAAAACTAGTTTGACAACATTTAACAAAATATATTTTGAGTTATCTTTGCAGAACCTAAAATGGGTCAAAAAACATGTTTTTTATAATTTTTTTCCAAAATGGTCAATTTCATTATCATGGTTGGATTCATTGAACCCTTTTCTGCAAAAAACTGTACACGTTTATAAAGATTAAATGAATATTGAAGAAGTTACGGTAGTTTTACGGAGGCTGTACCTGAGAGTCCACACCCCCTTAACATCGATTTTATTTCTTAATATAATGATCCCCGGCGATTGGAATCAATGAATTTATTAAGATGGCAGATGTATACACAATTGCACTCCATTACGAATCCCGTCTCTGATCTACGATCGGGTTCGCCGTGGTGCTCATTTATTTGATGGTTGAATGAATTTTCGAATAAAAGGTCGATTCATACTTCAAGGCTATGCACACGATTCTGTCCTGAGCGTTGGTGAAATCAAGCGCATGCCGGTCCGTGCTCAATCGGTGCAGGTGGAGAAAATTATGAAAGCGACAAAGGCCTTCTTGTCGCCTCGGGTATGAATAGACATTAAACGACAATTTTCTTCAATCTGGCTGTTTTCGGAATTTTAAAAAATTGTGTTATCCACCATGGCGCAAACATTTTGTTGGTCTATTGGTCTCATCAATGTTACAAAAGTAAGACATAAATTTTTAAAATCTGCCCAGAATTGGCCGAATGTGTAATTTAACCCTAACCCCCGAGGCACCTTTTCCAAAGATTTTTTTTTCGCGGCCAAATAGCGAGGGGGAAAGGGCCGGAACTCTGGGTTCAGAGGCAGACGATATGATATACCGCTAAGCCACGGGGGGGGGGGGGTGGGGGGGGGGGGGGGGGTGGGGGGGGGGCGGGGGGAACCATACATGGCTCAATATACTTCGCCATGTATATACCCTGGGGCCATTATTTCATCGAAAAACTGCCGAGCCGGGTGACACAAGCACACCGCATCGTAGTAATTCGTAGTACTCAAGAGTGTTAGGGTTAATGTGCAACTTTGTCAACTAAATCGAGAATTTCCCTAATCGTATGTTCATTTTGAGCGTCTACAGTATTACGGACTTCACATTTAAGACGCCTGTTGAGTAAACAGCTCTTAAAAACCTACCTTTTCCCAAATTAATTGCTAGTCATTGTGCATATTTTTGGTTTCTTAATTGTATATTTAAATATATCTGTTTTTATCATAATTGCTGATGTAATAAGTAGGTTATGTATTTTATCATGTGTCATTATTTTGTTGCATGCTGTAAATATATTGTATTTTAGATTGCGTTTTAATGTACAGCGCATTGATCCATGGGAAATGCCGCTTTATAAGTATCCTGAAATAATAATAAAATATCAATAAATGTCGAGCGGCCGACCAGCTTCGGTCAGAGGGCCGACCAGCTTCCAGGTCTAGTACTTTCCTGATCGCATTAATAGTACATGTACCTTCATGGGCATGAGACCATGCGTAGTGAGAACGAGCTATAAAATCCGTTTGTCCCATTCTACAATCAAATAATATGAAAATATCTAAGCTATTTCCCGCATTGCTAATATTTGTCCGACAATAGAGGTTATCAATTTGTAGCCATGCGCAACGGGAATCGCACCTAGCCTAATCTAAATTAAATTAAATCGATGCATGACGTCCAATTCATTGATTGCATGAACAGTGCTGCCAAATTGGCCTAATTATAACGAAACAGCTGGTGCTGGTCTTCTTTCTGAAAATCTTAAACGCAGTTATTCAGATGGCAGCTAACCCAAGGTAGCGATGAGTGACCGGGGATGGGATGGGGTGGGTGGATGGTTCAGTGGATCTGAGTTTACGGGGATGTGCCACCAAATAGGGTTCGCTTTTCATCTGGTAAAACGGATGATCCCTTATTTTTCTATTTACTGGTAAATGTATGGATTCATTATTCGTCATTGGGGTAATTGAAAGGTCGTTAGTGGTAAAAAAGGGTCATTACTGGTGACAAAGTGTCAATACTGGTGAAAGGGGGTCATTAGTAGTAAATATATGGGTGGCAAAACAATAATTAAGTGGTAAATGTTTCGGTCATTTTCAAAATCCTTGGCGGCACACCTATACCCACAAAAATAATGCGAATAGGGATATCATAAATCATGTGTAACTCCAACATAAACCCAGGACCAAATGTTTTCGGCATCATTACTATCCCTAATAATAAAGATTACAAATCCCGATCATGTTCTTTTTTTGCCACAGGGGTCATAATGTTGGGTCATAATGTTTGTTCATATATGTTCGGCTAACGTGCAAGGTTGTGACTTCAAGTGGAAATCAATGCCACTAAATTGTGTTAAGTATTAAACACAGTTCGCCGACGGATATTGAAGTCTGGCATTCAAGGGGTAGCGTAAATTAGAACTGTGTAGATTTGAGCTACATTTCACACATATAAATACCCATTACTGCACAAGAATTACGGATATGAGGCATTCATCATGGAATAATACAGTTATCTTTAAATCCATTTGGCTTGTATTGGTTTTAAATATATTATGTTAGTATAATACTTATGTATTCGTTATTATATTTAATTGATTCATATATCCATTTGCCCCTTTTCATTTTGTATTGCATATGCAGGAACGTCAGACCCAGATCGCTTATGGAGTTATTTACTCGTAGCTGATCACCGACTATAGTCAATAATTAATATCGAAGAAGATTTAAAAACAAATTTTCTCTTTGTGATTTCATTATTCCCGTTTTAAATCGCCAAGTTAGTCAATAACAAAAAGTGGCATGGGTAGCACATTGATAGGATATTTAGAAGATTGTTTTGTCAAAATGAATACTGAGCAAATCAAAAACGTGTTGAAGTAGGTATATCCCGTTTAAATGCACATTTTAACTCGTACGAAGGTTACTTGGTCGATTGCAACCCACACAACACGTGTTTTTGCGACGTTAGAATAAATTAAGGGAAAATATATTGGGTAATCTAAATAAACAGAGTTAATAGACTCGAGGCAATACATGCAAAGTCAGGCGTGTTTCCGAGATGTTGCCAGCTTAATGGGAAACGTGGTCTGAGATGTAATTTTGTTAGACCTGGATATTCGTCTCGAGATTGGTGCAGCTTTTTATTTTTAGTCTAAATATCAAAAAAGAGTTATTTAATATCATCACTGTCCTACTATATTCATTGTATCGTAATGGAAGGCTTACATTACAACGTTGTTTCATATTTTTGAATAACAAGATATTGAAAATAATATGTACAGACTTCAATAGATGAGTTTTAGTAATTGTTGATTGGATTTATAACCATGGAGACACTACCATGCATTAATTATGGGTTTTTTCTGAGGAGTGAGGGTCTGTTCTCCCACGAAACAGTAATGTCATTATCTTAAATATTTGTATTCAGACATCAGATGTTAACCTAGAGTAGTCTAAAATATATAACGGAATAAACAATCAGTTACACTACCACAGAAGTTGCGCTAACAAGGACTCGGTTCGATTTACGGATATTGGCAATTCGGTAACATTACTCTTTATTGATGGTAAACCTTCTTCTTTGACACAGAGTTCAATGTATCGGTACTGCAATAAATGTTCACTAATACGTGAGATCAATTAGACACTCTAAGAGAGTAATTGAATTCGAAAATACGCATTAGATCTTTTCCATGTTGAGACAAGCAGCTGACAATACGAATGATGAAATCGGTAAGTTATTTGAAATGTCAATACCCTGAATAATCTTGACAGCATTGATGACGAAATACTCACACACAACTCTGATGATAAAGATTGAATGGTCGAGAACGGGTCATCGTCATATCGTTGTATACGTCGGCTCCCTTTCCATTTCCTATCCAATCTATTTACTTCACACATGCTACATCATTGAAAAACTACGGCGACGACGCATTCACAGAGCGAAGTAGTGTACTATGGAATAACTTAAAATCTGGAAGAACCCCATCGGTGGACATATAAGGTTGATCAGTCTATTTTCTTCAATGACTTTTTTATGTTAGGCCATACGTGTATAACTACGAACTAGCAGTAATTGTACGGATTTTCATCGGACGTAAAGGATCTCGTATGTACCATCAGTATAGTATGGTTGGTGTTTGTATTTTCATACAATAAAGCTCAGATCATTTAAATTTAAAGAAATATTCGTGAATTACTTAATATAGACTATATTAAGTAATTCACGAATATTTCTTTAAATTTAAATGATCTGACAATCGTGTCTCATTTACGATCTATCCCCTTAAAACTTCCAGACAATCCTGACTCCCAAAAACAACCATTATCGAGGGTAAAAAATCATCCCCTCCTACACCATTTATCTGATTTATTTCACACCACCTGTGTCTTGCCAGCGCGCTTGCTACGATTTCCACCGCTATACCAAGCATGGCTCAATGCTCTAGGCGCTTGGTGAGGTCTGTTTCGGCCAGCATACTTTCAAGTGTTGTTTATGGGACCATATGTGACTTTTTCATTTTGTTTTTTTGGGGGATAAAAGTTGCCAATGGTGGAAAGAATGTGTCAATGTTCATATTGTTTGCTTGTCGAACGAGTGAAATCCATTGGATATTAACGAAGTTCGCTATAAAGTAACTGAAAGATATTGTTAACATTTTACCCATACACTCCTTTAGTTAGATTCAATTAAAATTGGATAATTTTCTGGGTGGAACTAGAAGCCAAAAGTCTTACTTTTGAAAGTTGTTGTGTTAAGAAATTCAAGCTTTTAACTTCAATTTGTCATAGAAACTATAGTGCTATTTCCGATTTTGTAAAACCAAAGTTCAAATTTCGAGAAAAAAGTTCACAATATATTATCCCTGGAGCATATTTTAGTTCGAAAACTAGCCCAAATGTGGCTGAAAGTCACCACGTGTGCCAAGTCATCAAGTCATGTGGCAAAATTGTAGACTTTGGCCATCCTCAAGGTCCCCCAGCATGCCGTCAATGGTGTTGGATTGACCAATTATTGGGTGGAACTTAGAGCCCAACACGCGACTTTTAAAGTTCTTGTGTTATGAAATTCAATGTTTGAACTTCAATTTGTTTAAAAAAACTAGTACTATTTCAGATTTTGTCACATAAAAAGTTCAAATATCGAGAGAAGTTACGAAGATATAGAGCAGATTTTAGTTTACAAATTAGCCGAATGAGGCTAAAGATCGACACATGTGGCAAGGCACATCGCCGGAATGTTGACTGCCTTTTGGGTCGTCCCGACAGTTGGTCCAGGGTGTTCACACCATTCACACCATGTTCACACGCAAATACTAGCGTCATGGCCAGTTCAACCTGTCAGAAGCTTGTGCTCAGACTATAGGTTACTGGGACGTAATTTATCCATAGAATCCGGCGTATCCTTGGTGTAATTCATTCACGAGCTAGACTGGTGTTATGACTCTATTACGGAATAAAGCTGTCGAATCCCTTCCGTGGATAATTTTGAATAGGTGTACGAGCTTTGACATTTTGAAAGATCAGAATACTGAACGATTATTGATTCAATTCGGAATATTATCACAGATCAAAACACTTTTCAAATGGACAGCTTTTGTAATGGTATCGTCTGAATCCCTCCATGATCATTAAACATGTTTAGGAATCTCATCGGTTTCAAATTCACTCAAATTTCTTAAAAACTCATAATACTTCGCTGTAAGTTGAATCAACTTTAATCGTATTCTTCTCGTTCTCCTCGAAGTTACATTAAACTGTAACGATTAAACCACTTTAATATCCATGATATAGCCTACTATTAATCTGATATTAATTTACATATGAACTGTTTCAAAATATATGCAACGCCATGACACGAATATCGTAACAAGAATTCTGGCACGGCTTGTCGTAGTTTTCAAATTGTCAATATTCACAGTAGTCTTAATTCACATTGTCTCAACAGTTACAAGGATCGATCATATTGCTATTACCATGTGAAAGAGCACATTCATGACGCATTATTAGATGTAGCAAGTTTGTCACCTGCGCGGCATGTTAGCATGTTGAATATTGTATACGTTTAGGTTAACCGAGCCAAAATCACTCAGATCGGGATAGATTACACTATCCAAAGAAAAGAAAAAAAGAATATATACTTTACAAATCAACCACAAAGGTGCTTTAACAGTATTGAAAACAAGACTCATTTCCATTCCATACAAACTTGTGTTTGATTGTTTGTTTCTTTACGCCAGCGCTGAAGAAAAAAATCACTAAGATTGAATTGAATTAGGAGTTGCTGTTGAAGCTATATTTGCATCGTTAAGGTGCTTCCAGGAGCATTCAAAACCGTGTATCTATTAGATAATACAAGCAAAGCGGCTACAGCGATCACAGCTGGGAGGGCGCTTGTTTGTGCCGCAATTCGGCATGAAGGGTGTAGTGCGTAAGAAGAAGAAAAATGTGTTTGTCCAACAAAGACCTATATTGGTTTAAATGACGCTGCCGGACATAACTCTCAAATAATATAGATACCAATCCCGAACATAATCTGATCTTGCAACAGGGATTCATGATATTTGTTCAGTTAACGTGTACATGGTGTTAGCTTATAACTTCAAATCAAATGCAACAAATAATGTGTTTAGAGTCAAGCGCTGATCGCCGTCGGGTATTGTATGCAGGTTCAATTGGGATCAAGATGGAAAATGCACATTATTTTCTTAATTGTTTAAACGTAACGCACGTTGTAAATTTAAAGTATACAAATAGTTTCATGAATTCTAAAACACTATGGCTCATAATTAAGTGGTGTTAAATGGTAGTTAACTGTTCAATCAGCTAAACTGAAATGATTGTTTACCGTAATAAGCTGATACCTCAATTACGCTTCAGTTTGAGTTATTGTGAAATCAACACTATCCGTTTATGAGTAGGTTAAATCTTAACATCATCATCTGGTACCATTCCGTCAACACACAAGACAAATGTATTCTTAGTGTTTAGCAATTTACGGGAATCTGCTAACTAGTTCTGAACACCCCTTTTCTCCCTATTAAAAAATCACCTTCCCGCTCCGATTGAAAGAAACCTGGCGGGAAGAAACTCTTTGAAGTATCATTGTCAAGTTATTCCTATATTATTATTATTATTATTAATCTGTACTTATAAGGCGCTCTACAAAGAACACAGCGCCTTACAACAGGCAAAAATGATGCAAATACACAAACACAAACACCTAACATTTATACAAATGAGTTTTCAACAAACGTTTGAAAACAGGCACAGACACCGCCTCCCTCAACTGAATTGGCAACTCATTCCAATAACAGAACTAAGCGTGCTTTTGGTCCCATATATGTATACATTATGCATACGAATAAAGTGCCGTGTTCTGACACATTCATGAAACAAGTTCTGATGTAATTCATTCAATCGTGTAACCCAAAGAAGATTTCTTGTGCAGTCCAGCATGCTTAGCAACACTCGGGCAACACTACACTGGCAACAGGGCTTTTCTCCTAACTAAACAGCCAAACATGTGTTAAAGTAATTAACAGCTGGAGGTCGTCTTGACTTTCCACCTTCTAATCAAAGATTTTCTATGTTCTAATACATGGTACATATAGGCAAATTTGGCCCTAGATATAAAAAGAAGGTGTATCCCAACTAAAATATGTATTACAAAAATCAAGGGTCTTTAAGAAAAACAAGAGATTATTCAAATCATATCAATTGAACTACTTGCAGCAGGATTTTCTTAAAGACCCTCATTTAACAAATTATAAGCCTTTCTTTGCAATGTCAATGGGAACCAGTAGATACTGGTGACAGAAATTAGTAATCATGTGATGAAAGTGAAGCATGCTGGGTTTGCTCAAGAAATCTTCTTTGCCTGAGACCCAAAGAACACGAAACCTGATAGTACGCGTCAATTTGGCGATTCCACTTATCCGGACACACGTTTAAGACGCCATACACCAAGTAACAATTACATTACAGTTTTTGATATAAATATTACTTTAATTGAAATTAATTTAGATGTATCTGATTAACATTATGTACGACAATATATATTTAAAAGTAATAACATGAATTTATGAGAAAGGTAATTGATGAACCATCCATTAAGATGACTATCAGTAAGATCAAGATAATACCAATAACTCCATGAGAGGATTGATAAGCATCAATTAGATATCACGTTGAACTCGATGGAAAATGCAATAAGAGAAACTTCATAATTGACTGTGATTTGCTGCCAGGTAATAACTCTTGAGGCTTAAAGTCTAGTCTGGTTGTCAACGTATATTTACAATAGATTTTGTTTTCAAATTAAAAAATGAATACTCGATGGTCAGAATATGTGAATGCAAATATGCCATGATTAATAGTCCTTTTAAAGGTAGTGTATGCAATACCTTAGTAGGCAAACTATTAAAACCATGATACAAAAATAATAGAATACTATTTTCAGTGACTCATATACTTACGATATGCAAGATTCACTTGTGCAAAAGTGTGATAAAAACGTTTGATCATGGCATGTGCATATTAATATCTTTTGAACCACCCTGTATGACTTATATCGATACCGATGTAATCCTGTGATTGACAGGCTCCTGGTTACCATGGCACCAAAATCCAAAAATGTGGTTCCATTAAGTTGTGTACTATATCTTCAAACACTTAAATAGTGGAATTTACGTCGCACAAGCTTGAAAGATAATTGATAATATTATAACGGCATGGACATTATAAGAACATTGGTCCAACATATATGCCTTAACGTAATATCCGTTTTTTGATAATATAAAATAAGAATCACACTAATCAATTACCCCCATATATTTCTTAAATTCATCGGTGTCATTGTGCAAATATCACACGTTTACTAATAACAGACAACACTCCTCTGGCAACGGTACGTGATATCATCTACTGTACTATAATACCTCTAAGCAGTGTTATGATGGAGTTAATCAATATACCACTATGTGGAGGCAGATATGACATATCGTGTTCATTTGCTACTGCTGTTGAAATAAGTATGCGAATAAAAAAATACCCCCCCCCCCAATAAAAAAATTAAAAAAAACCACAAACACCAACACCGCCGCAGCAACAACAACAACAACAACAACAACAACAACAACAACAACAACAACAACAACAACAACAACAACAACAACAACAACAACAACAACAACAACAACAACAACAACAACAACAACAACAACAACGAAGACGACGACGAAGACGACAACAACAACAACAACACCAACAACGACAACGACAACAACAACAACAACAACAACAACGACAACAACAACAACAACAACAACAACAACAACAACAACAACAACAACAACGACAACAACAACAACAACAACAACAACAACAACGACAACAACAACAACGACAACAACAACGACAACAACAACAACAACAACAACAACAACAACAACAACAACAACAACGACAACAACGACGACAACAACAACAACAACAACAACAACAACGACAACAACAACAACAACAACGACAACAACAACAACGACGACAACAACAACAGCAACAAATAAACACCTTAAAATATCGGTATCATATCTTATGCATTCATGACGTGTATAATTTATATGATGTATCCTAAAAAAACGTAATATTCTTTAGTATTAGCGGATATTTTTGTTGTTTTGGTCTAAGGCAAAAGACAAATGTTTTAAAGTCTAAATCAATACGTATGGCACACATACAGTTTTAAAATAATATATAAACATACGGGTCATATTAACATGATTACGTGTCACCAATGGAGCTTAATAACAATCCACTGAAATAAGTGATCAAACGCGATTAAATGAGGCACAATTAGGAATATATGACAATTGAGTTATTTATATCATGATAATGTGTAATAAGTTAAGGTACATTTTATTACCAACGTCAATGTAATATCACATTCCTAACCAAACTTACAAACTCACGTTGTCTAAAAACATCAAAAAATACAAATTGAGGCTTTTGTTGGATACAAAATGTGTCAAAGATCAGATAAATGACTGTTTATGAATTTGACTTATTATGACCTTGTCCCACATTTTTGTGCTCTTAGCTACTGCCGCATTGCGCCTCATTTTGGGTGTCATATAGACTTCCAACATAAAAACTAAAGTGGTACGTTATTTTACTGTTTTAACAGTGCGATTTGATTTTACTGTTTGTCTTATCCTCTACTTCGAATACCTCTCCCCTACTCCAAAGTATAATGATCCATTGACTAAGGCACTCGACATGCCGCTTGAGAACCCTTGCAGACACACGGATGATGTATAACAGGAAGTCTGATTATACGATTACGGCTCCTCTGGGTGATCTACCACCATGAGATCGTCTCTATCATGTTAAAAGGTAAACCATCTTCAACGTTCTATCGGTAACTGACATCGTAAGAACAGGGAACTGAGACAAAATATTGATTCTGAAATGACTTTGAAATCAGCTAAATGATAACATTAAACTCTATTATTCGGACTGAAATATGATGCATGAAGGCATTACAAATCTCCTAAGATAATATGTCATCAGTGTTATTTGATTATTTAATTTTAAAATTTTGAGAACATTACCAATCATGACTGAGTTAAATACGAGATCGACTAAAATATACTGGCTGTTGTCTTATGTCTAATTTCTGTTTGATGATCAATTTGAATACAATTGGAGGTGCAGTTTCACAGTTTACTAATTGTCGCAAGCTCTATTTTTAGGGCCTCTTCACTTCTCCAGTATCTAATTATCGGTAGAATTAAGCATTATATTTGCTGCTTGCAAACCCTCTCAAGTACATGCATGATGTGTAAATAGGGATGCTAGATACGATTTAAACTCCTTTGGGGGATCTGCAGTCAAGTTTGTCCTAATTATTATTAGCTATCGATTCGTGCGACAGTAAAACTGGAGAATGCATAATACAAATCGGAGATGAAATTGACTTTATTATGACATTCTAATTCTGCTAAAAGATAACATAAAATTAAATTCCTCGTATGGAAACATAATTGAATGAAAACATTAAATCTCCCAAGGTAATTTTCATCATTTTTTTCTTCTTTCAATATTGAAAATACATTTACTATCTGTCAGAAACGCTACTATCAAAATCAAGGAAATACATTATTGCTTAACGTAAGCCTCAGGGAAGGTAAATGGTGTAAATAGGACAATCGTCCAATGTGTGTTGGAAAATGGAAGAGCAGATATGAATATTTTGGTGACCATAAATTGGTCAAAACAGTCATGACAGCAGTTTGACGATGAGTCGCAACACGTAGCAACAATAACACTTTTGAAGTGGAAAAGATATAAATTCTCAATCCCTGCATACGTCAATTATAGAAAGGAGTATACTTGTTTCAAAGAGCATTAACTGTTGATGCGTCTGAAAAGTATTTGTAAAGGCAAGTCGAGTGTTAACAGCAGTCAGATATCAAATGTCGGTAAATTTGTAAAGGTATAATGTAGGAATACTAATAGTACAACCATCATCACGTCTGCGATGGTACCTGATCAGTTGGTTTATCCTTGTTGTAAGACGGCGCGGAAATAACCTAATACAAACTCCTCTATTGACGGATTAACGGATTAAAGGATAATACAGCTAATTCCGTAATGGAGTCTTTACACTAGTCTATCTTATGAATGTCTTACAGCAAGGATATACTGATCTTGGTTTATCCATGGTGTAAGACGGCGCGGAATTAACCTAATACAAACTCCTCTATTGACGGATTAAAGGATAGTACAGCTAATTTCGTAATGGGGTCTTTACACTAGTCTATCTAATGAATGTCTTACACCAAGGATACACTGATCTTTTTGGTGACACCAACATTTACAGAGTAGGCGATTGGTATCGAACTTTAACACCGGTATGTTACGGGTGGATTATAACCCGATCGGTCGACATTACCATAATGTTCGTGAAACGTCGAGAGAATAGGTAAAGTATTACTACACGATATCCGTGGCTTTAGAGGCAATATCTGAGTCATAAATACTTACGTTACACGCGTTTACAGCATCGTTAATGTCTTGTTAAAGTATAACATTACCCAACACTGCATCGAGACAACAGTTGCATCCAAAGAACTGCGCATCTGCATTTGATGAGTTTCAACAATCATGTATACACACTTAAAAATAGGTAGTCAAAAATGACCCTATAATAGTCATTTTTGACCCCATTTTGAGGGTCAACTATGCACCGAACCCATTAGGGTCATTTATAACCCTGTAGATGTAGTCAAATAATTTTGACCCTGGTGGTAGTCAATATGACCTGAATGTAGTCATTAATTACTAGTCAATATTTATGGAAAGGGTCAAGATGGTAGTCAATAATGACTTGAATGTAGTCAATAATAATATGGAAAGGGTCAAATCCATTTGACAATAGGGTCATTTTATTCATTTACCTTTTGACTTCATTGTAGTCAAATTTTGACTTCGTTATAGTCAAATGTTGACTTCATTGCAGTCAAAGATTTAACTTAGATTTAATTTGTAAGTCGAGAAACACGAGGTCGGCATTCATTCCGGCCAAGAAAACCTGTATAACGGCTTTAAACATTCATAAAAACAAAAATGTGCTTCTGATATATGAACAATCACTGCCATCAAGCAGTGATGTCTTAAGTTCTTTTGGTTAGATATGTACCAGTATACTATCCTACGAATCGACTTTCCATGGTGTTATTCACGTTAGTTGTGAGATGATTTGCCTAATCAAGACGCCGGCGTTGTGAGGCATGTTTTTCAAATAGTGTTTAATTAAATTTCATATTATTGTAGATAAAATTGAATACATGGAAATAATATGTGCTGTTATTCTTTGAATTGGTTGAAGGATTGAGCTATTGTTATGTCAAAAATATTCATAAAATATTTAATATTTGACTGGCATGGTAGTCATTTTGACGATGACTTTTGCTGCAGTTAAATTGTAACTCCATATAGACCTAGTTATTATTAACTACATACAAAGTCGAATTTAACTACATTCAAAGTCGAAAGGCAAATATCAACCCTGTATGGTGGTCAAATTTATACATCCAGGGCTATTCCAAAGTAACCCCCCAAACCAGTCAAATTACTACTATGTTAACATAGTCATTTTCCACTTCATACCAAGTCAAAAGATGAAGGACAACCCTATATGGGGGTCAAAATTAACTTATAAGGGGTTGTTTTAAAATGACTTTTTAATAGAAGTCAAATATGACTTCATTCATATAGTTATTTTTAATTCATACGAAATCAAAATATAAAGATCAACCCCGTATGCAGTCATATTTGACTTATTAAGGGTCATATATGACTTACTAAGGGGTCATTTGAAAATGACTACAGAAAGTAGTCAAATTTTGACTACCTATTTTTAAGTGTGTATAAGTATCGTATTAAGTGCTTCTTTCCAAGATGACGAGTAACGTGCTTGATGTCACATCGAGTAGTCTCCAGACATTTGAATATTACGCTTTTAATAAGTTGTCAAAGCCAGGTGAGTGCTCAGAATGTGTGACGGAGATTGACATTGATGTTGATATATTTCATTGGTTGCACTATCTTGTCCAGTTTCCGTGTATTTGATTCTGTCTGTAGCAGCTTTTCTCTTTTCAATTTCGACAGTTGCTTATATGGGAATTGTTTTACAGTGTCTAGAAATTGTGTTAATTCAACTAATTAATTCAGAAAAAAAAAACCTTGTGTGGTTGGAAATCAAAATGATTTATGGATCATGTTTATATACTCGTATCTTATGACACTCGTTCGCCGACATACTATCAAGTACTACCATGCTAGACAAATTACCATGCATGCGGTACTTCACATAGTACACGTTCATAACACTTTTCACGCGGCTATTAGTTTTACCATTACATAACAGAATTGCCAGAAATCTGTCCTAACTTTCAAAGTCTATCTCAATATAACTGAACCAATACCAGACATGTTTGTATATATTTAGTACATTTCATTTTGGTGATTCGAAATGTGGTGATTAAATTCGATAATTTATACATTTTTGAAACATTTTGTGAACATTCTGAAGTGTCGCATGAAAAGTGTTAATAACGGAAATGAATAAACCAATAGCCACCTATCTGCAAGATTTGCTTATGTTTAAATATACCTAAAACATAAAAATAGAATTGTATTTGGTCTGTCAATCATTTGTTGAGCCAGGTACATATCTAGGTCGTCAGTGCAACGCCTGTCGTTATAGGCATGTTGGAATGTTGAATGAAATGTACCCTGTAGTTTCGATATCTTTTTAAGGCTTTATATCTCCGGTCAAATAATTCGCAGTATTAAAACAACTGAACACGTGTTTGCATAGTACCAGGTGGTTCAAAAAAAAGTTGACCCAAGTTCAAAGTAATTTTTCAACCACATTTAAAGTTTCAGAGAATTTGTGTTTACTAAGTCTTAATCAACAGTAATTTTTTTTAATTATCCTGAAAAGATGGCACGTTTAGCTTGTTTGGCTCTCCAGATATGGTACATTACAGTAAACATGTACAAAACTGACTTGTCCACGGGGGCGTCATTTAGTTGTTGTCTTCAACAAAACATCATGCTCTAGTTTCAGAATTGAAATGCCCGCCCTGACAAAGTATCCCAATCTCTTTGCTTAAATGTGCCATTCACATTCAACAAAGAAACGTAGGTACGTAAGTAGGTAATGACAAGCACCAGACAGATGTTTCGGATGTCTCCTTTTTTCTTTTTCTCCATTTTTTACAATTTGTGACCAATCGTGTGTAAGTCCACTTTGTGCATTCCATCTCTACTAAAGGACGCTCCCGTGGACAAGGCGGTTTTGTGCATGCGTTCTGTAATGAACCATATCTGAAGAACCAACCAAGATAACTGTACCATTTCTTCAGGATAATTTAAAAACTTATTGCTGATCAAGACTAAGTAAACCTAAATTCTCTCAAATGTGGTTGAAAAATTACCTTGAACTTAGGTCAACTTTTTTTGAACCACCCGGTATACAAAACTGGTAGAATTATTAAATACGAAACTTATCCCCTTTTCGGAGACCCACTTAGGATATTATAACACGAAGGGAAAGGTTTGGTCACACAAGTCACAATACTATGCATTGTTTAACCTGCTTCACGCCAGGTGTGCGTATAGCTGTAAACAGGAGACGGGTAAGCGCAAAGAAACGACTTTGCTAAATTGGTGTACACCTTTCCATTCACCACTCTCTCCCTCTCTCACGCCCTCAAATCCAATAAACAAGCCGCTTATACTTCGCATTGTACGTTTTACTTCTAGGAAAACTTTCTCCGGGATTTGGCAAACTGTAATTAAAAGTCAAAATCAAAATAATTCTGCAAGCTCTCTTTAGCCAAACATGTTTTCAGCTTTATACTGAAAATTATTTTCCTGGAGATGATCAACTTTAAAAAGTCATTAAAACTTTAGAGACACCTGTATTTATTATACGGAAGAATAATTTTGTCTATCGACTATAATATTGTTAAATTAGAAAGACAAACTTGATTTATATCATTCACTACTTCATAATAAGCAGAGATATTTCGAAGAATAAGTGACTAGTTTGTATACGTATAATTTTGCTCGACCGGACAGTAGTTTATATAACATTCAGTACAGACATGCCAATACGGACTAAATAAATATGGAATAAAACGCAGGCATTATTGCCATAATATTATTCTCAATTCTGGCATGGCGGTTGCGGTTTAAGCGTTATGTCATTGCCCGTATTCTGTGAACATGATGACTGACCACTTCTTGGTCATTTCCCAGCGTTTCTTTCGTAAAAGTAAAATAATAAAAAAACGAAACATTTGAACCATTCAATCTATGACTGGTCAATACATAATCATACAATGGCACATTCTCACCCATCATAAACACGGCGAAAATGATGGAATTCATATAAGAAGTGTTAGAAAAATAGACAAAGTATTGGATTAGAGCTAAGGCAAGTCTAATATATAAAATTATAGTATACCCGCAGTTGTACAACATACTCATTATTACGGCGCGCGTATGATTTTCCCTTAAATGTAAAACTTAATCATCGGACAGAGATCCGTTGTTAACACAATTGCTTTGTCTCGATTACAGCCTAAAGTCATGCCCTAGTTATTATTTTAGGTTGTTAGGTTTGGTTGTTTTTGTATTTGTATTTAGAGAATAAATGTTTCAGAGCTCATAAAACTTTTAGAAAAACGAGCACCTATCTGTTTCATTTGCTCTAGCTCACGACTAAATGTTTGGCAATATTGATAGTCCGTTTTTCGATATATCTGTTACCGTTGGTAAATTATAAGTATTGCTTCTATACAACTCAAAGCACTTAAATTATACACATAAAATGACTAAAGCTCAGCTAAGATGACCTATAAATTGTTATGAGATTCATCCCAAATCAGGATGTATCAGTCACTAATTTTTTCTTCTTATTGAAGTGTCGGAATCCTTTTGAAATCTTGTTCACTTAACAACTATTAACAATAGTCTGTAGCATGCCTTCGGCCCTGTCGGACAAATAATTCAAAAGGAAGTTGGTACTTAATGATTTAAATTCAGGAACTTGTCACTTTTCACTACAAACTTGCATGTTTAACTGGGACTTGAGGAAGACCTGAGCAGTAAGAGCGTTTTAACTCCACTGTTTGGCAGTATTAAATAAAGTAGTTGCCACTTGAGTTCGACACATGTTTATAGAAAGACCATCGTCAAGCAAATATTTAAATTTAAATTAATACAATATCGTTGCTATTCCCCCTTCTATATGCTTGTGTACAAGTTGGTCTATTATAAAAACAATTCCTGCTTGAAACCCGCTAGTGATCACCTTCATCGCTGATGCATTGCATTCTCTGAACTTCATAACAATGCTGTGTATGGAAAAGTCACGGTTAATACTGCTCTCAAAGAATTCAGATTACTGGGGCACATTAGAAATCAATATGTTTTGTTACCCATTCTTAAGGAATTGGGGAATGCATGGCGTGCGATGTTGTATATACATGACAGTATACTTCACAGAAATCGTATCCTAGCCATATTATTAGGCCTCTTGTTCAAGTAGCATATACAGAATAGATTTTAATTATGTATTACGGCCACATTCTATATCGATGACTTAGTTTTATCTTAGAAGTGTTTTGTGTTAATCGCATATTTAATTGTTTGTAGTTTATAGGGGCCAGAGAGATTTCTAAAAAAGATGAAACACGAAACAAAATTTTATTGAATGAAATGTATTAACGTATTGCTGAATAATTGATGCAGAATTATTTTTAACTGCTGTCGACCTTAAAATATTACCACCTACATCATTAATACATACTTCTCCAACTATATTTTTGATAAGGTTCGTATTGGGATGCCGTTAAAATATTCAAAAAACGTCGCTTTGTGACGTAACAACTCACAATTTGTTCTCAATGAATACATCTTCTTCTTATTTATAGCAAGCTGTAACGTCCAATATGTCCATTGACGTCATGTACCTTCATTGATGGCCTTTTACTATGAAGGTGGTACTTCTATTGGTTATTTAAAGAATGACATTCTAACAACATATTTGACCTTCCTTTACATTATTAAGGGGGAATTAACCTAAAATGTAATATTCACATTTAATATCATTCGTTGCAAGAATAAGTCTACACCTACTCAGATGACAACAGGCCAGATGAAAAATACTCTGACTCATAGGGGGAAGTATCATCAAGATATACTCACATTGATACGTTACAGTTTCATGCTCAACTGAGCCCTTCATCAGTCTGATGAAATGCTCAGTTGAGCAATAGTTTATACATAAGCATTTCATTTCACCTTTAAAAATTAGTCCTTTTGAAACTCCAACCCAATATAAAATAGCCTGTAGTGCGTAGTATATTGACAGAATTACGTCAATATTTGGAAAAAAACGTGCATCAACTTCTTGACCACCGATTTAGATAGTATGGATATTATTTCAAATAATAGTTATATAACGTGACATATATGTATGTTCACGAAGCGTATTATTGTCATAACAATCCCCAATCTTTTTTTTTATCTAATCCAAGTAAACACTATGAAATTTGATAGGTTCACAAATATATTGTGTTCGATATACATGTAATAATTGCGAATGACAAACAATCTACTTAAATATCGTCCTTATGAAAGACATTATTACCGTGAACCAAATACAGTTCAAATTCTCTCTATGGAAATGTACTACTAAAAACCATAAGTTTACTGCAGTAGATGTTGATTCTACAATAATTTGCAAAACAAGTCTTAGTTCTCCTGTTACCATGGTTATATACGACAACCACACTATTTTGGTTGTCCACGCTCTCGTAGCCGCTACGCCTGTTAGGCGGATTGTGGTTGACCAACCGATTTCTCGTCTCATCACTGAGGCGAGTATTATTGTAATTATATTATGAGAGTGTATGACTGTAATTATATTATTATTTCCCAAAAAATACTGACCGTATATATACCTGGAGAGTCTCAGGGCGAACCATGTTTGTGAATAAAAATCTTGAAATCGTATTCTGTTGGAAGTGTTTTTAAATTTTATTTTAATCAATGTGTTGAAGACAATCTATTTGCACAGTGTATCTTTACCTATATAACAATAGATAGGGTGACAGCAATTTTTATAAACAAAAGCATCGGTGGGGCTGGACTGTCGATACATGCTTGAGGGAACAGCATATGCCTTATTGCCCTTTATAATGCTTTGGCGCGAGTTTTAAAAGCACGGGTCCTAAACAAAACAGGATGCGCGCGCACACCACCGGGCAAAGACCAATGGCAACTGCCGACCAACCGGCATGACGTCACATGTCACCCCAACTATACGTGTAGGGTTCAACAATTAATAATAGATATTGAAGCCAGGGTTGTGACATTTTGTACTCATTATTTTTCTTAACATTTTGTATTGTCGTCAGGTTTGATGTTTTATGTGTCTTTTGACATTGGCATACATGTACATACTTGGACCAATACGACGATTGAAACTATACGGTCAATTGTACATACGAGGGGGTATCAAAAAGTTCTTGACATCACCCAGAAGTGAAGGATCTATATCGATGAAATTTCGTCAGTGTAATCACTGGCCCTTAAAAACATTATGGTGCAAAAGTGGTCTCATAAGTATGTTTACTTTTTATACAGGTGGCGCTTAGATGCCATGGCCATGTAAATCAATGACGTCTCCCAACCGTGCTGTGTACATGGTAAACGATAATGGTCCAAATACGGATCCTTGTGGGTAGCCTTCCAGAGGAGTATGAGGTTTGACATTTTTGTCATTTACAGAGATAAATTGAGACCTACGAGTGACAAATGACAAAAATTTTAAAAATAATCTGAGAATAATATTCTTCTGGAAGGCGTCCTACAAAAATCAGTTATTGGACCATTATAATTTACCATGTACACATCACCGTTGGAAGACGTCGTTGATTTACATGTCCTTGGCATCTAGCGCCACCTGTATAAAAAGTAAACCTACTTATGAGACCATTTTTGCACCATAATGTTTTTCAGGACCTGTGATTACACTGACGAAATTTCATCCATATAGCTCCTTCACTTCTGGGTAATGTCAAGAACTTTTTGATACCCCCTCGTATGGCGTGCCTTCTTTTAACTATGCTCATAAGTTACAGTGATGTATGGCCGACGATAACCCATGTATGATTTAAATTTCTACTACCTTACAATATACATGTATGTTAAATAATTGACTGTTTGCTTTAAGGATGCAACCTATGTGGACATAGTCCTATCTTGCCAAAGGGGTCATAATATTTGTTCGGTTAGATATTAAGGGCATAACTTTAGGCTGAAATCGAGACCAATAAATAGTGTTAACAACCGATCGCTGTCAGATGATTTAGTTTGACATTTCAAGGACAATCACACACGCGCTGAGTGTAATAAATGTTGTGCAACTGCGGGTATAATACAATTTTATAGATTAGACTTGCATAGCTGTAAGCTGTAGTTGCTCGCCAAATGTGGCTATTAACTAATTACTATCTACAGAGTGTCCCATACACAAATATATTATGAATGTGATACTGGTTCCAGTCCTGTAAATATCAAAATAAGGCCAATGGTGAAGAAATGTTCTACGGACTCGATCCGAATTCACTCCACAAACTCTTTCATTCTATTTTTTTAATATTTGAGAAAACGCGTTAAAAAGCGCCTGACCGACTTTAGATTTTGTGTGAGTGAATTGCTGTAATTTGTGCAAACACCAAATAAACCGCTAAAACTAGCTCGATGGTTACCCGGTCGATTTCAACCCATTTGAAAACGTGATGTATATCCCGCAACGACAGATTAATGGTTAACATATTTAATCAATGAATGTTAGATTAGGAGCATTACATGCATAGCCAGGCGTGTAACCCAGATGTTGTCAGTGTAATAATGGGATGCGTGGCGTGTGATGTACACAACCTTATGTGACAAAGAACTCGCAACGTGTATCATAAACCTGATTCAATTCCTAGATCATGTGATCGAGTTCGTGCACACATCCAAAGCGTTTTCGCAGATATCTATATATTTTTGGAAAGCTAACCCGAAGTGCCATTGAAATCAGGTTGTCTGCAAAAGTGTTACTGGATGCAACCGTTAGCAGGTTTATAGAGTCCTTCCAGTATCTAATAAAATAGCCTATTGTGGAGGTTAGAAACAAATCATCCTCGGTATCACATTGAATTACTTTGGCGAGTATCATGTCTGATTCTTGTTCATTAAGACACACGATACCTTTTTGTTTTCTGCATTATCTAAGATTGTTGCTAAATTATTAAAATGGCTGCTGATCAATCAAAAATAGATACTATAGTCGATTTGCAGACATTGGCCGATTTGGCCGATTTATCATTTTCAGTCAGAGGTAACAAAAGCAAAAGAGGGGGAGGCACTCGAATTTAATTGTAATTTGCAAGGTTAATACCGTGTCTTCATGTGCATGTACTACTGTGATGTAGTCACCACTATGCACCTAGTGACATGGAACTTGCGGCTGGTATATCGGCATAACTTTGGCTGCAAACAGTTGTCGTCAATTGCCCGCGTATTTCCGATAAAGAATTGTAATGTTATTCAAATAAATTGATAAAGGTATTCAAGTGGTCTCATAGCCAGAAATACTTAAAGTAACGTTTATAATCCGTATCTTGGTTGATATAACTGTTTTTCCATTTAATTAGGGCAAATGGTTTTGTCCCTAGGTATACAAAAAAAATGATTATTGAATTATTTTCGGGTTTTTTCTCGCAAATAAATACATAGAACTGTTATTTTCATTTTAATGTTTCCTTTATTCCACGTGCATAATAAAAACGAAAAATAATAAAAAGTATCCATTAAATTATGAATAGGTAAAATGACACACATAATGTTTGTCTTTCGAAACCTGTATACGGTCGATGATGGTCGATTTGTTTTTATTGTGGTAACCGCTTCCAAAGGGATAACACATTTGAAGCTGCTCAGCCCTATTCATAAAGCCACACTATAATGAATAGCATTTGATTATAGAGCGCAAATAATCATGATAATAACATCTATAAAAGTACCGCTGTTTCATCATTGGTCAAAATGGGTTCCTCTAACGCACAAAATCGATACCGATGCGCCAGAGTTTATGAATCCACTTTCCAAAGTTTGAGCTTCTTAGGAGACGCGTCGCCTAAGTATAATACAATCCATTTTTGCACGGTTATGCTAGAATACAAAAATATGTAAGTTCAAATGTGGGGAAAAGTGTACTTTAGGTCCCAGATACTGGTATACCAGTATCGGTCAATACTGGTACATGAATTTTGCCAGTATCGCTCGATACTGGAACAATTTACATGTTCCAGTATGTATCGGTAGATACTGGAACATCAAATTGTGTTCCAGTATCGACCGATACTGGAACATTTCATGTGTTCCAGTATCGCCCGATACTGGAACGGTTTCATTTCAGTATCGATCGATACTGGAACAAATTAAATGTTCCAGTATCGCCCAATACTGGACCATTTTGTTCCAGTATCGCTCGGTACTGGGACATGTAAATCGTTCCAGTATCGCTCGATACTGGAACATGTAAATCGTTCCAGTATCGCTCGATACTGGTACATGTAAATCGTTCCAGTATCGCTCGATACTTGAACGATTTACATGTTCCAGCATCGCGCGATAATGGAACGATTTAATTTGTTCCAGAACTCGTGTATTGTCATATTTGTGAAAAGGGGACGACTATTTCAGCTTTAAAAATTAGCGGCATTTTTACGAGGTCAGCTTTTAGTGCATTATAGGTATTTTTTCATTTTTCAAATACGTGTTCAGTTGTTATATGAATTGCGGGATTTATTTTCTATTATTTGTTTGAAGAAAAAAATGTCGTAGTGTTTAAATATTGCGAGGGAAAACCATCTCATTCATTATGGTTTGGGAACAACATTGTTTATGTTGGAGTACTACACACTAAATAGGGTCGTTCAATATCTTTCTCTTGAAGTTGTTGAGGCTCTGAAAATAGATTTTATGGCTACATTAGGATGAGCTGATTGGTCAAGTCAATTTAACGTTACGTATGCATGATCATTTTCTCTTTTTGAAAAATGCAGTGGCTTGGAAAACTACCGATGATCAGTCAGCTTAGAAATAGTTGACTCTATTTTGAGAATTTAAATATTCCCATACTCAACTGCGACAAGTTTTCAAAACAGTTTTCTGATGTTCTCTCATCATCGCCTGATAGTGTTCCACTTATATAGTTCGGTTGACAAGACCCCTTTCTTAAATGTGCTTATTGTCAATTTCGTCTTCCAAGTTGTTTCTGAAAAAGACACGCCTCCGATAATATCTGCTGTTTCAATTGTTATGAGTCTACGACAGTCTACGACTAGAAAGAAGTTAGAAATCAAACCCGGATACTGAAGTAAGACTATTTCATCGTGCTTTTATATGGATCCTGTCGTCATGCTATCGGATCCCACTGAGAACCAATCAGAAGCGTAACTGTGAAATTGGGCTTATGATTTGCTTTAAAAAAGCCAATCGGCGGCGACTCCCATTTCTATTTTTCATGTTCCAGTATTGGACAATACTGGCACATTTTTAATGTTCTACCGGGTGTCCCTAAAATAAGGGTGCACGTGTTTACCCTACTTGTTGACCATGAAGTTCTAACATTTCGTGTAAGATCTTCACTTATATTGAAAGACTAAACACCTGGCTTTCAGATGATGCTTATTTCATCTGATTCGGATTTGTCAATCCTGAGATATGGACAATTAACTAGAGCTACCCAGAATCGATGTTGTGCCACTTTACAGTTTCAAATGTTTACTCCTAAGATACAACTTCCACTTGCACTATTGCCCTTCACCAGTGTTATGCAAAATAACATTTTTGTATTGAGATTGAATAGGTTTAAATAATAGAATGAGTGCCTGTGTATCCAAGCAGAACTGAATATAAAGATGTTTCTTACATGATTCGAACCAGTCCTTTTAACGAGGTTTCACAAAATGTTTATTGGGCGTACATTTTAAAAACAAAACAGACGTCCATATGGCTGGGTGCGGCCTCAATTTTCATTAGAAGAGGGTGTTCATGGTCTTAAAATATCATGAAACGAGACGTCCAGTAGAAGTCACCAGAGAGTTTGCCATTCATTTCCCAAACACTCACGTGTTTCTAGGAATACATCTACAAAGGAGTATTGGAAATACTTGGTAGATGGTACATGCACCAATATGAATAAAGAACATTCTGGAAAACTATAAGATATGAAAAGTGGCAGGACACAGTAACACATTGATAACGTGCGGCGTGCACTTCAGAGGGATTCCAGAATAACTGCTCGTAGAAATCCCTTACCATATATTCCAAGGACATCATTTTTGTTCCTCAGCCTCTTAAAACAGTTCTGGTCAAATGCCCACCCCAATGTTTCAAGACGACTGATGCCCATGGATAGACCAATGTTAGTATCGTTTTGACGCTCATAATCATTCTTTCTGTAAAAGTGGCACAACGTCGATTTTGGGTAGCTTTGATAAACTGAGTATATCTCAGGATTGACAAATCCAAATAAGATAAAATAAACGGCATCTGAAAGCTGAGTGTTTTCCCCTTTAGGGCGTATAAACATATTACACCAAACGTTAGGACTTCATGGCCAACAAGTTGCGCAAACATGTGCCCCCTTTTTTAGGGACACCATGTAGTATTGGGCGATACTGGTACATTTTGAATGTTCTAGTATTGGGCGATACTGGTACATTTTTAATGTTCTAGTATTGGGCGATACTGGTACATTTTCCATGATCCAGTATTGGGCGATACTGGAACATTTTTCATGTACCAGTATCGAGCGATACTGGTACACATTCTACCAGTATTGCCCGATACTGGAACAATACATTATTTTGATCCAGTATCGGGCAATACTGGAACATTTTAAACGTGCCAGTATCGAGCGATACCGGACCAAAATAATGTACCAGTATCGAACGATACTGGGTGTTCTAGTATTGGTCGATACTAGTACAGTCTAGTATCTGGGAGCTAAAGTACACTTTTTCCCAAATGTGAACCATAGAGCAATCAAAAACTAGCAGAATACAAAGCCTTGGCGGGTGACCGGAGGACCCAAGGCGGTATAACATTATTATAACATAAAGTTCTTGGGTTAAAATTTATTTTGTTTTAATGTCTATGATGGCACTTTTCCCGTATTAAAGCAGAGGTTGCATCTGTTAGATGCACTGCAGTTAGTCTAGGCTTGCCTGGTAACTCTCCAGTTGATGTTGTAGTCAATATCGTTTTCATTTAGTTCCAACACGTACTTGCTCAGTTCAGTACTGCGCCTACTATCGCTGTGTAAAATACAAGATACAATGTACATTTTCCATTCTAGCGCGTCGACGTCAGACACATGCACATGACTTCAATGGTTTTAATTATGCATTCTTCCCATTCTGTTAATACCCATCATTGAAAATGGAAATACCACCTAATATACAACACATTATTATGCTTTGATGAATTCAAGTGTGTCAAAAATATTGGATTAAAAACACTATTATATGGTGTCGCTAAAATAATAGGCTAGCTCTACCAATACATGGGCTCAGTCGATCCAATTTTATACCAATCACATCTCATACTGTAGCTAATAAAGATTAAAACGAAGAAACATTACTCAAATCTTTGGCGGCATATGGAAATTCATACGAATAATCATAGAGAGTTGCGGGAACGCGACAATCAGTGTTTATTTGCTCAGCCTTCTATTTATTCCATTCGATATAAGCTGATCAATCATATACGTACTTGGTAAAGCGATTGACAAAACTCATGATGCATTCTGATATTAATTGAGAAGTATTGTGCATCGTAGATTATTCACGATTTCATTTTAAATTAATGTTGGTAAAAATATGTTACCCAGTATTATTCTTGGTGGTAACCATAAATTTTGGCCGGCGGCAGTGAAAGGGCATGATCTGGCATTGCAACACTTGCACGCGTAGCACGACGATGAACATATGGTGTGGGGAGCAGTGCTGCTAAATCTTGTGGGCAGTGGTTGGTATGCATTTTGTACAAGACCGTGGCTGCTGCTACCTGTCGCCGGTGAATTAGGCGGCGCGTCTCTTTAATAGATCAAACATCTAGAAAGTGGCTTAGCATCGATTTGTGATCGTTTAGCAGTTATTTTAGATAATGCTGAAGACACAAAAGGTATATTGTGTCCTAATGTTTATAGAGCTATATCTGGGGAGCACACAAGGTTTTGAAACACATTAAAACAAATTGAAACACATGTGACCTTCTAGCCAAAATCAATGTTAAGATCAATCAACCACCCAAGTTGACAAGGATATCTACTAAGGTTTTAATTTTGTCAACTTTAAGGAACATTTTGGTATATAACTTCCTGTATCAGCCTCGGACCGGGACCGGAAAACCTCCATGTGTTGTTGTACAAAGAGTGCTCATATATTTCTGAAGTTCATATATGTAACACAATTGTACAAATCTCAGCGTTTATCAAAATTGAGGGCGCAGCCTCCAGCACATCTCAGCGTGTCCTTTTAACCCTAACCTGCAAGTGTCGAGCCATATGGCATGATTTGGACTAAAAATAAATAAAATATGAGTTTATAAACTTCCTTGAATTATTTGTTAACGTAAACAGCGGGAAACATATCCCCTACACAAAACCCAACAACGTACCGCCTAATGCATATTGTGGCAAGACCAATTTAAAGTATGGAAATATTGTTGTCAGTAATTGTGACCAATATTTCAGTGGGTAGCCTGTATGAGTTTACCACACCTTTGATCCTTTAAGCATCCTTATGTATGTAACATCTAACAATAAAAATGAGATGATAAAATTGATTCAAGTAAATATTATTCGTATACTGTGATTTAAAAAGGTCGTCATTGTTATGTGCTTAAATTCAATAAATTTTGATTTATTCGGTGGTATTTTCTTCAGGTTAGGTCAATGCATTAAGATGTTTGAGGTTAAGAATCAGATAAAGAAACATCACTAAAACCTTTCAATAATTTTGTCGCATAATTATTGTAAGGATCTGATTGAAATGATCTTTCAATCATAGAACAAGAAGCTTGGAGAAAAGGAATTTTGGTCTTATTTATGAATCAATAAGTAGCGTTATGTTCAATTTAATGTGTTATTAACTTTTTTGTAAGTCCAACTTGCACGGCTTCGTTTCTCATCCAAATGCTATTGGAAACCTGTTAAACACTTGAATTGCATCTACTTGTAAAACCTCGTAAATTCACGAATGATGTATATACATATTACAGGAAAGCTCAATAAAGTTCCCCTGGGTAATGCTGCCTTCAATAGGTAAGTACACACCGACAGGTATGCTACATCCCACCGATTTTTTTTAAAAATAACATAAAACATCAATTACTCGTAAGGAAACGAAAGCAAATTATCTCCCGAAAGTAAATGTTTTGACGTATAGAGTCCACAATGTTTGAACATTTAAATCTAATCTCAAGATCAATACCACCTAGTTGGGAATTTAATATAATATAGGGTGTCCCCAAAGTATCGATATCTTTTTGAAGATCTATATCTCTGGTACAATATGTCCTTGTATAAAAACTGAATGTGTAAATGAGTAGAGACAATGTGTAGAATTATTGTGATGCCAAACATGTCCCTTCTCTGAGGCCCTTTAATATATAACACGAATTGGAAGATTTTTGTCACGTTACTCACAATACCATACATTATTCATCTTTAAAAGAAAGGACTTTACTAAAAGGGTTTCTTTTAGTGTATATATTTCAAAAAAGTTCATCCAATCGCAATGGGAACCTTTCACTTCATTCTTTTTATCCTCTCTCGCTCCCTTAAATCCATTACATAAGCGCATTATATTTCGCATTACTACTAATGTGCAGTTTTCTAGTTCTGAACATTTTCCTCTATACTTTTTTCTATATACATGATATATTCTCAGTGTTATACTGCGAATACATTTACTGGCGATGTAAAAGTTAAAAAGGTCTCGTCACTTTGGAACACCCTGTCCAGGCTAGTGTACAACATTTTTAGGACTAAAATAACAACGTAATGTATGGAAATAGACAAACGTTATCTTGTTACATAATTGGACGAGTAGCGATCATGTATAATTAGAGGGTCTCGGTTATCTATAAATTCTATACAATTATAATGCATTTTGAGTTTATAGTCCCATATTGTTATAACACCTATACATATAATATCAAACCAGACAGCACAAGCTTCATGATCAGACTACAAGTAAAGAAACGGACTGACAATGATGCGAGTTGGACAACATTCTTACCTCTAAACCTTCAAGGCATGTTTTGTGAATAAAATCAGAGGAGAAAAACGGGCCAAATAAGGAGGAGGGTCCGGCAACGGGAATAGAACCCGGGTTGCCCAAGTCACGTAAGAGCCACACGTACTAGTATTGCAGTGCAGCAATAGTTGAACTATACACATATCCCTGTGAAGCTTGTGTATCCACCCATGGAAGTACAAGACTTGTACGCTCAAGGTTATGATTTCAGCTTTAGAGACACTTTGTTTACAGTGGAAATATTGGCCATGTTCACTTGTACACGATACATGTACCTGTGTTGTTGTCAAACAGACACTACATTGAATACCCTACCAAAAGAAAACCAATCCTCATACAATTTATACGAGGTGAATTCAATAATAGGGTAATTATAATCTTTAGCCAGATAAACCACCAGACAAGGGCAGGAGCAGTGATAAAAGATATGTCTAGCCAACTATCCTCTACACACTTAAAAATACTAAGTTAAAAAAGACTCCTTGTCAGAGTTCAACTATGCACCAACCGAAAAAGGGTTAAATATGACACTTTTCCAGTTAAGTGTGTATTTATTATGGTTTGTAAGTTAATACCAGCCTGTTTTATGGAGCATACCAGTCTGTTTGTATTAAAAGTATAACAACTCGGTGAGCCCTCATTAATCAAGTTTGACACAGTGGGACTATTGGCCATGTATGCATATAAGTAAAATGTTCCATCCGTGCCCTCACGGCCACTCATGGAACAACTGTTACTTCCATGATACACTTAATGGTCCATTTATTGCACGGCCCACACCACTAAAAAGAAAGCAAAGAGCATAACTAAACACAATGTGCGAATTTAATCGTGTGTTCAATAGTTAACATTTCCACCCATGCGAAGTTCAAGGTTCCATAATACGGATAAATAGTCAGGAAAGTTACATTGCGTTAACAAACGAATGATATCAAACTGATTACTTTTAACCACTCATGATCCTAATACTCCCTAAACCCAATCTTGTTATTTTATTTTATTTTTCTAGTGGATAGCATCTCAACATTGCCATAATGCTTGAACCAAATTCTTGACGGTCAAGTTCGGACAGTGCGGATATTATTTGTCACAATGTGCTATTCTTTGTAACCCAGACTTTAGATATGTGACACCAGGAATGATGGATATTTAAGCCATGGCTGTGTGATTAGAATCAAACAGGCGACTCTACAAACAGCTCCGATGGGCCAATCAATTGGTTCAATTGAACCATCAGAGCTTGTTTGAAATTTCAACTACCTATAATTCCGTAACGGATGTTACCTATATGGATCCATGTGGACATAGTCCTATCTTGCCAAAGGTGTCAAAATATTTGCTCGGCTAAATTATATGATTACTGCTTTATGCTGAAATTGTGCTAACAACTGATCGCCGTCAAGTGTGATTATAATGTGGTATTAAAGCTATACACACGCACTATGATATTAGTATTCTGTGTAACTGTGGTATTATACGATTTTATACATACGATTAATCTATCTTTATTTTCCTGCCAAGAGTGGCTATTGTAGAATTGATATCCCGCTAGAAAAATATACTCCAGATGGAATACAGACACGAGCATTGTGTATATTTCGCAATCGTGCGCTGTTTTTACTTCTTAAATGTATCATAATTGTGAATTGTCCGATATCGTGCTTACTCCGAATACATATCTCAGTATAGCACCATGGCTAACCGGTTGATTTTAACCAGTTTAAAAACGTGATATGTAACCCGTTATGATAGATTAACGGCTCACCCATTATTAGTCAATGAACGAAGACTTGAGGGCAACACATGCATAGACAGGCGTAGAATCCAGATGTTGCCAATTTGATAATATGATAGGTGGTGTGAGATGTATCTCATTCTAACTTGGCCTGGAACTTATTTCTTTTGACAATCCCCTCAAATGGAATGCTTTTACTGTATTGTAATACTTATCATCAATTTATTTTGAAAATGTAATGCTAAGTATTAACACATGCCGTATATCTGTATAGTATGTGTTGATTAAGGCAAAGGCAAAACTACGTACCCCTATTTTCAAGACAGTAACATTTTGAATACTCCACTTATATCGAAATGATTTAATATCAAAAATTCATCAAAGGGTTCCATCTATGTTATTAGCGTTTATATGGTTGGACAGCTTTTACCGATTTGAATAAATTAAAGGGTGAACAGATAGCAGTTGTATTATTTTACCCACTTAATTTTGATCATGAAAAATACGGTTCACGGATTTGTGATTTAGAGCAATAAATATTCAAATCATATTAAGACTGTTTACATATCTTAGGTGGACGTGCTAGAATGGAAAATTTACATTATTTCCTTACTGTTATCAGAGTACCTATTGCTTGAAGTCGCACCGCTAATGAAATACTTGCAGTCATTCTCATTAAAGAGAGCCTCATTACTCGATTTAATTTATCTAATGATTTTAATTTTGTTTCAAAATTTTGAATTGCAATCGTTTATTTGTTGTCTTCAATTAGTGAGCGAATTCCTGTGCTTGTTAATCCTAATCCTGACCATTTAAATGTCTTTAAAATCGTTTCCTTTTTCCTAGTACGCAATCAACTAATAACAAGTACATTTCATACAGCATCGAAATGGTTACAGTTATGTAGCGTAGTAGTTACCATTTCCCCCATCCCGGTGTATCACGGAATAAAGTAATCGAAATGTTGCTTTGTGAACCCCCAGAGAACTGCAGATGATGTAAATATGCATTTGTAAGCTGTTGCTCTGACTTGCCCATAAAAAACCAAAAGCATCGGAAGCAATCACTTCATCCCCATTCGCGAAACATTGGAAATGTCTATGGTTAATTTAATAGAGAGGGTGCTTTGGCATTACGTTGCCCCCAATCCCAGTTTCATTCGCTTCTTTGTAGTCTAATGATCCGCGCTGAAAATTCACTTGACATGATGTTTGAAAAGCGTCGAAGAGTCACAGATGATGGATGACAGGTAAGCTCCATATGTTTGATTACAGTTCCGCTGGGTAATAAGCAACTATGATAGAGTCTAAAATGGGTAAACTAACATCACATACCTTAGTAAAACCATAACTTTGAAATACAGAACATAGACGAAATTGACTGGGATTGAATCTGTTCTAAAATAACATTCAATTACTAGCACGGAGATGAAAGCGATTCATCTCGTTAAGGTAAATGTCGTGGCGCATGCCTGCCGCATTGTTTGTAGATTAGATCTAAATCTTAAGATCCATCCAAGGTTATAAATAGCATGCTTGTCGAGATTTGTGAAAGCTTTCCTTGAGAGGCAAACTATTTTCTGCACTTTCTGACTTTTGCAACTTTTGAAACTTCAATCCCATCCCAATGTTTTTATAATATTTTAGTAAATACTTTATGAATGATATAATTCTGCATTTTTTGAAATGTTATTTTATCAAAATAATTATGCCTTATATAGCAACAGAGAGTATGAAACAACCATTTTCTATTTCTATCGAATTGTGTCTACTCAACTGATATCGATTCTCCTGCGCGAAATCCAAAGTGTTCCAAATATACCCCCTTTTTTCATTGTAGGCATTAGAATTACGGAAAATGCACATATCTCCCGTTTGGTATAACCAAATTTGAATAAATAAATATATTAATTTTTGCATATCAATTGGTTTAAAAAATCGATAGAATCGGGACCTGAATATTTTGACTCACCCTCTACACTTAATATCCGAGCTTAATACGTGTTTACAAATCAGCATGCAAAAAATGCGTAACAAGTGTAGAAAGTCACTGGAGCATTTATACACTTGTTACGCATTCTTAGCGTTTCCTCTTCATGATGAGATGAATTTGTCTACAGTTGACAGTACACTGGTTAAAAGAAACTCTCAACTCGAGGACACGACTTGGGGCTTCGCATTACCGGTACATGTAAGTCACGGACATGGTGAATAGGTGATAACTCTTATCCTTTGCTACCGTTCATTGATTTCGTTTTGAAAATGTTTGCATTTAAAAAAATGTCAACCATCATCATCGGTCGTCCTTGGACAGATAGTGGAAGCAGCTGACACATATTGGTACCATGTAGTTTTATTCATCATGAGCTGTGGAATATCAGTTAGGTCAAGACCCTTGTCCTTTGCAATGCTGTCAGGATAGAAAGTGTTTTCCTGCCATTATAGAATGGCCATATATCGTGCGTACGAAGTGCCCTGTACATTGTAGACGCCACTTTCTCAAAGTGACTGACAGGGGAGGGATGTCACCATACACCATACACCAACATATCAACAATTGTTGAAATTAACCAACATTTTCACTAACACGTTGAAAAGTAAAATGCCCGAACGACCGACTCTGATGAGCGGACCGTTTGGTCATAGAAGAGGGCTTTTTTCATCACCTTACTTACTAACTTACACACTCAACAGACTTCGAAGGTGCTTCATTTCGGTCCCTAAACCGCCTATGGTCAACAGTAAAGGAAATATCATCGTGGGATCTTATTGCAGAGTTAACACTTTCCACGCGGAACAACTTATTTCAGAAACCTTTCCCAACTTTGAAAGCCTATCTCAAGAATTAATAAACCAATACTAGGAATGTTTGTACTTATCTTAATGCATTTCTCGTGGTGATTTTTATATAGGGTAATGCAATTGAATTATTTTGACATTTTTGAAAACAATTGTAACATTTTGAAATGTCGTCTGCAGACGCCTGCCGCGTGGAAATTGTCAAGGGCCTCCGCTAAGGTATACACCAAAATATCAACAATTTTTTTAATTAACCAACATTTTCACAAACATGTTGAAACGTAAAATGCCCGAACGACCGACTCTGATGAGCGGACCGTTTTCCCATAGAAGAGGGCTTTTTCATCACCTTACGTACTAACTTACACACTCAAAAGACTTCGAAGATGCTTCATTTCGGTCCCTAAACCACCTATGGTCAACAGTAAACGAAATCAGACACTCGCCAGTATTAAAAATTAATGAACTTGATTCTGAAATGCCACTCCGTAATTGTTAAATGTTAATAACACCCGTATCGTATGCAACCTTATCTAGTGAGTACAAAACATAAGGGGTTCTAAAAACGTTTCACATACAAGACATGGTATTATAGTGAGTAATAATTAATTGCTAACAAGTGGCAAGTTAAATTGCAAAATGAGAAGACTTGATTATAATAGTTTTCCTAATTTCTAAAGAAATGTGTTACGTTGTTCTTCTAATTGTCTGGATAATGTTAATCTAAATCGAGAAAACTAGACTCGTTTCCTCATTCTTGCAAAGGTTTCAGATCCTATTCTGGACGTTTCATTGATCGCAGGATAGGGTGCGGCTAATGTTCATTAACCTTTGACTGAGTGCTGGTGTCACAGATAGGCGAGGATCATGATATCATCATAGGATTTTATTGCAGAGTTAACACTTTCCACGCGGAACAATTTATTTCCAAAACCTTTCCCAACTTTGAAAGCCTATCTCAAGAATTATTAAACCAAAACTAGGATTGTTTGTACTTATCTTAATGCATTTCTCGTGGTGATTCCATATAGGGTTATGAAATTTAATTATTTTGACGTTTTTGAAGACGCCTACCGCGTGGAAACTGTTAAGGGCCTCCAATTTTAATATAGCACAAACCACCTACATCTTTCTAAATCTATCTCAAGAATTACTAAACCAATGCTAGGCATGTTGGTACTTGTTTTAATGCATTTCTCATAATGATTCCAAAAATGTTGATGAAGTTCAATAATGTTGACATTTCTGAAACATTTTTGTTCAATTTTTGAACTGCCTTCTGCAGACGCTTGCCGCGAAGAAGGTGTTAAGGCAATAAGTGATTTCTGGCTGCTCACCGACGATTTCTGTGAAAATTTGTTGAGTTGGTTTTGACATACCTCTCTTTGATCTAGAATTACTAAACAAATGATAGTACGATGACTTATATTTTATTTTACATAGAGATATAAAGGTTTCCAAATTGAAATAATTTGCACAATGTGTCAAAATAAAAGTCTGTTTAAAGATGTTGCTTAACAAAATGTAAATATATAAGGAAACAAATGTCAAAATGCAATACTTCCTAAAATGTAGCGTATCCAATACGATTGTTGCTTGACCAGTCAGGCATTTTGATCCAAATATAGAACTTGACAAATATTACTAAAACCCCTAATTATTTCAATAATTAGGATAAAACTAAACACAAGTAGCAAGCTATTCTAAGCCAATTATTGCAACCTTACAGCGCAAAGATCACACTTCGCAGCAGGATTTCACATCATCAGCTACTCTATCCTATGTAATTCCCTTATCTAAAATGATTTTGAAAATCACGAAATTAGATCACACTCTGGTGATAGTTCCGCAGGTTTTTTTTGAGAATTTATACATAATGAGGATGTTTGGCCAAGTTTAAAATAGATAAAGAAATGTCTTTCAAAATTGAAAAGATCCAGTCATGTTTATCTTATAAAACGGACCTTTGCCAAACCATCAAAGTATGCTTGGATATTATTCTTTTGCATTGTATGTATATCAATGGAAAATGCCGTGATTATATATACTTTATTGTACACACTTTTGGACATCGGCCTTCATCGGGTACGGTTGATTGAATAGATTTGTAAACATTCTGCACCAAAATTCGTAAGAAGCCGAACGCCAAACATACGCGTGCGCGTGGACAAAAAAAAAACGCCGGCAAAATACACTTGCGGGAAATGGATACGGCTATACATTGAAAACTGGTACCTCTGCATCTCAAATACAAATACGCCAATGACTTCAAAATATCACGAGATAAAGAATCCAGTTTACTGGGTCGCATAAATCATATATTACTACCAAATTACGTTTCATCTTCCACTCGTTAGGAACGCGTGACGTCTGTATGTATAAATAATAGAAATTCAACACAATGTTTATTATTCGGCCTCTCATTCTAGCAGTAAGCAGGTTGGATTTTAATCATGAACTAAGATCAAATTCCATATCGATTACGTCATCTTATGTTACTTGTGCATGCCGCTTATCACATTGTATTATCAAGCTCTGTAGACGGCTAGCTCATATACGTGAAAAAGTTAATAGATATCTTCAATGACGAATCCATGTTCTATAATGATAGGTACTGCGCGATCCATAAAACTTCCAATAATTATGTTGACAATGCCCAGCAATCCCCTTTGTGATAGAGAACACCTCACAAATCCTATTTTTGCAGAGGTTCAGTCTGTGCATTGTTTATTTTTCAACCCTGTTTACAATTTATGATACATTATTCGTGTGGTCGACTTTGAAAACAAATGAGATGTTACCCTCATCGATAGCAGTTCAGTGTGATTGCCATTATTACATTAGGTTAATTTGTATGAATATTTCAAAGTAGACATTACGTTTTCATTCTCTACCCTGTAGTTTATTGCTTAACTTTGGTTTGTATGTTCGTTTGGTTGTTCGGTGAGATATGTTTTTTCAAAACAAAAAAAGTTACGTTTCTGGAAAAGACAATTGTTCATTATATGATAAAGCCAAATATGAGGTTATTCAGTGAGGTTTTTTTTCTTCTACTGAGATTGGATGAGGATAGAATAAAAAGGGGGTCATGAGTATGACAGCATATTTAAAAATGGGTCAAATATTGCCGATAATCGCGGTCAACTAATTTACGAAATACTCCCCCGCGTCTAAGCTAAGAGTAATGAATCTCCGTAGACCCGACGCGCCTGACGTCTATGTTTCGTCTCTTAAACCATACGTGAATATAATATTCTTATTGCTTATTGCTTGTTAACTCCCTATAGAACTATAGCCGGCTAAACTGGAAGCCCTCTGAAACCTAGAGGTTGTGATTTTTGTACAAGTAACAGACCCGGGATGATCCCTTACACTTAACGATAAGGTCTGTAACTTTTAACGTGTTCAGGGTGAAGCGTCTAAATACACGGGACCAACGGCTTAACGTGACTCTCCGTATCACAGCGAACTGACACTCACTGTATAGACCTGCACGCTGTACACAGTGAATGGGGTAGAGGAAAAATTCTACAATTAAATCTGATAATTATCAGCTTAAACCACGGAAAGAGACTCCGATAACTACCCCTCACTGAATTAAGATTTGATTGTAGAATTTCCGACCTAGATAGGAACTTTTTTGGGGTAAACAAAGAATCCTGGTTTCAAGGCGACTTGAACCCACGATTGATAGAAAACTACCGACCGACGATCAGCGCGCTAGACCGCTCGGCCAACCTCTACCTACCTATTCTTATAAGTAGGTAGTAGAAACAGGATAAATATTCAACTTGTTAGTCAGTCAGAATGGACAGAATGTCGGGAATATCTGTATAATCGGTACATTAATGCATAACGTTTCCATCCCCATAAAAGTTTGAGACTATCCTGACCACCGATTTGATGAGCCCAATGGGGGCTAGAAGTCAACATATGTGGCAAGACATGTGGCAAGACTGTGCCTTTTGGGTCCCGACATGTAGTCCAGGTTGTCCATACGCAAGTACTAGCTTCATGGTCAATCAACCTGTCAACAAATAATGTCGCAAAATATGTAGGTAACAGGAACGTAATGGAACTGAAGGCGGTCTAATATAACATCAACACGACGTCAACGTATGTTATCATCTTCTTCAGCTCCAATTTTATTTTTATTTTCTCCTCTGTATGAATCTCAACTCAGACATCAAAAAGTTAAGTGTCTATGCAGTCAAGTATACAACTTATTGTATTGGGCCATCGAGGAATTGCGTGTGAGCTTATGCATGTTAAGAGGACACAGAATACGTCTAGTGTTTACAAGCACTATAGGCTATCTTCTCTTTAGGGTATATTGTACTCATTTTACATTCAAAGGTGTCGATGTATTGAGGTCACAATGTCTGGTGTGTGATATTTAACGGCGCCTAGAATTACATTACAAACTACTTTAAAACAACAACTTTGCGGTAACTACAGAATACTAAGACGAAGAGTTTTATCTACCTTGTCCATCTACGACTCTGTGCAGTGGTCAGAGCGTATTATAGCGATAAACGCAGCATTTACAAACGAATACCGGAGTTCATCTTTGATACAATATGCCCTTATGCAAACACATTGCTTAAACATGCGCAGCAATAGTGTGCGATCATCGAACTACTAGCTGACGTCACTGCACAGAAATACAGTAAAGAAGTAAAGTTTATTAATACTTTCCTCGCGGCAGCCGAGGCGTCTGCAGACGACATTTCAAAATGTCACAAAATGTTTTAAAAATATCAAAATTATTGAATTTCATTACCATATTTGGAATCACAATGAGAAATGCATTAAAATAGGTCAAACATGCCAATTATTAAAGCCAATAGTCGCGTGGAAAGTGTTAAAGCTGGGTTATAATCTGTCGTACTTTTGAATTGGCAAACGTCAATGTTAACATATTTTAAGATGTAAAAATACAATTTGCAATTGAAAAGTCGTTTCAAATTTCTAGTTTCATGTATTCACCAGTAAATCACTACAAAAACCATACATCAAGCAACATTGGTGGGTTGATCAAATAAGAGCAGAGCTCGAAAAGGATTGGCCACCCGTACATGATATATTATTAATTGCCTAAACGCAAGTCTACGTGCAAAGACAAAGGACACATATAGCTACGATACTACAGGGTGCAAAACAAGACCGGACAAGTTATGTTGGACAGACAGTATGTTGGCAATGGCCTTTTCAAAGAAGAGACATGGTATACATTAAATTAATATTAGAATACGGACAAATAATTGATATTAGAGTCCTTTTATTTTTGGATAACAGAATGATACATGCATACTAATCAGATTACAAATCATATTGGGAAATAAGAAAATGCTTGTACGAGCTTGTGCTCGTACTTATTATTAAAGCATTTGTTGGTAATACTGTTTCGAATCGAATAAAAGTCGTGATTTTCTAAGAACCGGAAATAACTAATGGATCGGACAATATGTAATCGTTAGTGACTTTTGATTATAGGGATACAGAGGATTAAAGATTACAGGGAAAGCGGTAGGATAAATACGGGCAAGCAAAGATGTTTTAACATCTTGGCTTTGCCAGTAAAAGGTTTTCTATTAAAATGACAAATCAAAATTAAGTCTTTCCGATGTATGTCTTCACTTGAGATTTGTTAGTTACAATGAAGCGGCATTAATAAGCACTGCGAATCTCTTATAGTTTTTCATTCTCAATGTATTCTTATGTTTTGATTATCCGGAAAAAAACCGGAATAAAAATGAAAATGTGAGCACGAAAAAACCTTCCAAAAATAGTGTGTTCTAATGTGACCAGTTTGGTAAGCTGACCACTTTTTTCACCATTCCAATAGGATGTGCACAATTAACACATGTAACATGATGGAATGGAGTGCGTGCTCACTACATACATTTATTGTAATACTGGCATAATAAACGAGGCAAAATTCACACAACAGTTTAAAACAATGCATAATTTATGGTATGAGAATGTACCATAGCATATCAATATATTGAACAAATTAAATGTTGTGAAGACACTTGTTTCTTGATCAATTGCACTTGAGTATGAAAGCCAGTCACATTTGTGAAAAAAAAGGTTTTGTAACATATAAATGGAATTTTAGTTTTCTTACTGATATGACCACCGTTTCACTACAATTTCATGATGCTACACTTAACCCCTTAATGTCTCAACCTTGTTAACTGTGTAAATCTCATTGGAATGGTGTAAAAAGGGTTCGGCTTACAAAAACTGTCACATTTGTTTACATTTTCAGTCGATAATTTTTGTACAAGCAACACCAATTTCATGGTTCAATGCACACATCAAGGTCCAAGAGCCGTTTCAATCCGTGCACAACTTCTTTTGATTCACCCTGTATTCGCGCTTGGTGTAATTTACATTTTAAAGATATTGGCAATTCCTCCCGTGTACATAACACTTTGCCTTCCCACCATCAACTATATTAACCGAGGAAACGCCTTACGCCGGCAAGCACGTATTTACATAGACTCCGAACTGTATATATTGGTTCCGTAGTAAGTGTATACTATTCATTAACTTTAAGATACGTGTATTTATCCATCCTTTCAATTCGCCTGTAAAATGTGTCAACCTTAAAATGAGATTGTCACTATCTCATCATTGTTTGTAGCGCGTCAAAACGTGTATACTGGAGGAACTGCTAATGAATGATATATGAAACGCCTAACAAAGTTTGTTAGTTGCCGAATTACATTGCTTATTACTGTTATAAGATTATTACAGTGGATGCCAAAGATCTTGTCGAGAGCGCTACGGTGTGAATTGGGGGAACAATCAACGAATGATGAATCACCGTAGACTCAATGTCGATTAATATGCGTCAAGTATATTACGTGATCCTGCAATGTCTGGTAAAATAATCTCAGTCCGCTATGAGTGATGATGACATGATGTTTGGTATCGGTATAATCGTCTAAGATTGTGCTTTTGTGATTATACAAACTAATCAGATGGTGTTATCGGCAATTGATTTAGGTGAGGGGGTGTAGGACGGCCTGAATGGAATCTTTGATCTTATTTCATTTCTAAGCATCATATCTTGTTGGCCATATTTATCCCCCTCCCTTTTGAACATGCCATTACTGAATGACCCCAGCACCCAATGACCACCTATTTTTTAATAATAACAATGTGTGCATGCGTACATATATTCGTATGTGCATAAACCCAAAAGTGCGTACCGGGAGCTTTCAATTATTGACCGTGCGTCAATCGTGAAATCGTCACGCGCATGCTGCACTATTTTGTACGTGCATTTTATGCATCTAGATGCACAAAATAGCTTGAACTTCGTCCATACCATTAGGACAGTGGCTATCGAAGAATTTGTTTGTGGGTGTGTGTGTGTGGGGTGGGGTGGGGGTCATAAAAAAAACGACGACAATAAATGACATTTTTTTAGGACCCCCTATCGAAGAAAATGACCGCCCCTTATGCAAGATGACCTTGACACTGAATGACCTCCTTCTTTCTTTAAAATAAGGAATGTTCGCTCATTGATACTTGTTTAGCTCTCTCACTCTGATGTGTTAAAATATTCAATGTATGACCCTTAGTTATGGGTCATTATCTTATAACTTAGCAATAATATTTCTGTCAACACCAAAACTTATCCCGTGAGTGACTCTTAACCCGGACATCCAAACGTCAAGTCTAAATGCTATGCAGTAAGCACAACCTTATCATATTGGGCCAATCAGGAATTGTGAGTGAGCTTAAGCGTGTTAAGAGGACATAATGGTCCGTATTCTTGTACGTATTTAAACACGGTTTTAAGCTAAACACGCGTTTAACTTCGAGTTTAAACACATCGTTTAACTAAACGCAATTATCGGAAATTTGTTTAACTTAAAACACGCCTCTAACTTGATGAAAAGTGTCTAACTTTAAACATGGGTATGGGGGTAGTTTAATTTAGCATTAATACACAAGTTTAGATAGTCACGATTCCAAGCTAAACCTGCGTTTAGTACGGGAATACGACCCAATACATCTAGTGTCCGATAGTACCACTTTCTTCTCTTCAGGGTATGTTCTACTCATTTTACATTCAAAGGTGTCAATGCATATTATATCGGTGAGTTGCTTGACATCGACCAAACGATTAAGTCAACATATTCAGTATATAACTTATAGCGGAGAGTCGTTTTCTGTATATAATTTGACGTTTCAAGCGATAACGCTCAGAGAAAAATGAGAATGTCATAGGCCAATTTGCCGCTGGCGAGTTGCAGTGCTGTGAGAATCGGAAATATCGAGGGGGTTGGTCCAATATGTCATTATTTGATGTATGTCATATCCTCTTTCGTGACATAGACTGATCTATGAATGAGGGATGTTTGCTTATATGCGAAAAGACATAACTCCCCAGGAAACGTATGCGGATTGGGAACGACAAACCAAGAAGACAGGCTATAGGGTATTTTTGTGAGTATTATTTTTCTACAATTCTATTTAAAAACCCTTCCCATAGGTCAAACACTGTAAACATTTCATGTTTCCTTCTTTGCGAAGTGATCAAAACTTGTGTGGCATGAATCGGCAGAGACTGGAAATATTACAGCCCAACGAATAATTATTGATATAATTAACACGTATTTAGATATGGCTACTTAGATATATAATTGTTTCTCCATGAGAACAATAGACGTATAAAGAAACAACAAATAAATTGAAATAAAGTCAGGAGCGACAGCATTTCCTCACGTCCAATTTTGATTGAATTTTGTATTGAATATTTGCTAATACTATTTGAGATAACAATTTGTAATTTTAACACTTTTGTGCATGACATTAATTTTATTTCTTATTGACTACGCTGGCTTCAAAGACAAATCCTGTGCTTACAAATAACAGACACGATAGTTATACACTTGAAATGCATGCCATATATCTTGCATTACGGGTAAATCCCAAAGCGAGTCTCCTACACGATATCCTATCTTATACATGTAGTCCATAGCCACAAATGTCATTTAGATGACAACGTTTCAAAAATCTTGACATGTCGTCGTATTGTGTATCCTCCCCGTGGAACCAAACGATTTAATAGTTAGTATATTCACTTTGTCATATTACCTTGGCTGTCTTGTCAGAATTTATTAGTTTGCTATTATTAGGTTTGAGTACGTTCTTAGTTTTATCATCCGTCCGTGGATTGTGTGTTTAAACGCTTAACACTTTCCACGCGGCCATTAGTTTTACCATAACCAAACAGATTTTACAGAAACCTTCCCAACTTTCAAAGTCTATCTCAAGAATTACTGAACCAATACTAGACATGTTTGTACTTATTTTGATGCATTTCACATGGTGATTCCAAATATGGTTATGAAATTTAACAATGTTGACATTTTTGAAACATTTTGTGACATTTTAGAATGTCGTCTGCAGACGCCCACCGCGTGCAAAGTGTTAAACACTGTCAGTAACGCCGTACTGTAAAATGTAAAAACCCGAGTACATATGGTATATTGGATTTATAATTGAACTTATATCAATGCAAACATTCCTGTATTATTAAAAACATATTTGCATATGTCTCAGTTCAATTTTGATTTGTGCTTATACGCATGTCGATGCCAAATATTATACTGGCGACTATCGTATAAGTCTTATGTACAAGTCACTTACGTTCATGAGCCATACGGACTAGTTTGGCAGCGCGGTCTAAATGAACTGTTGGGAGTTTGAATTGTATTTCGATTCATCTTTCTAAATAGGTTATGTTGCCAAATCAATTTCCTGTACTTATAATGGTTGTGCTGCAATCACATATTGTACATTTACATTAACAATGACAATAAACACCCGTTAATCTTTTAAAACATATTTATCGCAATTTAAGTGTATGATATTTTGTAATGAAAAGTGATGAATTAACAAAACCTCTTACTCTGTGAAGACAAAATGGTTTTGCTGTAAGTGATATGGTTGTATTGATTGAATATGTTTTATTGTATATATAAGTCGATGAATTTTAATTATTTTCCTGTTTCGTAATCATGATTCCTGTATTATGAATTAAACATAACACTGCACTACACAAACAAACTCAACAACCCTTTTATGAAATGTATATGACAATATCTTGATTCGGACCCATTTGCATTTATTTTCTCATTGTGAACCTTTTAAAACATCGCAATTCTAATCTTCGTAATGCTTGGATTTAGCATGGTGTTAAAAGGTGCCTTGTGATTTGATATGGATAGCTGGGGGAATTAAGTGTAGCTCGCTACGCTTTATTTGCTATGTAAGTTAACACTAGTCACATTTACAATTCTAAATGTATAATTCAACTTCTGTTTGTATAAATATAAAAGAAATGAGATGCACATTGAGTGCAATGTATCTCGCTAAGAAACTACTTTCCCTCTCACTTCATGTTTATATGCTCACTGTCTTGTCACTTCTCAAAACAAAATTTATCATGTTATCACTCACAATTTTACATTAGCAATTTTTTTGAAAGTTTTGAAATGTGCTGCTTTAATATCAACAGAAATGTCAATTAAACATTAATTGCAATGAGTACATTTTCTCAGCCATATACCTTGAATGTGTGATCATTTTTTAGAAATTTTGTTATGATCCTAAATTCGAATGTTACTTCTGAATCAATAAAGGGATCCTATCATAGCCGCAGAATGGTAACATTGTACACAACTTCATAGGGAGGGGGATGTGTGTAACAAAAAAAACGTAACTCGTACAACTCCTACTCCCTCGATTAACACCCATTAAAACGTGTCTTGTAAATATTGAATGATCTATTAGTAGACTGCATAGTCAGGAGTGCTACCCATATGTTTACAGCTTTACAAGTCTTGGATTACAATATATTCTTCCCTATCCTGACCGTAACGATTTGTTGAACGGGTGTAAGAATTTGGACGGGATCCAAAAACTTAGCTTCTATCATAGACTAACATGGAAAATGTCGCAATCCTATGTGTAGCAAGAAACTACTGTTGCGAGCGGTACAAAATACGTTTAGCCTATAGGCCTAGTAATCTCACTTATTAAGTTAGAATTGGACCAAGAAAATAGGGACGGGCCGAGTGATTAGAATAGGGTTGAATTAGGTGACGAGGAGTCAGCAATCAGTCAGTCGCAAACCAGTTTCCACCCGCTGACGGGGGAGTATCGTTATCCGAAAATGTCGGAAAATAAGCGTGAGTGTTGATGCATTGTTTTAAATTTCTTTCGCGACTCCTGTCAAGTGAAACTTTCCCGATAACATGGGCGCTCTAACTCGTTTTATTCTTCTCCTTTAAAAAAAAATAGAATAAGGGTAAAAACAATTGATAAAGGAACTGAACACCAATAAATATTCTTTAATTATTCAATAACGAGTAAACTGACAAATTATACACGATGCATTTTAATTCAAAATGTTGTAGATTATGTCTAACGTGGGAGACCGGGAGTGGGAAATGTACTTTAAGCTATCATACACACTATGGTCCCAGTGATACAGTCTATAAGGCAAATACTGTGTATGACAGAATATCTGTACAAGTTATCAGATAGATTACATTAAATGAGTGTTAAAATGATATACATTTAAAATTTACATAGATCATTACGCCTACAAATCCTTATAGATCTATCCCCAATTTACCGGCCTTTTAGTCTATATCAGCGGTAATAAAAATCACAGGTGGTCAGCAACTGCCAGGACTGGTCTGGATGTTGCCCAAAAATCTGATCACATACGTTCCATCGTTCTGTATAGCTTGAGTCCATTGGGCTACATGTTAAACTAAAATCTGCTATATAATCGTAATTTCTTTTGAAATTTGAGATTCATATTTGACAAAATCTGAAATCGCACTGGTTTTTAAACAAATTCAAGTTCAAACAAATAATTTCTTAACACAAAACTTTGAAAAGTTGCGTGTTGGGCTAAAAAAGTCCACCCAAGAATTGTTTAATTCAACACATGACCGCATGCTGGAGAGACCCTAAGGCAGTCTGTCTACAATCTAGCCACATGAATTGACACACGCGGTGACTTTCAGTCACATTGGGCTAGTTTTAAAACTAAAATCTGATCCAGGGATAATATATTGTGACTTTTTTTCTTCGAATATTGAACTTTTGATTTGAATAAATTTTAAATGGTACTAATTTCAATGACAAATTGAAGTTAAAATGTGAATTTCTCAACACAACAACTTTCAAAAGTAAGACTTTGGGCTTCTTTCCACCCAGAAAATTATCAAATTTAATTGAATCTAAATAAAGCTGTGTATTGATAAACTTTTAACATTTTCGGTCAGAATACTTTTAGCCAATTTCGTTAATATCCCATGGATTTAACTCGTTCGACCAGCAAACCATATGAACATTATTCATTTATTAACATTAACACAAGAAAATCAGCAAAACCTGTAATAATTACGTTTCTAAAGTCCCCACTAGTACCATGCTAGTACCAAGTTTTTCCTACCAATGTCCTACCATGAACAAAACTAGGATACCACCTGGCGCAGCGGGGTCTTGAGCAGTGCTTGGCCAGCGAGCCGGGCTAGAAAATACACAGGGTGCACCATGCCCCGGGGCAAAATTGGTTCTGGAAAAAAGGGATATTTCTATAAGGGCTTGTAGGTGTAATGTGAAATTAAATCCTGGTTCAACACATGGTGAACTACAGGTGTAGTTTCGTGTGGTAGTTTCAAATTTAAGTATACGAGTTTAACCGTTCACTTAGCTGGAATAACCAATCAAAGTTAATAGATAATCACATGTCGAATCGATTTTACGAAGAGTCTACTTTAATTGAGAATCTACCATGATTTAGGTCAACACTGCATTAATGCTAAGTGCTTTAAATCAATAATGTATGTCTCCTTCGCGCCAATACTCTGTAGTTTGTTTAACAGACATCTCTTCAGTGTATACATGCGGATAATAAGCATATCAGCATACTACCGAGTAGTGTCTAGTTTCCAATCGATATCTCACTAATGCCATGTAAATTGTTACCTTTGCCCCACTGTGATAATTTCAAACCAAAAAAGGGATTTTTTCTTCTTTAACGGCGCTGTCTTTGATATCAAGATACTGAATCTTGACGATATGCATTAATGCCATTCGGGACTGGCAATACACAGAATACTGCCTTGGGAATCATTGTATTTCTTGCGGACATGACGACCAGTATAACCGAATATTGCATGCCCGGGCATTAACAATCAAAATGAACTTCCTTCAAAGCAATGTATTGTATATAACTTTCAGTGTGATCACGATAATATCACTAATTCCACAGCTTCCACCGAGAGATTGATTAATATCTGTGATACTCAATACTAGTGTAATAACGGTATATGATTAGCCACCTGTATGTGTTTCATCTGCAGCTAGTCACGTGTTTATATGGTCAATATGGAATGGTCAGAATAGTTTTATGATAGTGAGTTTAAAAGCTTTCAAGGCAAAATAAGGTTAGTAATTGTTAAACGTAAATGGCTATAGCTAACAAATGCATTCATGATACCAAAATCTTTAATTAAAGACTAATTTGGAGAATGTAAGACACGCATAGCAAATGCCTCATTTTTTATTAAATGAAGAACATAAGAAACAGAATAACAGTATGTTATTTCTTTTTGTACTTAGTTTTGTGAAGCGCCCAGAGGCTCCTTGCATTGGGGGCTATATTAAATCCATTATTATTATAATTATTATTATAACTTCAAATTGAGTAAATATAAACAAACAATGTGATATTTAATGCAACATTGTTTTGCCAGATACAAAATTCGCAATATCTCCAAACTCAGTAGATTATGTAACTTGCTAAACGAATTAAATCTCTCCGAAGACTATTCTAAGACAACAAGATTACATTTTGAAAACATACCACATGGGTACAACTACAAATGATGCCATCCATTCGTTAATGCACGCAACGGCTGTATTATTTTCATATTCAATATTTATATAGTTAAGTTACATTTGTCAAATATGACACTTTTGTACCTTCAATCAATGTTATTGATACAATTATACCCAGTGGATGTACAAGAGTCACTTAGAAAACTAGGCTCGTCAAACAAGTACTAGTGGTTGTAAAGCTCTACATAATTAAAGTACATTTGCGTTATGTTAAACAGGTGTATTAAAGAATAAAATTATAAGAACCATTAGGATTGTTCAAGAAATATTATTTGTTCCACCCACAACGCTTGATGGGATAGCAAATCGTTGATGATTAATATAATAGAATAATTCCTCCTTTTTGGCCCAATGCCTATAACACGTGTTAACAGTGAATTAATCCGTATGACTTTCTACACAAATACTAGTATCCTTCAGTAGAAAATCAGGAGATCGATTACAAACACGTGTAACTTGAGTACAATTTATAGCATCAGGAATCGTATTGCTATATTTTGATAGATGGTTGGTGTGCATGAAGGTATATTGAATTATGAAAATACTATAGTGTTTCTAAGTGGATTACACATTTGTCGGCGTAGTTCCTTGCACAAGTACGCGGGGATTATTATAGATGCATACTTCAGAAATAATTTCGAGCCTTATAATATCTAGCATTAGTGGTAAACATAGTGATACAGCGGTACAAATATCCCGTAAGAATAACAACATTTTCGCATGTGATCCAATGTGTAGAATAATTGAAGAACAGGGCATAACAAGTTTTGAGATATGATCTTCTAAATGTTGTTATTGTAAAATGAAAAGGCAACATCAGGAAAAGCTGCGGGAATCGTCAACATCTGAAAGTAAAAATAATGATGCATTGATATCGAAAACGCAGTCAATAAAAATAGCATAGTTAACTTTGCAATGACAAGAAATACTATACCTTACCCTGCTCAGCTCACGTCCCTTCCACCCGCTGACGAGAGGAAGTATGGTAATCCGAACATTTGATACCATTTGTTTCCAATTCTAGACAAAAGCATTTGAATTACATTTACATAATAATGTTCAAACTAAACCATACTTTGTTCAGTTAACGTGAGGGTTCATAACTTCAAGTGGAAATCAAGTCCAATAAATTGTTGATCGCCGTCGGGTATTTTATTTTGTCATACAAGGGACAACCACGTACAGTAATGATGAATACATTGTGAACTTTAATTGGAATATGGTATGAATATACTGTCTTACATGAACAACCAGAGTTGGAAAATGCACAATATTTTCTAATTGTTTGACGCTCAAGGTAAAGATTAAAGCATGGATAATAGTTTTGTTTTAGAGAAGTTAAGTGGTGTTAAATGGTAGTTAACTGTCCACTCAGCACAACTGAAAGGATTATTTACCTTAATAAGCTGATACCTCAATTACGCTTCAATTTGAATTATTGTGAAATCAACACTATCCGTTTATGGGTAGATTAAAGCCTAATAGCATCATCTGGCATCATTCCGTCATCACACACGTCAACTGTATTCTTTATAGTGTTTAGAAATGTGCGGGTATCTGCAATCTAGTATTCGACAACTCGTTTATCTCTTTATAAGGTTCATCTTCCCGCTGATTGGAAGATACCTGGCGGGAAGAAACTCTTTGAAGTGTCATTGTCAAGTTAATTACTTAAACTTATTGTCCATGTATTGTTGGTAAATAAAACTGAAACTGAAAACTGAAACTATAACAGAATTAAGCATACTTTAGGTCCCATATGTATACATTATATAGATGGATAAAGTACCACGTTGCAAGTATCTGATGCAATTATTATAATCGTGTTATTGAAGCATACCTGGGACCCAATGTACATGAAGCCTGATATTATTACTTGTTAATTTGGAGATTCCATCCGGACACACGTCTAAGACGCCATATACCAAGTAGCAATCACATAACAGTTGTTGATATACATTTTGCTTTAATTGAAATCAATTTAGATGACTCTGCTTTACATTATGTACGACCTTATATATGTAAAAGTAATACAATGAATTTAAGATGACTATCAGTAAGATCAAGATAATACCAATTACTCCATGAATTAAATATCACGTTGAACTCGATGGAAAATGCAATGATACAAACTTAATAATTGACTGTGATTTACTGACAGGTAATCACTCTTGAGGCTTAAATCTAGTGTGGTTGTCAAGGTATGTTTGCAAACACTTTTTTTTTCTAATTTAAAAATAAATACTCGATGGTTAGAATATTTGAATGCAAATATGCCATACAAAATAGTCTTTTTTAAAGGTATTACACGTGATACCTTATAAGGCAAACTATTAAATCTTGATATAAAAAAATACAACGCTACTCTATAATACAAAACAGATTTTTCAGTTACTCATACAGCACTTACGATATGCAAGATTCACTTGTGCAAAAGTTTGATACAGAAGTTTCATATGTTTTTGAGTTAAGTTAAGTTAAAGCAAAAGACACATTTTTAAGTCTAAGTCAATACATATGGCACACATACAGTTTTAAAATAATATATGAACAAACGGGTCATATTAATATGATTACGTGTCACCAATGGAGCTTAATAAAAATCCACTGAAATATGTGATCTGACGCGATTAAATGAGGCACAATGAGGAACATATGACAATTGAGTTATTTATATCATGATAATGTGTAATAAGTTAAGGTACATTTTGGTATCAGAGTCAATGTAATATCACATTCCTAACCAAAGATACTGATTATTAAAAGTCTCAAAACATCAAAAAATACAAATTGTCAAGTTATGTACATTTAAAGGTTTGGTTTTGTTAACAAATCAATAGAGTGCATGGCAACTAAATACCTCAACATGTAGTTTAAAGGTGGTGTTCCGATCACATTATTTTGCCTATCAACATATTTTTATACCTGAAGAAACCCCATATTTTTATCATTATTTCTATAAAATGTTTGGTACAAGATATGTTCCATTTAGACGAAATGCAGTGAATTACTGCCAAAGGTGGTTAACCACACGGCCAGTTTGTGTACTATTCAATGGGCACATTTCATGTCACCTTGTGCTACTAAAATAAGAACCATTGGTGTTTATGCAACTCAAACTTTGGAATACGACTATCTTAAGGATGATCCTTTAAAATGTAGAATAGAAAAACATCAAGTTGAAAATCTGGCCAGCAATCAAAACACTTACCTTTAACTCTTTATTTTCATAAATATGAGGCTTTTGTTGGATACAAGATGTGTCAAAGATCAGATAAATGACTGTTTATGAATTTGAATTATTATGACCTTGCCCCACATTTGTGTTCTCTTAGCAACTGCCACATTGCGCCTCATGTTGGGTGTAATATAGACTCCCAATATAAACACTAAAGTGGTTATTTTACTGTTTTAACAGTGCGATTTGATTTTACTGTTTGTCTTATCCTCTACTTCGAATGCGTCTCCACAACTCCAAAGTCTAATGATCCATTGAATAAAGCACTCGACATGCCGCTTGAAAACCCTTGCAGATACACGGATGATGTATAACAGGAAGTCTGATTACAATTACAGCTCCTCTGAGTGATCTACAACCATAAGATCGTCTTTATCATGTTAAAAGGTAAACCATCTTCAACGTTCTATCGGTAGCTGACATCGTAAGAACAGGGAACTGAGACACAATATTGATTCCTTAATGACTTTGAAATCGGCTAAATGATAACATTAAACTCTATTATTCGGACTGAAATATGATGGCATGAAGGCATTACAAATCTCCTAAGATAATATGTCATCAGTGTTATTTGATTATTTAATTTTAAAATTTTGAGAACATATATATACCAATCATGACTGAGTTAAATATATATGAGATCGACTAAAATATACTGGCTATTGTCTTATGTCTAATTTCTGTTTGATGATCAATTTGAATACAATTGGAGGTGCAGTTTCGCAGTTGTCGCAAGCTCTATTTGAGGGCCTCTTCACTTCTCCAGTATCTAATTATCGGTAGAATAAAGCATTCAATTTGCTGCTTGCAAACCCTCTCAAGTACATGCATGATGTGTAATATGGATGCTATATAGATACGATTTCAACTCCTTTGGGTGATCTGCAGTCGTCAGGTTTGTCTTAATTATTATTAGCTATCGATTCGTGCGACAGTAAAACTGGAAAATTCATAATACAAATCGGGGACGAAATTGACTTTATAATGACATTCTAATTCTGCTAAAAGATAACATAAAATTCAATGTCTCGTATGGAAACATAATTGAATGAAAACATTAAAAATCTCCCAAGGTAATTGTCATCATTTTGTTTTTCAATATTGAAAATACATTTACTATCTGTCAGAAAGGCTACTCTCAAAATCAAGGAAATGCATTTTTGTTTAACGTAAGCCGCAGGGAGGTGAATGGTGTAAATAGGACAATCGTCCAATGTGTGTTGGAAATTGGAACAGCAGACATGAATATGTTGGTGACCATAACTTGGTCAAAACAGTCATGACAGCAGTTTGACGATGAGTCGCAAAACGTAGCAACAAGCACACTTTTGAAGTGGAAAAGATATAAATTCTCAATCCCTGCACACGTCAATTATAGAAAGGATTATACTTGTTTCAAAGAACATTAACTGTTTCAATGCGTTTGAAAAGTATTTGTAATGGCAGGTCGAGTGTTAACAGCAGTAAGATATATCAACTATCGGTAAATTTGTAAAAGTATAATGTATAGATAATAATAGTACAATCATCATCACGTCTGCGATGGTACCTGATCTGTTGGTTTATCCTTGGTGTAAGACGACGCGGAATTAACCTAATACAAACTCCTCTATTGACGGATTAAACGATAATACAGCTAATTCCGTAATGGGGTCTTTACACTAGTCTATCTTATGAATGTCTTACACCAAGGATATACTGATCTTTTTGGTGACACCAACATTTACAGAGTAGGCGATTGGTACCCAACTTTAACACCGGTATGTTATGGGTGGATTATAACCCGATCGGTCAACATTACCATAATGTTCGTGATCGAAACGTCGAAAGAATAGGTAAAGTATTACTACACGATATCGATGGCTTTAGAGGCAATATCTGAGTCATAAATGCTTACGTTACACGTGTTTATAGCATTATTAATGTCTTGTTAAAGTATAACATTACTCAACACTGCATCGGGACAACAGTTGCATATCCAAAGAACTGCGCATCTGCATTTGATGGGTTTCAACAACCATGTATATACGTATCGTATTAAGTGCTTCTTTCCAAGATGACGAGTAACACCAGATGCTCGATGTCGCATCGAGTAGTCCCCAGACATTTGAATATTACGCTTAAGTTGTCAAAGCCAGGTGTGTGCTCAGAATGTGTGACGGAGATTTACATTGATGTTGATATATTTCAGTGGTTGCACTATCTTGTCCAGTTTCCGTGTAATTGATTCCGTCTGTAGCAGCTTTACTCTATTCAATTTCGACAGTTGCTTATATAGGAATTGTTTTACAGTGTCTAGAAATTGTGTTAATTCACTACTAATTAATTCAGAAAAATATATACTTGTCTGGTTGGAAATCACAATGATTTATGGATTATGTTTATAGACTCGTATTTTATGACACTCGTTCGCCGACATACTATCAAGGACTTTGCTAAATTGATGTACACCTTTCCATTCACCGCTCCCTCCTCTCTCACGCCCTCAAATCCAATAAATAAGCCGCTTATACTTCGCATTGTAAGTTTTACTTCTAGGAAAACTTTCTCCGGTATTTGGCAACACAGATGGCTGGAATTAAAAGTCAACATCAAAATAATTCTGCAAGTTCTCTTTAGCCAAACATGTTTTCAGTTTTATACTGAAAATTATTTTACTGGAGATAAACAACTTTTAAAAATTATTGAAACTTATAAAACACCCTGTATTATTTATTATACGGGGAAGAATCATTTGGTATATGGACTACTTTATAATTAGCAGATAATAAGTAAATAGTTTGTATACGTATAATTTTTCTTGACCGGCCTCCGGCCAGTAGTTTATATAACATGCCAATACGGACTAAATAAATATGGATTGCCATCATATTCTATAAACGTAATGTCATTGCCCTTCTTCTGTGAACATGATGAATGACCAGTCTTGGTCATTTATCAGCGTTTCTTTCGTAAAAGAAAAATAATAAAAAAACGAAATCATACACTAGCACATGCCCATCAATCATCAACACGGCAATAATTGCAATGGGGACAAATGATGGAATTCATTTAAGATGTGTTAGAAATATAGACGCGCTATTGGATTAGAGCTGATGCAAGTCTAATATATAAAATTATAGTATATCCGCAGTTGTACAACATACTCATGATCACGGCGCGCGTATGATTTTTCCAAAATTGTAATAAATCATCAGACAGAGATCCGTTGTTAACACAATTGCTTGGTGTCGATTAAAGCCTAAAGTCATGCCCTAGTTATTAATTTAGGTTGTTTGGTGTTGGCGTTTTTGTATTTGCTTTAAGAGAATAAGTGTTTCAGAGCTCAAACAACTGAGCCATTTTCCCAGCAGAATCTTAGAAAAACGAACACCTATCAGCATCATTTGCTCTACAATCCTGGAAAAAAGTCTTGGAACACCTGCGTGTGATTAACGGAAAAGTGTCACCCCCACTCCCCCGTACAATGTTGACCAAGGCCAGTGGCTCCTGCAGCTTGCCAGAGTGTCCCAACATTGATCGATGGGGGGTGGGGAAGGAACAATCTCATTTGAACAATTTCCATTTATAACAGAAGACACTAAGTATCAATACATGCACGCAATACCCAGCACGTGTGCTCAGCTCAGCGTTTGCGTTCCAAGGACTTTTTTCCAAGATTGTAGCTCACTACTAAATGTTTGGCAATATTGATAGTCCGTGTTTCGAAATATATGTTACCGTTGGTAAATTATAAGTATTGCTTCTATACAACTCAAAGCATGCACTTATATTATACACATAAGATGACTATAGCTCAGCTAAGATGACCTATATAATATATTGTTATGAGATTCATCCAAGATCAGGATGTATCAATCACTACATCTTTTCCTATTTGAAGTGTCGGAATCCTTTAGAAATCTTGTTCACTTAACATATTATTAAGACTAGTCAATAACATGCCTTTGGCCCTGTCGGACAAATAATTCAAAAGGAAGTTGGTACTTAATGATTTAAATTCAGAAACATGACACTTTTCATTACCAACTTGCATGTTGAACTGGGACTTGATGAAGACCTGAGCATTAAGAGCATTTTGACTCCACTGTTTGGCAGTATTAAATTAATTAGTCGCCATTTGAGAGTTCGACATATGTTTTATATAAAGACCATCGTCAAGCAAATATTTAAATTGAAAGTAATACGTTACCTATGCAATTCCCCTTCTATATGCTTGTGTTTAAGTTGAGCTATTTTAAAAACAATTCCTGCTTGAAACCTGCTAGTGATCACCTTCATCGCTGATGCATTGCATTCTCTAAATTGCTAAGCGATGCTGTGTTTGGAAATGTCACGGTTAATACTACTATCAAAGAATCCAGATTACTGGATCACATTAGAAATCAATACGTTTCGTCACCCATTCTTAAGGAATTGGGGAATGCATGGTGTGCGATTTTGTATATATGAAGGTATACTTCACAGAAATCGTATCCAAGCCCTATTAGTTTGCCTCTTGTTCAAGTAGCATTATACAGACTAGATTTTAATTATGTATTACGGCCATATTCTATATCGATGACTTAGTATTTTCTTAGAAGATGTCTAGACTTTCCGAGCCAGACAGTATTTTGTGTTAATCGCATATTTATTTATTTATTTATTTGTAGTTTATAGGGGCCAGAGAGATTTCTAAAAAAGATGAAACACGAAAAAAAATTGTATTGAATGAAATGTATTAACGTTTACTCACAGACGTGAAACTAGAATCACATGGAAACCATTCCATGTAATAATTTTGACAACAAGTCAAGTACAGTTGAACACGCTCGACGTGTTTAGTTTTTCTGAAAGCTACTTTAGCTTTCCACTTTTTATATTTTGATTACACTCACTGCCAATTGAAACTATAACTAATGCTTAAACAACCTTAAAAGTATCAACAGAAATCGACAGAATATAGGTTCAAAGGTGTCATTTGCATATTGGTGTCACAGTGTATTTTGTGTTTCATGGGGAACGTACATACACAGCATGTTACAAAACCAACGACTAACGGCTGGGAATGTCGACGGTCTGTTGTACAATCACAAAGAAAAAGAAACTTGATGTTGTAAGATTATAGTCCAATTATATTGCTGAATAATTGATGCAGAACTATTTTGAACTGTCGACCTTAAAATATTACCACCTACATCATTATATACATACTTCTCCAACTATATTTTGATAAGGTTCGTATTGGGATGCCGTTAAAATATTCAAAAAACGTCGCTACGTTTTTATTTGTGACGTAACAACTCACAATTTGTTCTCAACATCCTCTTCTTATTTATAGCAAGCCGTAACGTCCAATATGTCCATTGACGTCATGTACTTTCATTGATGGCCTTACTATAATGGTGGTACTTCTATTGGTTATTTAAAGAATGACATTCTAACAACATATTTGACCTTCCTTTACATTAAGAAAAAAGGTAAAGGCGATCGATCCTGTAATTCCAGGAGCGGAGTGCCTATCTTTCTTTCAAAGCAATAGGGCTAGACTCACTCCTTTTTTATAATATTGCTGTGTTGGACTCGCTACACCTCCTCCACCGCGAGTCTATTACCTTCCCAGCACTGAAGAATGCCGGTACCCATTTAAATACACCTGGGTAGAGAGGAGTAATTGCGATAAAGTGCCTTACTCAAGAATACAACATGTTGACCACAGTGAAACTCGATCCCACAACCTTCAGATCAAGAGTCCGGTGCTCTACCCACTGCGCCACACATGCCCGTGTGTTATTAGGGGGACTTAACCTAAAATGTAATATTCACATTTAATATCATTCGTCGCAAGAATAAGTCTACACCTACTCAGATGACAACAGGCCAGATGAAAAATACTTTGACTCATAGGGGGAAGTATCATCAAGATATACTTACATTGATACGTTACAGTTTCATGCTCAACTGAGCCCTTCATCAGTCTGATGAAATGCTCAGTTGAGCAATAGTTTATACATAAGCATTTCATTTCACCTTTAAAAATTAGTCCTTTTGAAACTCCAACCCAATATATTATAGCCTGTAGTGCGTAGTATATTGACAGAATTACGTCAATATTTGGAGGAAAAAAACGTGCACCAACTTCTTGACCACCGATTTAGATAGTATGGATATTATTTCAAATAATAGTTATATAACGTGACATATATGTATGTTCACGAAGCGTATTATTGTCATAACAATCCCCAATCTTTTTTTTTATCTAATCCAAGTAAACACTATGAAATTTGATAGGTTCACAAATATATTGTGTTCGATATACATGTAATAATTGCGAATGACAAACAATCTACTTAAATATCGTCCTTATGAAAGACATTATTACCGTGAACCAAATACAGTTCAAATTCTCTCTATGGAAATGTACTACTAAAAACCATAAGTTTACTGCAGTAGATGTTGATTCTACAATAATTTGCAAAACAAGTCTTAGTTCTCCTGTTACCATGGTTATATACGACAACCACACTATTTTGGTTGTCCACGCTCTCGTAGCCGCTACGCCTGTTAGGCGGATTGCGGTTGACCAACCGATTTCTCGTCTCATCACTGAGGCGAGTATTATTGTAATTATATTATGAGAGTGTATGACTGTAATTATATTATTATTTCACAAAAAATACTGACCGTATATATACCTGGAGAGTCTCAGGGCGAACCATGTTTGTGAATAAAAATCTTGAAATCGTATTCTGTTGGAAGTGTTTTTAAATTTTATTTTAATCAATGTGTTGAAGACAATCTATTTGCACAGTGTATCTTTACCTATATAACAATAGATAGGGTGACAGCAATTTTTATAAACAAAAGCATCGGTGGGGCTGGACTGTCGATACATGCTTGAGGGAACAGCATATGCCTTATTGCCCTTTATAATGCTTTGGCGCGAGTTTTAAAAGCACGGGTCCTAAACAAAACAGGATGCGCGCGCACACCACCGGGCAAAGACCAATGGCAACTGCCGACCAACCGGCATGACGTCACATGTCACCCCAACTATACGTGTAGGGTTCAACAATTAATAATAGATATTGAAGCCAGGGTTGTGACATTTTGTACTCATTATTTTTCTTAACATTTTGTATTGTCGTCAGGTTTGATGTTTTATGTGTCTTTTGACATTGGCATACATGTACATACTTGGACCAATACGACGATTGAAACTATACGGTCAATAGTACATACGAGGGGGTATCAAAAAGTTCTTGACATCACCCAGAAGTGAAGGATCTATATCGATGAAATTTCGTCAGTGTAATCACTGGCCCTTAAAAACATTATGGTGCAAAAGTGGTCTCATAAGTATGTTTACTTTTTATACAGGTGGCGCTTAGATGCCAAGGCCATGTAAATCAATGACGTCTCCCAACCGTGCTGTGTACATGGTAAACGATAATGGTCCAAATACGGATCCTTGTGGGTAGCCTTCCAGAGGAGTATGAGGTTTGACATTTTTGTCATTTACAGAGATAAATTGAGACCTACGAGTGACAAATGACAAAAATTTTAAAAATAATCTGAGAATAATATTCTTCTGGAAGGCGTCCTACAAAAATCAGTTATTGGACCATTATAATTTACCATGTACACATCACCGTTGGAAGACGTCGTTAATTTACATGTCCTTGGCATCTAGCGCCACCTGTATAAAAAGTAAACCTACTTATGAGACCATTTTTGCACCATAATGTTTTTCAGGACCTGTGATTACACTGACGAAATTTCATCCATATAGCTCCTTCACTTCTGGGTAATGTCAAGAACTTTTTGATACCCCCTCGTATGGCGTGCCTTCTTTTAACTATGCTCATAAGTTACAGTGATGTATGTCCGACGATAACCCATGTATGATTTAAATTTCTACTACCTTACAATATACATGTATGTTAAATAATTGACTGTTTGATTTAAGGATGCAACCTATGTGGACATAGTCCTATCTTGCCAAAGGGGTCATAATATTTGTTCGGTTAGATATTAAGGGCATAACTTTAGGCTGAAATCGAGACCAATAAATAGTGTTAACAACCGATCGCTGTCAGATGATTTAGTTTGACATTTCAAGGACAATCACACACGCGCTGAGTGTAATAAATGTTGTGCAACTGCAGGTATAATACAATTTTATAGATTAGACTTGCATAGCTGTAAGCTGTAGTTGCTCGCCAAATGTGGCTATTAACTAATTACTATCTACAGAGTGTCCCATACACAAATATAATATGAATGTGATACTGGTTCCAGTCCTGTAAATATCAAAATAAGGCCAATGGTGAAGAAATGTTCTACGGACTCGATCTGAATTCACTCCACAAACTCTTTCATTCTATTTTTTTAATATTTGAGAAAACGCGTTAAAAAGCGCCTGACCGACTTTGGATTTTGTGTGAGTGAATTGCTGTAATTTGTGCAAACACCAAATAAACCGATAAAACTAGCTTAACGGTAAACCCGGTCGATTTCAACCAATTTGAAAACGTGATGTATATCCCGCAACGACAGATTAATGGTTAACACATTTAATCAATGAATGTTAGATTAGGAGCAATACATGCATAGCCAGGCGTGTAACCCAGATGTTGTCAGTGTAATAATGTGATGCGTGGCGTTTGATGTACACAACCTTATGTGACAAGGAACTCGCAACGTGTATCATAAACCTGATTCAATTCCTAGATCATGTGATCGAGTTCGTGCACACATCCAAAGCGTTTTCGCAGATATCTATATATTTTTGGAAAGCTAACCCGAAGTGCCATTGAAATCAGGTTGTCTGCAAAAGTGTTACTGGATGCAACCGTTAGCAGGTTAGAGTCCTTCCAGTATCTATTAAAATAGCCTATTGTTGAGGTTAGAAACAAATCATCCTCGGTATCAAATTGAATTACTTTGGCGAGTATCATGTCTGATTCTTGTTCATTAAGACACACGATACCTTTTTGTTTTCTGCATTGTCTAAGATTGTTGGTAAATTATTAAAATGGCTGCTGATCAATCAATAATAGATACTAAGCCACTTCCCAAAGTTTGAGCTTCTAAGGAGACGCGTCGCCAAAGTATAATACAGTCCATTCTTGCACGGTTATGCTAGAATACAACAATATGTAAGTTCAAATGTGAACCATAGAGCAATCAAAAACTAGCAGAATACAAAGCCCCGACGGGTGACCGGAGGACCCAACGGTATAACATTATTATAACATGAAGTTCTTGGGTTGAAATTTATTTTTGTTTTAATGTCTGCAAGCGGTTATTAGTTTGATACGGTTGTTCAGGATGGCCCATGATGGTCTGCATATTATAAAGTACTTTTCCCGTATTAAAAGCAGAGGTTGCATCTGTTAGATGCACTGCAGTTAGTCTAGGCTTGCCTGGTAACTCTGCAGTTGATGTTGTAGTCAATATCGTTTTCCTTTAGTTCCAACACGTACTTGCTCAGTTCAGTGCTGATCCTACTATCACTGTGTAATATACAAGATACAATGTACATTTTCCATTCTAGCGCGTCCACGTCAGACACATGCACATGACTTCAATGGTTTCAATTATGCATTCTTTCTATTCTGTTAATACCCATCATTGAAAATGGAAATACCACCTAATATACAACACATTATTATGCTTTGATGAATCCAAGTGTGTAAACAATATTGGATTCCCAACACTATTATACGGTGTCGCAAAAATAATAGGCTAGCTCTACTAATACATGGGCTCAGTCGATCCAATTTTATACCAATCACATCCCATACTGTAGCTAATAAAGATAAAACAAAGAAACATTACTCAAATCTTTGGCGGCATATGGAAATTCATACGAATAATCATAGAGAGTTGCGGGAATGTGACAATCAGTGTTTATTTGCTCAGCCTTCTATTTATTCTATTCGATATAAGCTGATCAATCATATACATACTTGGAAAAGCGATTGACAAAACGTAATGATGCATTCTGATATTAATTGAGAAGTATTGTGCATCATAGATTATTCACGATTTCATTTTAAAATCAATTTTGTTAAAAATAGGTTATCCAGTATTATTCTTGGTGGTAACCATACATTTTGACAGCGTTATTCCGAAATTATTTAAGCACAATTAGGCGGCGCGTCTCTTTTAGATCAAACATCTAGAAAGTAGCTTATCATCAATTTGTGATTGTTTAGCAGTTATTCTAGAAAATGCTGAAGACACAAAAGGTATATTGTGTCCTAATGTTTATAGAGCTATATCTGGGGAGCACACATGGTTTTGAAACACATTAAAACAAATTGAAACACATGTGACCTTCTAGCCAAAATCAAGGTTAAGGTCAATTAACCACCCAAGTTGGCAAGGATGTCCACTTAGATTTTGATTTTGCGAACTTCAAGGATTATTTTGGTATATATCTCCCTGTATCAGCCTCGGACCGGGACCGGAAAACCTCCATGCTCTCCAAATCTAGTGTGAACTTATATTTGAATTGATGTGCTGTTGTACAAAGAGTGCTGATATTTCTGAATATTTACAAGTGTAAGTTCATATATGTATACAACACAATTGTACAAATCTCAGCGTTTATCAAAATAGAGGGCGCAGCCTCCAGCATATCTCAGCGTGTCCTTTTAACCCTAAACTGCAAGTGTTGAGCCATATGGCATGATCTGGACTACAAATGAATAAAATATGAGTTTATAAACTTCCTTGAATTATTTGTTAACCTAAACAGCGGGAAACATATCCCCTACACAAAACCCAACAACGTACCGCCGAATACATATTATGGCAAGACCAATTTAAAGTATGGATATATTGTTAATAATAATAATAATACATGGGATTTATAAAGCGCCTTACGATGTAAACAGCCTCAAGGCGCTGCACAGAAAGATATTAAAAACTACAGCAACAAAAAAATCATTAAAACTACAACAATACAAATGCTAAAAATATACAATCAATACTACTAATATCCAGTTACATACAAAAAATAATCAAAAACCAGATACTAGTTGTCAATACAAATATAGAACATAGTAAAATACATTATAAGAAGAATACTACCAAACATTTTTGACCAGCAAACAACGTGGCAAATTCAGATAAAAGACATTATTAAAATATATATATATACACAATTATACACAATTAAATATATTTGTATTTTTAAGAAATTGCACATCATAAATTTCACTCTAGAAGGACAAAATACAAGAGACTATCAGAAATTGCAATATTACACTGACATGACTGAAATGATGAATTACGAATATCTAGCCAAGTGCATTAAACAAATGAGTTTTAAGTCCTTTTTTTAAATGAATTTAAATTGGATGTTGCACGAAGCTTGGAGGGCAACATGTTCCACACTTTTGGTGCTGCTGCGGCAAAGGACCTATCACCATAAAACTTGGTCTTGCACAATTTTGGGGCACGTGTACATAAGCGAACAACTGAAGCCGATCTTAGGGTACGCCTTGGCTCATACACCTCAATAAGTTCACTGATATATCTAGGAGCCAAACCATTAAGTGCTTTGTGTGTAAGCAGTGCGATCTTGTACACAATCCGCTGTTGCACGGGAAGCCAATGGAGGTCCCTAAGAACTGGCTTCATGTGTTCATCCCATTTACATTTTGTAACGAGACGGGCTGCAGAATTCTGCACTCTCTGAAACTTAGCAATTTCATTATAATGAAGTCCATATAAAATAGCATTGCATGAGTCCAAGCGTGAGGATACGAATGCATGTACCAACCTCTCGACAGAAGATTTGTCCAAATAGCGACGCAGCTTACCGATACGGTAGATCGCGAAAGAGGCTGATCGGACCACACTCTTAACATGGGCTTTCATGTCCATAGACTTATCGAAAATCAGTCAGTAATTGTGGCCAACATTTGAGTGGGTAGCCTGTATGAGTTTACCACACATTTGATCCTTTAAGCAGCCTTATATAACATCTAATAATAAAAAAATGAGATTACAAAATTGATTCAAGTAAATATTATTCGTATACTGTGATTTAAAAAGGTCATCATTGTTATGTGCTTAAAACCAATAAAAAAAGTTTGTTTTATTCGGTGGTGTTTTCTTCAGGTTATGTTGAAGCATTAAGATGTCTGAGGTTAAGAACCAGATAATGAAACTTCACTAAAACCTTTTAATAATTTTGTCGCATAATTAATGCAAGGATCTGATTAAAATGATCCTTGTTTTTCCCCAAATCAATCATAGAACAAGAAGCTTGGAGAGAAGAAATTTCGCTCTTATTTATTAATCGTTAATAACATTTATCAAGCGCTGTAACTTTTGAACTATTAATATTAATGTATATAGAAGTATACATTTTTGGTAAAAAAATTCTGAAATTGCACCAAATTCATCTTTATAAAATTCTCTATATTTTTTTTTGTAATATCTGTTTTGAATATCTGATTTATTTTTTGAAATATTGATTCAAAAAAAAAAATCAGATATTCAAAACCAACAAAAAAACTCGACAAAAAAGGTATATATATATATATATATATATTTAGTTATCTTGACAAAACCTAAAATGGGTCAAAACCGTGTGTTTTATAATTTTTCCAAAATGGTCAACTTCATGTTCATGGTTGGATTCATTGAACCCTTTTCTCCAAGAAAATGTTACTTTTATATAGATTAAATGAATAATGAAGGAGTTTCAGCAGTTTTACGGAGGCTACGCCTGAGAATTCAACCCCCTTAAGTAGCGTTATGTTCAACTAGATGTGTTGCCTTTTTTGTAAGTCCAACTTGCACGGCTTCGCGTCTCATCCAAATGCTATTGGAAACCGGTTAAACACTTGAATTGCAGCGTCTTGTAAAACCTTGTAAATTCACAAATGAGGTACATATTACAGGAAAGCTCGATAAAGTTCCACTGGGTAACGTGGAACTATAAACCTGCCTTCAATAGGTAAGCCCACATCGACGTAAGTATGTTGCATTGCATCCCATCGTAAAACTCTAAAAAAATCAAATGCAAAACGGAGACGACATTGACTTTTAATGGGCTTGAACATTTTCCAAAATTACTCGTAAGGAAATAAAAGCAAATTATCTCCTGAAAATAAATGTTTTGACGTATTGAATATTAAATATAATCTCAAGATAAATGCCACCTTGTTGGGAATTGAATATAATATAAGGTGTCCCCAAAGTGTCGATATCTTTTTAAAGCTTTATATCTCCGGTACAGTCCTAGTAAAAAGACTGAATGGATAGAGACAACGTGTAGAATTATTTTGATGCCAAACATTTCCCCTTCTCTGAGGCCCTTTAATATATAATACGAACTGGAAGATTTTGTCACATTACTCACAATACCATACATTATTCAATTTCCAAAGAAAGGACTTTACTAAAAGGGTTTCTTTTAGTGTATATATTTCAAAAGGTTCATAATAAGTATGGTGTTAATCTTAAATTTAAAACATTCCAATCACAATTCGAACCTTTCTCTTCATCCTTTTCTCCCTCTCTCGCTCCCTTAAATCCAGTACATAAGCGCAATATATTTCGCATTACTAATAAATGTGCAGTTTTCCAGTTCGGAACATTTTCCTCTGTACTTTTTTTCTATATACAAATATATTCTCAGTTTTATACTGCGAATACATTTACCGGAGATGTAAAAGTTAAAAAGGTCTCGTCACTTTGGGACACCCTGTCCAGGTTTGTGTACATAATTTTAAAGACTATAAAAGAATTACGTAATGTATGGAAACAGGCACACGTTACCTTGTTACATAATTGGAAGAGTAGCGATCATGTATAATTAGAGGGTCTCGGTTATCTATAAATTCTATACAATTATAATGCATTTTGAGTTTATAATCCCATATTGTTATAACACCTATACATATCATATCAAACCAGACAGCACAAGCTTCATGATCAGACTACAAGTAAAGAAACGGACTGACAATGATGCGAGTTGGACAACATTCTTACCTCTAAACCTTCAAGGCATGTTTTGTGAATAAAATCAGAGGAGAAAAACGGGCCAAATAAGGAGGAGGGTCCGGCAACGGGAATAGAACCCGGGTTGCCCAAGTCACGTAAGAGCCACACGTACTAGTATTGCAGTGTGGCAATAGTTGAACCATACACGTATCCCTGTGAAGCTTGTCCACCCATGGAAGTACAAAACTAGTACTTCTATGATACACCTAATGATCTATTTATTGCACGGCCCACACCACTAAAAAGAAAGCAAAGAGCATAACTAAACACAATGCAGTGCGAATTCAAACGTGTGTTCAATAGTTGGCATTTTCACCCATGCGAAGTTCAAGGTTCCATAATACGGATAAATAGTAAGGAATGTTACATTGCGTTAACAAACGAATGATATCAAACTGTTTACTTTTAACCACTCATGATCCTAAAACTCCCTAAAACCCAATCTTTTTATTTTATTTTATTTTTCTAGTGGATAGCATGATAGCATCTCAACATTGCCATAATGCTTGAACCAAATTCTTGACAGTCGAGTTCGGACAGTGCGGATATTATTTGTCACAATGTGCTATTCTTAAATCAGTCAAGACAAGTGTAACCCAGACTTTAGAAATGCGACACCAGGAATGATGGATATTAAAGCCATGGCTGTGTCAAACAGGTGACTCTACAAACAGCTCCGATGGGCCAATCAATTGGTTCAATTGAACCATCAGAGCTTTTTTGAAATTTCAACTACCTATAATTCCGTAACGGATGTTACCTATATGGATCCATGTGGACATAGTCCTATCTTGGTGTCAAAATATTTACTCGGCTAAATTCTTTGGTCATTGCTTTATGCTGAAATTGTGTTAACTGATCGCTGTTAAGTGTGATTATAATGTGGTATTAAGGTACACACACGCATTATGATATTAGTATTCTGTGTAACTGTGGTATTATACGATTTTATACATACATTTTTTTTCCTGACAAGAGTGGCTATTGTAGAGTAGATATCCCGCTAGAAAAATATACTCCAGATGGAATACAGACACGAGCATTGTGTATATTTCGCAATCGTGCGCTGGTTTTACTTCTTAAATGTTTCATAATTGTGAATTATTCAATATCGTGCTTACTCCGAATACATATCTCAGTATAGCAACATGGCTAACCGTTTGATTTTAACAAGTTTCAATTCGTGATGCCTAACCCGTTATGATAGATTAACGGTTAACACATTAATAGTCACTGAACACAGACATGGAGGCATTGCATGCATAGTCAGGCGTGGAATCCAGATGTTGCCAATTTGATAATATGATAGGTGGTGTGAGATGTATCTCATTCTATGGCCTGGAACTTATTTCTTTTGAAAATCCCTTCAAATGGAATGCTTTTACTGTATTGTAATACTTATCATCAATTGATTTTGAAAATTGTGATGCTAAGTATTAACATATGCCGTATATCTGTATAGTATGTGTTGCTTTAGGCAAAGGCAAAACTGCGTACCCCTATTTTCAAGACTGTAACATTTTGAATACTCCACTTATATCGAAATGATTTAATATCAAAAATTCATCAGAGAGTCCCATCTATGTTATTAACGTTTATATTGTTAGACAGCTTTTACCGATATGAATAAATTAAAGGCTGAACAGATAGCAGTTGTATTATTTCACCCACTTAATGTTGATCATGAAAAATACGGTTTACGGATTTGTGATTTAGAGGAATAAATAATTAAATCATATTAAGACTGTTTACATATCTTAGGTGGACGTGCTAGAATGGAAAATTTACATTATTTCCTTACTGTTATCAGAGTACCTATCGCTTGAAGTCGCACCACCAATGAAATACTTGCAGTCATTCTCATTAAAGCGAGACTCATTACTCGATTTAATTTATTTAATAATTTTAATTTTGTTTCAAAATTTTGAATTGCAATCGTTTATTTGTTGTCTTCAATATGAGCGAATTCCTGTGCTTGTTAATCCCGACCATTTAAATGTCTTTAAATTCGTTTTCTTTTTCCTAGTACGCAATCAACTAATAACAAGTATATTGCATACAGCATTGAAATGGTTACAGTTACTTAGCGTAGTAGTTACCATTTCCCCATCCCGGTGTATCACGGAATAAAGTAATCGAAATGTTGCTTTGTAAACCCCAGAGAACTGCAGATGACGTAAAACACGATGGTGATATACATTTGTAAGCTGTTGCTCTGACTTGCCCATAAAAAACAAAAGCATCGGAAGCAATAACTTCATCCCATTCGCGAAACATTGGAAATACCTATGGTTAATTTAATAGAGAGGGTGCTTTGGCATTGGGGCTAACGCAATCCCAGTTTCAATCGCTTTTTAGTAGTCTAATGATCCGCGCTGAAATTCACTTGACATGATGTTTGAAAAGCGTCGAAGAGTCACAGATGATGGATGACAGGTAAGCTCTATATGTTTGATTACAGTTCCGCTGGGTAATAAGCAACTACTATAGTGTCTATAATGGGCAAAAACACATCACCACAGGTATCATACATACCTTAGTAAAACCATAACTTTGAAATACAGAACATTGACTATTTAATGGGATTGAATCTGTTCTAAAATAACATAAAATTCAATTACTAGCACGGAGATGAAAGCGATTCATCTCGTAAAGGTAAATGTCGTGGCGTATGCATGCCGCAGTGTTTGTACATTAAATCTAAATCTTAAGATCCATCCAAGACATAAATTAATCAGGTATATTTGTTTTTGAAGAATGTATTGTTATAAATATCATGCTTATCGAGATTTGTGAAAGCTTTCCTTGACAGGCAAACTATTTTCTGCACTGTCTAACTTTTGCAACTTTTGAAACTTCAACCCAATCTCAATGTGTTTATAATATTTTAGTAAATACTTTATGAATGATATAATTCTGCGTTATTTGAAATGTTATTTTATCAAAATAATTGTGCCTTATATAGCAACAGAGAGTATAAAACAACTATTTTCTATTGACTAGCATTGTGTCTACTCGACTGATATCGGTTCTCCTGAAATGCATATTATGTTAACGAAAAAGCGCGAAATCCAAAGTGTTCCAAATATACCCCTATTTTTCACTGTAGGCATTGAGAATACCAACATATTCAAAATGCGTGCGTTAAACCTTTGCATTCAAAGAGGTACCTTGGAAGTTGGAATATATTAATTTTCATAGAATTATGGAAAATGCACATATCTCCCGTTTGGTATAACCAAATTTGAATGAATAAATTAATTTTTGCATATCAATTGGTTTAAAAAATCGGTAAGATCGGGACCTAAATATTTTGACTCACCCTCTACTCTTAATATCCGAGCTTAACACGTGTTTACAAATCAGCATGCAAAAAATGCGTAACAAGTGTAGAAAGTCACTGGAGCGTTTATACACTTGTTACGCATTCTTAGCGTTTCCTCTTCATGATGAGATGAATTTGTCTACAGTTGGCAGTACACTGGTTAAAAGAACCTCTCAACACGAGGACATGACTTGGGGCTTCGCATCACCTGTACATGTAAGTCACGGACATGGTGAATAGGTGATAACTCTTATTAGTAGAGGAAAAATCAGTCTCAGGAGGCCTTATTTTAAAAGTAACCTGACCACAAAAATAAACAGCGTGAATTATATATCAAATTAAAGCTACAACCCTCAGAAATCACACTATGGAGATGCACTTTTTGATATAGGGGGTGCATCTATGAGTTTTGGGCCATTTCCATGGCTACCATCAAATAAATTAATAGCATTTTAAAAATAACATGTACAGTTTTAAAATCAATTTTTATCAATTAAATATAAAAAATTCAAAGTACCGTTTCCTTCATGATATTAACTTATTAGTATTAACTTTTTTTCTGAAAATGATGAATAGATGTTCTTTTGATTATTATTTTGGTTACCATGGCAACCAAAAAGCTTTTTTGGTTATTTTTAATAGCAATTTTAGATTTTCAAATTTGATCGATTATTATGTTTCTGTAAGTTGGTAGTCTTTCATCTTTTAGTGATACTAATCACCGAAAACAAATGGTTTTCTGCTATAAAATACCCTTTTTTACTAAATGTATGTAATAGACTCAAGTTTATATTTTAGACAGAACGTTAACAAAACAAGTTTTTAACCACGATGAATATCGTCCCCGGAAAAGATCTTGAAGAAAGTGTGCCATTGTATGTAATGGTATGTTCAATATTCAGCAATTGAAATTGGTTACCATAGAAATGAAAAGAATGCATCAAATGTACGTCAAATTGGTCAACTCGAAATGTGCCATTCTGTTACGAAAAGAAAATCATTAAACGAAACTCATCAAACACACGGTGCACAAGACCATATTTGATAAAATTGATACTTTGGAAATCCGTGTGATTATAGGTCAATAAATGCATATGTGTTGTTTCAAAAGAAATCAGAAATTTGAATGCACGCGCTTTGATGTTGATTTGTGAATAATGGCACGAACCTGTAGGGGTGTGCTATTGTGAGCATATCAACATTTACGCATGTATCGACATAATCAATACACGGTAAGGCCATACAAATCAAATTTGTCTGAGATCTGTATTACATTTCTATTATGTGGTAGTTTTACTCAACAGTTTTTTCCCAAACAGTTTGAGAAAAAACAATAAAAGTCCGACTGACCCTGCCTCAGAAGACATTTCCCCCGTTGAACAGGGTTGTTTTCGTCGGCTAACTTACTAACTTACACACTCAGAAGACTTCGAAGGTGCTTGGATTCGGTCCCTAAACCGCCTATTGTTAACCGTAAACTGGGAATTAGATACACGCCAGTATTAAAAATTAATTTGATTCTGCAATGCCACTTCGTAATTGTTAAATTTTAATAACATGCATGTAACCTTATCCCGTAAGTGCAAAACATAAAGGTATTCTAGAAACATTTCACTTACAGGACATGATAGACAGTAACAATTGATTGCTAACAAGTGGCAAGTTAAGTTACAATATGAGTTTTACAGTAAACATGAGTATATAATTTATCTAACTCTAAAGAAATTTGTTCTTCTTCTACTCGTCTGGATAATGTTCAATTAAATCGAGCAAACTAAACGTGTTTCCTTCTTCTTGTAACGGTTTCAGATCCTATTCCGGACGTTTCACTGATCATCGGATATAGTGCGGCTAATGTTCAGTAACCCGTGATTCAGTGCTGGTGCCCTTACGAAAAGGACGCGCATCTTTGCACGCATTTTCGCAAGCACGCACTTTGTAGATGGTTGCGAAACGCTTGCGAAATTGCGTGCGGCACGCTTATTTGATAAGCGCGAAATGCATACATAGGTTGGAGCGCGCAGTTGTAATGTGCGTGCCGCAAGTAAACATTTGGAACATTACCGCATCCGCATGATATGCGTGCAAACAATTATATTTTTGCTGCGTTCACAACAAACATCCGCGAATCTTGAATACTTTTGCGCGCATACACCGCACGCAAACGTGAATGATAAGCAAACTTTTTTAAGCCAATTAATGCAATCTCACAGCGCAAAGATCATACCTCACAGCGGTATTTTACATATGGTTATTTGAGAATTTATAAGATAATTTGAACTTGTGGCTAATTTTAAAATACAAAATACTTTAAGAAATATCCGTCAAAATTGAAAAGATCCAGTCATGTTTATCTTATAAAACGGACCTTTGCCAAGCCATCAAAGTATGCTTGGATATTCTTCGTTTGCATCCTATTTATATCAAAGGATAAGCCTATACATTGAAAACTCGTACCTCTGCATCTCAAATACAAATACGCCAATGACTTCAAAATATCATGAGATAAAGAATCCAGGTTACTGGGTCGCATAAATCATATATTACTACCAAATAACGTTTCATCTTCCATTAGTTAGAAACGCGTGACGTCTGTTGTTGTATAAATAATAGATATTCAACACAATGTTTATTATTCGGCCTCTCATTCTAGCAATAGGCAGGCTGGATTTTAATCATGAACCAAGATCACATTCCATATCGATTTCGTCATCTTATCTTACTTGTGCATGCCGCTTATCACATTGTATTATCAAGCTCTGTAGACGGTTAGCTCATATACGGAGGCCCTCAGATCGTGAGAAAGTTACCATATATTTTCAATGTCGAATCCATGTTCGATAATGATAGGTACTGCGCGATCCACAGAACTTCCAATATGTTGACAATGCCTAACAATCCCCTTTGTGATAGAGAGCACCTCACAAATTTTTCAGAGGTTCAGTCTGTGCATTGTTTATTTTTTAACCCTGTTTACAATTTATGAAACATTTAAATTCGTGTGGTCGACTTTGAAAACCAATGAGATGTTACCATCATTGATAGCGGTTCAGTGTGACTTACCATTATTAAATTAGGTTAATTTGTGCGAATATTTCAAAGTAGACATTTTGTTTTCATTCTCTACCTTGCAGTTTATTGCTTAACGTTGGTGTGTATGTTCGTTTGTTTGTTCGGTGAGATATGTTTCCTCAAAATCAAATAGGTTACGTCTCTGGAAAAGAAACTTGTCCATTATATGATAAAGCCAAATATGAATTTATTCAGTGAGGTTTTTTTCTTCTCTTCTGAGATTGGATGAGGATATAATAAAAAGGGGGTCATGAGAATGACAGCATGTTTAAAAATGGGTTAAATGTTGCCGATAATCGCGGTCAACTCATTTACGAAGTACTCCCCCGCGTCTAAACTGAGAGTATAATGAATCACCGTAGACCCGACGCGTCTGACGTCGATACGCCGTCTCTTAACCCATACGTGGATATAATATTCTCATTATTATTTCGTAGAAACAGGACATCGACTAATAATCAATTTGTCAGTCAGTCAGTCAGAATGGACAGAATGTCGGAGCATATCGGTATTATCGGTAAATTAATGCATTACGATTCCATCCCCTTAAAAGTTTGAGACTATCCTAACCCCCGATTTGCAAGCTTTTCCAGAGTAATAAATGTTACCCCTCCTACACCATTTCTCAGATATATTTCGCACCACCTGTTCATTGCCAGGGCATTTGCTACCCTACCATCGCTCTCTCCAGCATGACCAACTGCTCTAGGCTGTGTCTCTTTCCTTGGATAATTTGCTGGGTTGAACTAGAAGCCCGATGTGTTACTTTTGAAATTCCAACTGTGAACTTCAATTTGGTTATAAAAACTAATGATATTTCAGATTTTGTAAATCAACAGTTCAAATTACGAACAAATGGTCACAATATAGTATCCCTAGAGCAGTTAAAAATGAGCCCAATGGGGGCTAGAAGTCAACATATGTGGCAAGACTTGTGGCAAGACTGTAGACTGCATTTTTGGTCCCGACATGTGGTCCAGGTTGTCTATTCGCAAGTACTAGCTTCATGGCCAATCATGCCCTGTCAACAAATATATCGCAAACTATATACAGGTAACAGGAACGTAATGGAACTGAAGGCGGTCTAATATAACATCAACACAACGTCAAGGTCTGTTATCATCTTCTTCAGCTCCAATTTTATTTTCTCCTCTGCATGAATTTCAACCCAGACAACAAAAGGTTAAGTGTCTCTGCAGTCAAGTATACAACTTATTGTATTGGGCCATCGAGGAATTGCGTGTGAGCTTATGCATGTTAGGAGGACACAGAATACGTCTAGTGTTTACTAGTCTGCTTTAGTATACCTTTTTCCTTTTCTTTGTCACTGTACCGATAGAGGGCTCACTCCCCATGGACCGCTCCCCATCCTCTGATCTCACCCCGGGAAAAAAGGTCTACTTGCATTGGATTGACCTCGTTGACCTCCGTATACTTTTACATTAGTGCTCGTCCAAAAATTGGACGCATATGTAATGAGCAATTTGTTCGCGTGGGGTTCAAAATTAACCAATGGCAGACACGATAAATACGAAGTATATGAATATTTATATACGTCTTCGCAGAGAGACGAATCTTGCTCACTTGATAAATTCAAAATGTCGATTTTCTGGCACTGTATAGCCGCCGTTTCGATCTAAAATCACACTTTAGGAGTTATCTTTGACATTGGTCCTCGCCCAAAATATGTTCCTCATAGATATAGCTACATTTCCGCATATGTGACTATTTCCATGCTATTTCCTATCTTTCAATATCGTGTAATAAAAAACCTTTTTACGTTTAAACAGAGACAAATAATTTGATCATTGTTTACGATATAACTAGAGACTCTTACACAGCCACAGAAATACCCCCTTCACGCGTTTCTAGATGTACAAACAGAAAATTCAATATTAGCGCGTTATGAAGGGGTGTGATACTATCGTGACGCATAAAAAGCATCGTCCCTAGTAATCCCTAGTGTGCTCAAGCACAGTTCTTTTGTAAATCCAATGCCAGTAGACCTTGTATTTGGTCGGTTCTCGGATGGGAAGTATCAGGGGGTGTTGTTCGATTGTGTGACAGTGAAATTATACAAGGTATACGAGTCGACTAAGTGTTTACAAGCACTACATAGACTATATTCTCTTTAGGGTATATTGTACTCATTTTACATTCAAAGGTGTCGATGTATTGAGGTCACAATATCGGATGTGTGATATTAAACGGCGACTAGAATTACATTACAAACTTTGCGGTAACTACAGAATACTAAGACGAAGAGTTTTATCTACTTCGTCCATCTACGACTCCGTGCAGTGTCGTCAGAGCGTACTATGGCGATACACGCAGCATTTACAAACGAATACCGGAGTTCATCTTTGATTGAATATGCCCTTATGCAAACACAATGGTATCACGTGCGTAGCAATAGTGTGCGATCATCGAACTACTAGCTGACGTCACTGCAAAGAAATACAGTAAAGAAGTAAAGTGTATTAACACTTTCCACGCGGCAGCCGAGGCGTCTGCAGACGACATTCTAAAATGTCACAACATTTTTAAAAAAAACCCAACATTATTGAATCACCATGAGAAATGCATTAAAATAGGTCAAACATGCCTTTTTTGGTTCAGTAATCCTTAAGATAGACCTTCGGAAAGTTGGGAAAGGTTTCTGAAAACAAATCTGTTTTGTATAATATGGTAAAACCAATATTCGTGTTAAAGCTGGGTTATAATTGGCAAATGTCAAAATACAATTCGCAATTGGAAAGTCGTGCTTTTCTAAGAACCGGAAATAACAAATGGATCATACAATATGTAATCGTTGGGAAATTTGATTATAAGGAAACAGAGGATTAAAGAGCAGGGAAAGCGGTAGGATAAATACTGGCAAGCCAAGATTGTTAAAAGGTTTTCTATTAAAATGGCAAATCAAAATCAAGTCGGTCCGATTTTGTCTCCACTTGAAATGTGTTAGTACCGATAAAGCAACATTTAGAATGTCTACGAATCTCTTATAGTTTCTAATGCTCAACGTACTCTATATTTTGATTATCCAATTAAAATGGAATAACAAGAAATGTGAGCACATGTTCCCTATCGTATGCCATATTGAAGGATTACTGAAGAAAGAACGCGGTGATATAAAGATTCATAACTTTTTTTCGGATTTTCATGAGAAATGCATTGAAATAAGTACAATCATGCCTAGTATTGGTTCAGTAATCCTCGAGATAGACTTTGAAAATTGCGAAATGTTTCTGAAAAAACCCACTGTTTTGTATATGGTTTAACTATTAAATAGCCGCGTGGAAAGTATTAAGGATATTGGCAATTTCTCCCGTGTACATAACACTTTGCCTTCCCACCATCAACTATATTAACCGAGGAAACGCCTTATATTACCGGCAAGCACGTGTTTACATAGACTCCGAACGGTATATAATTGGTTCCGTAGTAAATGTATACTATTCATTAACTTTAAGATATATACGTGTATTTATCCATCCTTTCAATTCGCCTGTGAAATGTGTCAACGTTAACATGAGATTGTCACTATCTCATCATTATTTTATAGCGCGACCGGAGGAACTGCTAATGAATGATATATGAAGCGCCTAAAAATGTGTGTCGATTAATATGCGTCAAGTATATTACGTTTTCTAAATATCCTGATCCTGCAATGTCTGGTAAAAAATCTCAGTCAGCTATGATGACATACGTCTGGTATCGGTATAACCATCTTAGATTGCATTGTGCTTTTGTGAGTATACATAATAAGCAGATGGTGTTATCGGCAACTGATTTAGGCGAGGGGGTGTAGGAAGGTCTGAATGGATTCTTTGATATTATTTCATTTCCAAGCATCTTTTCTTCCTGGCCATCCCCCTTTTGAACATGCCATTACTAAATGACCACAGCACGCAATGACCATATATTTGTTAAAACCGTCGTTCAATGACCCATTTTCACAAATCATTCTTTGCCGTTATAATTATGCAAGATGGCCTAGACACTGAATTACCTCCTTCTTTGTTTAAAATAAGGAATGTTCGCTCATCGATACTTGTTTAGCTCTCTCACTCTGATTTGTTAAAATATTCAATGTATGACCCTTAGTTATGGGTCATTATCTTATAACTTAGCAATATATTTATGTCAACACCAAAACTTAACCTGTGAATAACTCTTAACCCGGACATCCAAAAGTTAAGTCTTAATGATATGCAGTAAGCAAAACCGTATCATATTGGGCTATCTAAGAATAGTGAGTGTTTAAATACGTACGAGAATACGGGTCATTAGGTCCTCTTAATACGCTTAAGCTCACTCACTATTCTTAGATAGCCCAATATGATACGGTTTTGCTTAGACGGTGTTAAGCTAAACACGCGTTTAACTTGATGAAAAGTGTCTAACTTTAAACATGGGTATGGGGTAGTTTAATTTAACATTAAGACTCAATTTTAGTTAGTCGAGCTAAACCTGAGTTTCGTACGAAAATACGACCCAATACGTCTAGTGTCCGTAAGTACCACTTTCTTCTCTTCAGGGTATGTTCTACTCATTTTACATTCAAAGGTGTTAATGCATATTATATCGGTGAGTTGCTTTACATCGATCAAACGATTAAGTCAACATATTCAGTATATAACTTATAGCGGAGAGTCGTATCATAATGAAGCGTTGAACTTCTGGTTTTCTGTATATAATTTGACGTTTCAAGCGATAGCGCTCAGAGAAAAATGAAAATGTCATAGGCCAATTTGCCCCTGGCAAGTTGCAGTGCTGTGAGAATCGGAAATATCGAGGGGGTTGGTCCAATATGTCATTATTTGATGTATGTCATATCCTCTTTCGTGACATAGATTGATCTATGAATGAGGGATGTTTGCTCGTATACATTATAGAGACATAACTCCCCAGGAAACGTATGCAGATTGGGAACGACAAACCAAGAAGACCGGCTAAAGGGTATATTTGTGAGTCTTATTTGTCTACAATTCCATTAAAAGACCCTTCCCACAGGTCAAACACCGTATACATTTCATGTTTCATTCTTTGCGAATTGATCGAGACGTGTGTGGCATGAATCGGCAGAGAATGGAAATAGTACAGTCCAATACAATTATTGATATCATGGACGCGTATTTAGGTATGGCTACTTAAGTATATAATTGTTTCTCCATGGGAACAATAGATGTATAAAGAAACACAAATGAATTGAAATAAAGTCAGGAGCGACAGCATTACCAATTTTGATCGAATTTTGAATTGAATTTTTTCAAATAATATTTGAGATAATGATTTGTAATTTTAACACTTTTGTGCATGCCATTAATTTTATTTCTTATTAACTTACTCTACATTGGCTTTTAAAGACAAATCCACGTGCTTACAGTTAACATACACGATAGATATACATTAGAAATGCATGTCATATATCTTGCATTGCGGATAAATCCCAAAGCGAGTCTCTTACACGATTTCTTACCTTATACATGTAGTCCATAGCCACAAATGTCATTTAGATGACAACGTATCAAAACTCTTGACATGTCGTCCTATTGTATATCCTCCCCGTGGAACCAAACGATTAAATAGTTAATAGATTCACTTTGTCATATTACCTTGGCTGCCTTGTCAGAATTGATAAGTTTGCTATTATTAGGTGTCAGTACGTTCTTCGTCGGATTATGAGTTTAAACACTTAAAACACTGTCAGTAACGCCGTACTGTAAACAAAACCCAGTACATGTGGTATATTGGATTTATAATAGAACTTATATCAATGCAAACAATTCTATTTTATTAAAAACATATTTGCATATCGTCAGCCTGCTTCGATAATTGCCTAACTCATTTTTTCTAGTTCTTAGAAAACAACAAAAGTATGAAACCTGTTACCTGTGTACCTGTTACTCATTTTGCATTATTGATGGATGGATATTCATTATGTGGAATGAGGCTTGCATTGTTGATGTGAGGCTTGAATTGTTGATGTGACTTGGATTAGTGCATCCATGCACGCCAATTGAGGATTGGCCTTTATGGATGCACTAATCCTAGTCATAGAAACAGATGAACACAGCCATACAATAATTTGATTAATTCCATGGATTTGTCAATGCAAATTCAATAATGCAAAATGAGTAACATGTTGGAGTGGTCTGGTGGCCCTTTTGCAACAAATCTCTTCATTTATCAACACTTTTGATTGGTCAATGACTTAGATATTATAACAGCATGTGCATAATGTAATGAAGTCATGATTTATGCAAAAAACTCAATTTTGCTTAAAAGTGAGTTAGGCAATTATCGAAGCAGGCTGACGATATGTCTCAGTTCAATTTTGATCTGTGCTTATATACGCATGTCGATGCAAAATATTATACTGGCGACTATCGTATGAGTATTACGTACAAGTCACTTACGTGCATGAGCCATACGGATTAGTTTGGCAGCGCGGTCTAATGAACTGTTGAGAGTTTGAATTGTATTTCGATTCACCTTTTTAAATAGGTTACGTTGCCAAATCAATTTCCTGTACTTATAATGTTTGTGCTGCAATCACATATTGTAAATTTACATAAACAATGACAATAAAATCCGTTAAATCTTTTAAAACATATTTATCTCAATTTAAATGTATGACATTTTGTAATGAAAAGTGATGAATTAAAAAAAACCTCTTACTCTGTGAAGACAAAATGGTTTTGCTGTAAGTGATATGGTTGTATTGATTGAATAAGTTTTATTGTATAAGTCGATGAATTTTAATTATTTGCCTGTTTCGTAATCATGATTCCTGTATTATGAATTAAACATAACACTACACTCCCGACTACACTATACAAACAAACTCAACAACCCTTCTATAAAATGTATATGACAATATCATGATTCGGACTCATTTGCATTTATTTTCTCATTGTGAACCTTTTAAAACATCGCAATTGTAATCCTCGTAATGCTTTGATTTAGCATGGTGTTAAAAGGTGCTTTGTGATTTGATATGGATAGCTGGGGGAATTAAGTGTAGCTCGCTACGCTTTATTTGCTATGTAAGTTAACACTTTGTCACATTTGCAATTCTAAATGCATAATTCAACTTCTGTTTGTATAAATATAAAAGAAATGAGATGCACATTGAGTGCAATGTATCTCGCTAAGAAACTACTTTCCCTCTCACTTCATGACAATATGCTCAATGTCTTGTCACTCAAAACAAAATGTATAGTGTTATCACTCACAGTTTCACAATAGCAATATATTTATGCTGCTTTAATATCAACAGAAATTTCAATTAAACATGATTTGCAATGAGTTCATTTTCTCAGCCAAGTGATCTTCCTTTACAAATGTTGTTATTAGCCTAAATTCGAGTGTTAATTCCGAATCAATAAAGGAATTCTATAGCTGCAGAGGGGTAACAATAATATACAATTTCATAGGGAGGTGGATGTGTGTGACAAGAAATTAAAACCGTAACTCGTACAACTCCTACTCCCTCGATGTACACCAATTTGAACGTGTCTTGTAAATATTAAATGATCTACGTAGACTGCATGCATAGTCAGGAGTGCTACCCAGGTGTTTACTGCTTTACAAATATTGGATTACATTCTATTCTACACTATAATGACCGTAACGATGTGTTGAACGGGTGTAAGAACTTTGACTGTCCCCATAATCTAAGATTCGTAGCTTCTATCCATAGACTATCATGGAAAAGTCGCAATCCTATACTACGAAACTACTGTTGAAAGCGGTACAAAATACGTTTAGCCTATAGTCTTAGTGATCTCACTTATTAAGTTATAGAACCCCGCGGACAATGTCCCTGTTGTTATAATGGAACAATGGAAATAGGAACGGGCAGGATGATTGGAAAAGAGTTAAAATAGGTGAAGAGGATTCAGCAATCAGTCAGTCGCAAACCAGTTTCCACCCGCTGTCGAGGAAATATCGTTATCCAAAGATTTTGGAAAATAAACGTGAGTGTTGATGCATTGTTTTAAATTTCTTTCGTTATTCCTGTCAAGTCAAACTTTCCCGGTGACATGAGCGCCTTAAGTCTTTTAATTCTTCCAATTTTAGCAGCAATAAAGTATATCATTTTTTTAGAAAAATAGAATAAGGGGAGACAAAATCGATAAAGGAACTTACCACCAATACGGAATGGAAGGCAATGGGATAGAAACGATACATGACTAACTCGGTTGAATATACACATATCCCGATTTTATTTATGGAAAACATAGTATTTTGTTTGCGGTTATATGTTTTATAATTCTTTAATTTTTCAATAAAGAGTAAACTGAATAAATTCGAAATGTTGTAGATTATGTCTTACGTGGGAGACCGGGAGTGGGAAATACACAGTGTCCCAATGATACAGTCTATAAGGCAAATACTGTGTATGACCAAATATTTGTATAAGTTATCAAATATATTACATTAAATGAGTGTTTAAATAATGTACATAGATGAAATTAAATCCTGGTTCAACACATGGTAAACTACAAGTGTAGTTTCGTGTAGGTAGTTTAAGTGTACGAGTTAACCGTTCACTTAGCTGGAATAGCGAATCACAGTTAATAGATAATCACATGTCGAATCGATTTTACGAAGAGTCTACCTTATTTGAAAATCTACCATGCTTTAGGTCAACACTGCATTAATGCTAAGTGCTTAGAATCAATAATGCATGTCTCCTTCGCGCCAATACTCTGTAGTTTGTTTAACAGACATCACTTCAGTGTATACTTGCGGATATTAAGCATATCAGCATACTACTGAGTAGTGTCTAGTTTCAATCAATATCTCAGTAATGCCATGGAAATTGTTACCTTTGCCCCCACTGTGATAATTTCAAACCATTTTTTTCTTCTTCCTATAACGGCGCTGTCTATGATATAAAGATGCTGATTCTTGACGATATGCATTAATGCCACTCGGGACTGACAATACACAGACTATTGCCTTGGGAATCATTGCATTTCTTGCGGACATAACGACCAGCATAACCGAATATTGAATGCCCGGGCATTAACAATCAAAATGATTGTATATATATTTCAATGTGATCACGATAATATTACTAATTCCACAGCTTCCACCGAAAGATTGATTAATATCTGTGATACTCGATACTAGTGTAATTAAGTTAACGGTATCTGATTAGCCGCCTGTATGTGTTTCATCTGCAGCTAGTCACGTGTTTATATGGTCAGAATAGTTTTATGGTAGTGAGTTTAAAGCCAGTAACTTTCGAAGCAAAATAAGGATAGTAATTGTAAAACGTAAATGGTTATAGTAAACAAATGCATTCATGATACCATAATGTTTAATTAAAGACCAATTTGGAGGATGTAAGACAAGCATAGCAAATGCCTTATTTTTTATTTAATGAAGAACATAAGTAACATTCAAATTGAGTAAATATAACAAACGACATGTGATATTTAATGAAACAGTGTTTTGCAATATCTCCAAACTTAGTCGATTATGTAACTAACCAACCCGATTAAACCTCTCCGAAGACTATTCTAAGACAACAAGATTACATTTTGAAAACATACCACATGGGTACAACTACAAATGATGCCATCCATTAATGCATGCAATGGCTGTATTATTTTTATATTCAATATTTATATAGTTAAGTTACATTTGTCGAATATGACACTTTTGTACCTTCAATAAATGTTATTGATACATTTATACCGAGTGGATGTACAAGAGTCACTTAGAAAACTAGGCTCGTCAAACAGGTACTAGTAGTTGTAAAGCTCTACATAATTAAAATACATTTGTGGTATATTAAACAATATTAAAGATTAAATTGTATTAAAGAATTAAAATTATATGAACCCATATGATTGTTCAAGAAATATTATTTGTTCCACCCACAACGCTTGATGGTATAGCAAATCGTTGATGATTAATATAATAGAATCATTCCTCTGAAATAAGCCTTTTTTGGCCCAATGCCTACACCACGTGTTAACAATGAATTAAGCTGTTTGACTTTCTATACAAATACTGGTATCCCTCAGTAGAAAATCAGGAAATCGATTACAAAAGTACAGAATAAATTTGTTACGGTAGGACTCGAACCAAAACCTATTTATTGTGAATTTATACTCTGATTTCTGTTACTTTCATCCCTTGCATTCTTAATAGATACGTTGCTTCAAAAATAAAGCCAATTGTTTAAGGAATACGTTATGTGTCATACATAGTAATGCTAGACTTATCACACATTCAGGTAAGAAGAATGATATTTGGGTGTTTAATTGTAGATTTTTGTAACTTGGCCATGGCATGAAATGCTTTATATTAAATAACAATCAGAAAGGCCATAGGGAATAAAACAAGTGTAACTAGAGTAAAGTGTATAGCATCATAAGGAATCGTATTGCTATATTCTGATAGATGGTTGGTGTGTATGAAGGTATATTGAATTATGAAAATGTTTATAGTGTTTCTAAGTGAATCACACATTTGTCGCCGATCTGCCTTGTAGTTCATTTAATCATGCATTGATATCGAAAACGCAGTCAGTGAAATTAGCATAGAGTTGCTTTAAAACTTTGCAATGACAATTAAGAAATACTATTCATTACTCTGCACGGCTCACGTACCTGTTTAGAAGAAGAGTAGTTAGCAGTCAGTAAAAATAGAAAAGAGTTGCTTTAAAACGTTGCAATGACAAGACAATGGCAATGGGTATACGGAAATAGGGACGGGACTGGGTGATTAGAATAGGGTTGAAATAGCATAAGAGGAGTCAGGAGTCAGTCGCAAACCATCTTCCACCTGCTTACGAGGAAGTATGGTAATCCGAACATTTTCAAGACATATTTGATAGATGGTGAGCTTACAGGGTGGGGGTCTGGAAATATGAAGATCGTAGTCAGTCCAGATTTGACAAAGCATTTGAATTATATTAACATAATATTTTTCGAATTAAACCATATATCATTTAATTTACAATAATTTAATATGATATTTTAATAGAAAATGTAACAACAACTTTGCATAAAATATGAGAACAATGTAATGACGATTTTGAGACCTTTTTAAATCTGGAAATGTCTTTAACCAGACCTGGAACTTTACCCAGATTGGTATCGATCACACATAGGTCGATGATTGACGCATATTTATCTTGCATATCAGAAGTTGTAATGCAACAAATGAACCTCTTATAGCTTAATCTTGATACGAAAAAATATTAGGTTAATAACTTTTAAGACCTTGAATAATTAAGCCCCTCTTGTTTTTGTCGATGGTTTGACTCGTAGTTACTTGTTCATACCGTTACATGTACGCGAGTGTTCCATACTTCAAATGTAAAATCAAATGAACCGCTGAAAGCATTTGACATTTACTGCTTGTAAACCCTCAGAGATGATACGAATGATTGCCAACAGGAAAACTCGATATATTTGATTACAGTCCCTCTGGTTGATGCACAACTAGGATAATGTGTGTAATGGGTAAACCAACATCAACATTGGTGTGGTACATCTCCGTAAATGTCAAAACGTTCAAAATGTAAAAGAGAGACGAAATTGACTTTTTGATGAGTTAGAATATATTTCTAAAAATTGCATAAAATTCAAATACATGCACGGAAATGAAAGCAATGCAGTTTTCCAAGGTATATGTCACGGTGTGCCCTTTACAATATTTGAATTATATGGGATATCCTCCTTTATACCTATAATCTCAAGATTCAGAACGTAAATCATTAGGATACGTGTGTTTTACATTAGAGTACGAAGAAAAAAAGACGATTCGTGCTAGAACTTGAAAGAATTAGACATATAATATTAAATTTGTGCGGCATAAATCGAAAGCCGGACATGAATGGATTATTAGGTGTGATCCATTACACACACACCCTACGTGCAATAGCCTCCAAACGTGGACGTAGTTTAGAACTATCCAACCGAGGACGGTGTGTATACACTTTTTTTTTACAAAATTGTATCTACCAGCCGCGGACGGTATTGGTACCTGTGACTGAGGACCTTATTTAAACGTGCTTTTAAATGCATTTTGGGTTAATTGCAGCCCCATGCACCTAGTCTAGAACTGTGGACGGTCCACGGTTGGCTAAAGGTCCACAGTTAGATGGTTACAATTTGTTGAGTGTCCACGGTTGCCGGTGGAAACGCACACACCCCACACTGCGTAAACACACACATGATAGCCCATAGAAAAATACATTTCATTTCATTAGGTCTGGTCACTTACGGCAGACTGTCTATACAATTATCCACTCAATTTGATATTGAATTAACTAACCTGGTCACGTGTACAGTAAATTAAAAGAGGCACCAGCTTACATCAGCATGCCTGTGTTTATAGTGGGTCCAAAACGCTTTGTATTGTCCCGTAGTATACTAGTCATTAACTTTAAGGTACGTGTAGTCATCAATGCTCTCAATCCGCCTGTGAAAGGTGTGAACTTTGAAAATGAGATTGTCGACCATTTGTTTTCATCTAGTCTAATTTCTTGTTTTAAGGGTCCCCATATGTGATGCGATCTGTGAAAACCCGCCATGACACATTGTAGCATTTTTCATATTGGAGATATGTATATTATGAGAGATATGTATATTATCATAAGAAAGCTAAAACTGTACAGAACTGTCATAAAAAGCTACAAAACAAGAAATCATGAAAACAGGCAAAAGAAACCAACATAATTCAATAGAATAACATTATAAGGTTAATAATAAAAGAGACTTAAAGGTATATTATGTGATCTTTCCAGGGAACGCCCTCAACATCGAAAAAAAAATTGAAAGAAGATTTTCTTGCAGATTTACATTTCTGATCATAAATCGTACATACATTCCAAGTTACAGAGCGATACGAATCTTAATTACTTCAAAATCATGATTTTAGAGTGAAAATAAACTGTCAGATAACTCCGACAGTTTAAATTTTACTCTAAATTCAATCTAAAACCATGATTTTGAGGTAATTAGGAATCGTATCGCTCTGTAATTTGGAACGTATGTATGATTTATGATCAGAAATGTAAATCTGCAAGAATATCTACTTTCTAAAAAAAATTATGAATTGAGGGCGCTATCTGGAAAAGATCACATAATATGCCTTTAAGTAAGTTTTTGAAGGTGAAGTTTCATGAAAGATGACACAAAGTATTGGAATTTAATGTTCTTTAAAAAATCTTTAAAAAAAAGAAAACTTTTTGTTATATTTTTTTTTTACCCATAATCCCTAGTTCACATTTTGCGACATCCGATGGGTTTTCACAGATCGCATCACATATTATAAGCCCGCTATCAAGGTTTCTTTTGGGGCTCCTAGCCTCTTTCTCACATTGTGTTATTATTATATTTTCTGTATACATATTGCTGAATAAATTGAATTGAAAAATTGAGTGAATTGAATTGATTTGAATAGTAATCACACAAAAAAGCGATATTGGCAAGCTATAGTTTGATCAGCTACAAATTGGCGAAGCCGCCTGACAGCAACGAATGAAAACAGAAGCACGAGGGCGCGGATGAAGACAGCAATTGCACTGTGTATCAACTGCGTAACGCGTGTGTGCGACCAAAACCGCGTGCTTATGGACATAATCTCGCGCGTACACTTGGAATACGTTTTCGCGCGAACAGATAAAAACCGAAAATTTCTCGCCAATTTGGAACTGATCAATCTATAGTAGGGTTTACACAAATACTGATGAGTCATCATAGACCAGACGTCGATTAGGCGTCTAGTATATTATGCTAGTAAGCGCTTGTATATGATAGTCTCACCTTCAAATGTTTAGATCGGGACGTAGAAAAAATAATCAAGCAATAACCAATCAGCAAGAATGGGATGATGTCGGGTAATCTGAATAACCACCACCTGTGCTTTTGTGCAGATAATTTACGAACATACCCCAATGATTGTAAGTGTTGGAAAAGTTGGGGGTAAATGAACTGATCATGAAAGCCTTTATAGTTATGTGTTGATTTTCATGTTTTCATTTATACTACATCTTTTCTTTTTTCAACATTGAAAACAATACTGACACTATGGTAGGCCTATGCTCGCTAGTGCCTGTAGGCCAGGGTTTTTAGTCAACTCATCGTCAGAGAAATTAACTATGGAGAACTATGATCATGGGAGAACAGAAAGAAATGAAAGTTTTGGATAATGATAATTCAGGGTTGTCGTGGTGTTTGGGTAAAATGTATTCAGCTCATTACATTTTCTAAAGTCTTTACAACGTTAGACCAATTTCCACTAATGTTGACTTGTTTGTAAGATTCATTTGAGTATGCAAATGTTCTGGAATTCGATTGAAATTGATCTTATTTCGGTTTTTTTTATCAAAGACTGATTGGGTTAAATCTCAGTAACTAATCATCTGGTATAGGTAACCTCGTGAAAACTAAGTTTCGTTATTATACTATTCTTCTCATCTCCAAAGCATTATATCGTCCTCTAGAATCTAGATTAAACCTCAACATCGATAGTTTATTGTAGTACGGTATACATACAATACAATACAGAAAGCATTAATTGCGCCATTTCCAAAAGGCTCAGAGCGCTTACAAGATAAAACCTTAAAATTACAACTTAAACTACAAAATGTGAGTGTACATCACTTTGTACTAGGTATACACTCTCTAAATGTAAAAGAGTGGATTTCCACTCTTTTAAGGAGTTAAACGCAGGACAACACGTTATTGAGTGGAGTGAAAAGGGATTTTATATGACAATGTTTCACTCTATTGAAAGTGAAAAATTAACTTTCACACTCTCTTTAGAGTGGACATTTTCCACTTTAAAACGGGTAGGGTAATTTCCACTCTTTCAACTCGTTTTACATTTAGAAAGCACCTTACCGTACAATGCCATCAAGGAATTGCGAGTGAGCTTAAGCGTGTTAAGATGATATGGAATACGTCTTAATGCCTGTAACCACCACATGGTTATCTTCTCTATAGGGTATGTTGTACTCATTTTACATTCAAAGGTGTCAATGCATTGAGGTCAGCAATTCTGTGAGATATTTAACGGTGACTATATTCACATTACGAACCATACACTTTTGACGTTTCAAGCTATATATATACAGCTTGGTCTGGTCAAATCTATATTGGACAATATTACTGATGCATCCATAAGTGTTCAGTCATGTGATCCTACTGATAGTTTTACAAATGCCAGTGAAAGTGGACCTATATCTAGTGATTCAAACGCTGTTCCGCTACGTGTAAACTTGCCTGATGATTGTAGATTGACACCAACTGAAAAGTGTTCTCTGTGTACCCGCCAAATTGATGACTCTGTGATCCAATGTGGTGATTGTAAATATTGGGTACACTACAGTTGTAGCAAGCTTCCAGCGTATTTCATCTCAGTTCTCACCAACAGTCGGCGTAAGTTCACGTGCATCCGTTGTGCACCATCTGACATTGTGCACAGCAACTGTATCTCTGTTGTCACACAAACCGTAGATAGCGTAGGCCTCGGTGCACCTTCTGACATTGTGCACAGAAACTGTATTTCTTTTGCCACACAAACTGTAGATAGCGTAGGACTCGGTGTAGATAATGGCCATTCTGCTTGTTTAAAAGTCATCAGGGACCTAGAGACTAACCTCGTTGACAAGTTGTTAAAAGTAGAGAAAGAATGTTATCAACTTAAGGTTTCTGCATTTGACCAGCGATTTGCTAAATTACAAGAGGAGAACTCGGCCCTGCATAAAGAAATTAAAACTCTTAAGGCTCAAACTTCTACTAGTAATGTTAAGTGTCACAAAGAACTTGATACACAACTCCATCAATTACGCATGGAATTTGAGAGACAATTGAATGAACGTCAGTCTAAATGGAAAGCACAGATTGATGGCCTCGGTCAGCGATTAGAGAAACATGAACACATTTCTAAGCGTACCGATACTCTTCTCATTGAAAAAGAGCGACAGATATCATGCTTGACTGAATCCCTTAAAGTCACTGAAATATCTCTGACAAGAGCTAGGGAAGAGGCGTATGAAGCTAAGAGGACTCAACTGGCGGCCGCAGTAGATATCTCCGACTTTACTCATGTCATCGGCCCCCCTCACCCATCACCTTCACCAGTGGCTGGGTGTGCCTTGCCTAACTCTTCATCTCATCAGGCTCCGTCTTTCTCTGGCCCTTTACCGCGGCCGATAGAATCTGTTCAACAGCAAACACCTCCGCTCCCTGTGACAACTACTGTCTTCCAGCCGACTCTTCAATCAGCACCTTCACTAATGGAGCCACAATACAGTATTCCGTCTGCCCCGCCACTAACTCCTCGTAGGTCTCCTTCATCGCTTCCACCTCGCTTTGGTCAGAGCGATAGTCCTCGCCTTCGACGACACAGTTATTCGCGTCAGAAGGTTCTGCTGGTTGGAAACTCTCACTTCGCGAATCCTTCCATTGACATTAGCAGAATAGTTCCCCGTGCTGATGTGTCTGTACTGCCAGCTTACACCATTCCAGAGGCAGCGGCTGTTCTCACAGATCTCGATTTCTCACCCGACTGTTTGGTTCTGCACCTGATAACCAACGATGTAAAGCAGGCTCCCCCACAGACATGTGTCGCGGTACTGAATGATCTCATTGCTAAGTTTACTGTTAACCATCCTCATGCTAAGGTTATAGTTTCACTCGGTCTACCACGCTCAGATGACATTAGGCTAGACTCTTCTATAGAAATTGTTAACACGCTTATTAAGGGATCGATTCGTTTTGCTAACTGCCCTCGTGTAATTTTCTGCGACCATGGTAACTTTATGCATAATGGTTCTGTGAAACCACGCCTACTGGCTACAGATGGGTACCATCTCTCGGAGGACGGTACGCGTCTTCTCTGTAGCAATATCCGCTATAAGATTGAGATCGCACTTGGTATAGACTTTAAACGGACTAAAAAAGCACTTAATCAATGTGTCGTTTTTCCAAACACTCCAATTGTTCCACACTTAACATAGGTGCTTGGAATATAGATAGTCTTCATACACGTATTTCCAATATTAGAACTTGTAAATTTGAATTTCCGGAAATACAAGATCTGTTGTGTGACTTAGACATTTTTTGCCTTAGTGAAACACATTGTAGTGTTTCAGATACTCCTGATTTACCAGGGTTCCATATTGTGCATAATAAACGGCCCAAGTCTCCCAAAGCCACTCGGGCTTTTGGGGGTTTAGCGGTTGGCTTTAGACTCTCATTAATTTCAGGTATCACTGTTTTAAAGCCACGTCATAGTGAATTCATGTGGATTAAATTGGATAAATCTTTTTTTCACTTTGATTCAGATCTATATATTTGTTGTTTATACATTAGTCCTATTGGATCCTCATTCAGTTCTAAACGTGATGATATTTTCACTTTAATTGAAGAAGATATCATTAAATATTCTGCTTTGGGTAATTGTCTAATCATGGGCGACTTTAATGCCCGTACTAATGAGGTGGCCGATTTCATTTCTAACGATTCCTCAAAATTTGATAATTTTGTTCATGATTATACAATTGATGTACCTTTGTCAAGACAAAATATGGATGACCACCAGGTTGATACTCATGGTAAAGCTATCTTAGAGTTATGTAAAAGTAGTAGTTTTCGCATCCTAAACGGTCGTCACCTTGGTGACCTGCAAGGTAATTTCACTTGTTTTAGTCATGTGGGTAAACCTAGCGTCATTGATTACATGTTATGTAATTCAGATTTTATGTCACAAGTTGATTTTTTCAGGGTTCATGATCTCACACCACACTCTATCCATTGTTTGATTTCATGTCACATCAAAACAGGATATAATTTGTTTACACCCGTTATTGGGAACTCGGAAGTGCCTCTTCATGATATTCCTGCTCAATTTGTTTGGAATTCAAAATCAGGTGATTCATGGAATGATGCGTTACAACAGAAATGTATTAAGGATAAAATTGACGCAGTTAAGGTGAAACTTCAGGATTCTGTTGATATTGATGTTAATGTTGAAGATTTTAATGATTTACTTCATGAAATAGGTAAGAAGGCTGGTATTCGTAAAAAAAGAGTACAGGTAGACTGTTCAACTGGTGTTCGTAAAAAAACAACTCGTAATTTTAAGAAATGGTATGATAAAGATTGTAATGCTGCACGTAAAAATCTTAGTTCATTAGCACGATGTATTAAGAAAAATCCGTCTTGCTTACCCTTGGTTCATACCTACCGCAACATGAAGAAAAAATATAAAAAGCTTCTTAATTATAAACGTACTCAGTTTCGTAATTCTATTTTTGATAATCTTGATAACATGGAGTCTAACAATCCCAAGGCCTTTTGGGAGCTATATAATGAGTTATGTGATAAGAATATGAATAGTAAAAGTACTGTTATATCCCCATTACAATGGTGGAATCATTTTAATGCATTAATGAACCGTAACCTCCAGCATATTGATAGTGATTTTGAGACTTCTATTAATAATTTTGGGTCCAGTAATTTTCAAAATTCTTTTTCAAGTCTTGATTTTCATATTTCAGATGTTGAAGTTAAAAATGCGATCTTCAAATTAAAAAACAATAAATCTCCTGGTATAGATGGTATCCGGAATGAAATGTTAAAACGTAGCAACCCTGCCCTCATCACACTATTGGCTAAACTGTTTAACTCAATTTTGTTGAGCGCTAACTTTCCTAACGCTTGGCGTCTCAGTATATTGTCTGTTATTCATAAAAAAGGTGATAAGTATAATCCCAGTAATTACAGAGGTATTGCTGTGTCGAGTAATCTATGCAAGTTATTTTGTCTTGTGTTACATAATAGGTTAACAGATTTTTGTAAAACAAAAAATCTGATTCCTCGAGAACAGATTGGCTTTCAAAAAGGCTCCAGAACTCAAGATCATATCCTGGTACTTAAGAATTTAATTGACAAATACATTTCGAAGTCTAAGAATTTATATGTTTGTTTTATTGATTTTTCTTCAGCATTTGACACTGTTTGGAGAAATGGTCTAATATACAAACTCATTAATGCTGGTATAGATGGCAATTTCCTTAGAACTATACATAATATGTATTCTTCCGTTTCTTTTGCTGTCAAATGTGTTGATAAAATAACTGATTCTTTTATCTCTTCAGTTGGTGTAAAACAAGGTTGTGTTTTAAGCCCTTTGCTTTTTAATATGTATCTTCGTGATCTTCCTTCGATTTTTGATAATACTTGTAATCCTGTTACTGTAAATAATAATCCATTGAGTTGTCTAATGTATGCAGATGACTTGATAATTATGTCTAGTTCCATAATTATGTCTATCTTTCAATATCGTGTAATAAAAAACCTTTTTACGTTTAAACAGAGACAAATAATTTGATCATTGTTTACGATAACTAGAGACTCTTACACAGCCACAGAAATACCCCCTTCACGCGTTTCTAGATGTACAAACAGCAAATTCAATATTAGCGCGTTATGAAGGGGTGTGATACTATCGTGACGCATAAAAAGCATCGTCCCTAGTAATCCCTAGTGTGCTCAAGCACAGTTCTTTTGTAAATCCAATGCCAGTAGACCTTGTATTTGGTCGGTTCTCGGATGGGAAGTATCAGGGGGTGTTGTTCGATTGTGTGACAGTGAAATTATACAAGGCATACGAGTAGACTAGGGCATAGCCGGCTATTTTGTTGGTGTATAAAATAAATCGAGTTTGTCATTTCATCTGGGGGTGGGCATCAGAGGGATGCAACCTACCCACCTCTAAGTTACGCCCCTGGTCAGAGGTCCAACATTTACAATTGTCGTGGGGAAAAGGTTCCTGACTGGGGAAAGTGCACCCCACCTCCATTCCAAATATTCCTGTCGGGGGAATTGCACCCCACCCCACCCACCCTATACTTAAACCTAAATATTCCAGTGACCCGGATGAATGTAAGGCACAAGTACGTGAATCAATAATTATATACCCTATTCCATTTTGTTTAAATAACAGGGTCATGGTTAGTAGCTACCTCTTCTTACAAAATATCAATCTTGATCTAATCAAATCAAAATAAACTAAATCTGTAATTTAAAGTTTATAGGACGCTGCACTTAAATTTTCAAAATAAAATCATAGTTAATCACAGTTATTGTATCCACTCCATAAATAATTGTATTTGGCTCACCCACATTGATTTTACACAACTCACTCCCTAAATCGCTCCCCCTACACCCCCACCCCCACCCCCACCCCCCCCCCCCCCCCCCCCCCCTGGCGTACCCAGCTTTTGGACACTGGGGTGGGGGCACGACCATAGTTGTACCGACGAAAGGCATGATTTACCGACAATCTTTTTCAAAAAATCGTAAAACATGCACAAAAAACTGGACCCCCCTGTGTACGCCACTGCTCGCCACACAACTCTCCATACATCTCACTGTACAACTCTCTACACATCAACTCTCCAATCCCATTCACAACTTGCCATTTAGCCATCCACTACTAAACATGTTTAATATGTTGATATGTGGCCTAACTATAACCTAAATTTCCCTGAACGAGGCTGTTTACTATTACAGGACTGTATTACGCGGGCTCGAAATTTCTGTACCACGTAATTTGAAAAAAATTATCCCACGGCATCGATTCTCTATCCCACGTGCTCGAAACTCGATTGGAATTGGTCAATATCAACCACGTGGTTTGAAATTCGATCACGCGTGTTCGAAAATCGAGTACGTATATCAATACGTGTATTGATATACGTTATGGCGGACTCGGCCAACCATAGACGCATTCAATATTCTGCATTATTCAGGTGGCCCGTGCTTCGTTTCATAAGGTATCTAAATGAATAGGACATTACCGCAAGGTCGCATTGATATTTATAAAACCGTTATTATCGTTATGATATTTATGATATTTTCCAAACAAATGCAAGTGTGTACTTTCATGTTCAGTGACATGAAATACAAGTGTTCCAATTATATAGCAATACATATAAAGGATACAATGTAAGATAAAAATCAGGAGCGTCAACAAATCTAAAACTTGCAACGTTTGCCAAGTTCAACCTCTATAACATAGTATTCATATGTCTCATACTTAATCTGCCGTAATCGAACGTATCAACAATCTTATTTTTCTAATTTCACCAAATAAAAATCAAATGTAAATTTACATTCTGTTATAAATAAGTGTTCAATTCAAATAGTCTCTTGCTTGTAGAACAGAAATGGTTGTATGAATGATACTGTGACGTGTATTACATGTATGTTAATTATAATCGATGGTATAACTCTGTTGATGAATCGATCATTGATTTCCGTTTCATAAAATGATAAACGACACTTCACTGTGCAACTACAATCTCAACGCTACTGTGAAATTAAATATGACAGTATCATGATTCGGATTCATTTTCTTTCTTTTTTCAAGTTGTCAACCTTTTAAAATATTACTAGTATCCTCTTTGTAATGCTTAGATTTAGCATAGTGTTAAGAGGTTCTTTGAGGATTTGGTATGGATATCTCGCGAGAATTGACGGAAGCTTGCTACACTTTATTTGAATTGTAACTTAAAACTAATCACACTTACAGTTCTAAGTGCATACATCTACATCGGTTGTTTGATAGTTTTATAGACTATCACAATATGAGTATACCCATTGCTGCATAATACAGTGCTAGGAACGACTTCAATCTGATCTTTTCGTGACATACTCATTGACTTGGTCTTGCTGTAATGTATATTTTATATAGCTTGCATAGTTAATGAGGCTGCTTTATTTTCAAATGCGTTGTAAAGAATCAAAGAAATCAACGCTATCATGTCCTTTCTTGGAATTTGTCAACCAATCCTTCTGCAAGCTGCTCTTACATAGTTTGTGAGTTTAAGTACTTATACAATGAGTCGAAGATAATAAATACTCTGAAGTTACGATTTATTTAGGGGTTCAATAAGGTTTCGGAGTTGTTTATCTTGAATCGACAACGGTAAGACGGGTTTATTTTGCGAGGGCAGCTTTAGCTGCCCGAGCAAAATAAACCCGTCTTACCGTTGTCGATTCAAGATAAACAACGACGAAGACCTTGTTGAACCCCGTTCAACAACGACCAAACATATTTACATCATTCAAATGTGAATATCGTTTTGGATAATTAATGAAAACAAGTCAAAACTTGTTTTAATAGGCTTAATTTGACATTAAAAAAATAGCTGCTCTTTATAAATCGAGAAAAAAAAGTTTACGTTTATTATAATTAGGCCCTTATTTGGACATCGTCCGTTCCCCGTAAATGGGCGATCGAACTTCAGAATGGGCTGGGTTACAAAAGGTAAACATGAGAGAAGACAAATTATTTCGCAAGTAATTGTGAAATTAAAAATATTTTGTAAATAGCATTTTATTCACACACCACCTTTAACATTCGGAGAAAAATTAAATCAAGAATGCGTTTAATTTACACAACACATTTTGATACATGTTTATAGAATATTTGTATAAAATCAAAACACACCCCTCCGTTTCAATAGTGGTACGGTCCTGGAGATCAAAGCGAACACATTTCGCCGCGATGATGCAAAAATTGCGATTCTCTTGCGCTCAGGTAGCGACGGTTCGGCTAAAATTGTGGCTTTAGAAGTAAACCTTTACATATGGCCCTCGCCAAGAATATTTTCCTCAGGGGTATAGCTACATTTCAGTATATAAAGCTATTTGCTAACTTTAAGGATTTCATGGCGAAATGCATTTATACGCCGAAAAAATGAACAAATTTGTGCGAACATTTTTGTTTGTTTACAATTTTGCGGTTTCCAAATAAGGTTCGCTATCCTAGTAATTTGCATATGAACAGTGGGTTTATCTCAAATCAACAACGCTTTGTTACTGTACTTAAGGTATGGGGGAGTTGTTGAATGACTGATACACTTCACTTTACCTGAGTAAGAGAGTGTTGTATTCAGGAAAATGGAATTAATACACTTTGGTATCTAAATCATCCTTTTAATTGACACAGCGATACTTCAGGTCTAATATCGGATTTTCTTTTTTTAATTAATACATTTAGATGGAAAAATCGAGTTCCTTTAACAAATCATATTATTTGCCTAATTTCGAGATTTAAACGAAACCCATAGCTGAACAGTGGTACCAAAATATGTAAAACTCCGTCGATTTCAACCCTTTAATACGTGATGTCAACAACGTTATCTCAGATAAAGGGTTAACATATTGAATAATCTAAGTAGACTCGAGCCAATACATGCATACTCAGGTATTTTTGTCCAGGTGTTAAAAACTTGAGAATGGAACATGTTCTATTTAACTGATTCAAGAAAAATGTGCTTGATTAATATAGAGTTGCTTCGACATCGGGTGAAAATGATGGTCAAACATTAGTTATTGACCAATACCAGTATCAGTATACCTACTATTTGCTACATGGTGAGCTGTGTACATTCATTTGCTGAACTGGGTATTCAAACATTTAGGTGAAGCCTTAATTTTTCCTCGTGGAATATCAGAGTTGCGTCGATAAAATGGATATTTCTTGAATCTAACATTTTTAAAATCGATCACTTAACGTATCCTTTACTGCCGATATATGTTACAACGAGAAGGCTGAATAAATAGAATCCCATCAGATTTCAGATTTCGCTTATTTTAGTTACTAGGTTGAAAAACATATATCCCCTTTATCAATAACTTCCCAATTCTTTTTGTTTTAAAAGGTATTTAAATATGTCTATTTATTCGTTTTGTTTCAATATCGAAAAGACAAAAGATCATCACTAATACTCGGACCATTACATAATGAAGTATATTACAATATGTCCTCAATGGACGAACAGGGATGGAAAGTCTACATTGTACTCTAATTCATAAAGTATAGTTTGAGAGATCGACAATATGCATGCATTTTTGCTTAGACCTTACGAACATGATAGAACCTCCACTATTCCCAAATAAATTCAATAGGAGCACCGTGTTGATCGGTAGTTTTATAGTAGTGTTCTTTGGTTGGTTTAATAGATTTAACCGGTCACTTAGCTCGAATTAATGCAAAAGTTATAATCTAGACAGACAATGTTATTGCTAACTCGGGTCACATCGATTTCCCGTAAATCTAACATTTATCGTAAACGTACCATGCTTTAAGGTCAACGTTGTGATAATGTTAAATGGGTAAAATTAATAATGATTGCCCTATTCGTTTTCTTTCGCGACAAGCTACAGTCGTTTGTTTAGCGGATAACACTCTAGTATACACGGATACGTATCATTATACGCAAGAGCAGTGAAGTGATGTCAATCGATATCTCTCTAATGCGAATGAAATCGCTACCCTTTGCCGCCACTTGTATAACTGCTAATCAAAATGTATGTCGTTTTATGACAGATCTATTAATAAGATGGTATATATTTATTTCAAATTCAAATTATTGAAACTGCATAAACTAGTGTATTCATCTGTGGTATATATCCTATGTAAATAATCAACATATCACACCATGGTATAATATATTGATAATAAAACGAACTTATTTCTCTTCAATTTATTATACGTTCATTCTGTTATCTTTAATCAAGGTAATATTGATGATATCAATAATTCTACCGAGGGCCATGGTTGATAATCATCTATTGTACATTGTGTTATAGCCGATATACGATGCAAAATTTCTCAAATATCATATTTATTATATATTGTAATAGTCTTGTATACTCTCTATATTCTTGAAGTGTTATAATGTACATTATATACAATTGTTGCATTTATAACGGGGGAAAAGATTTGAAATGCAAACAGATCGTATGGATTTAAACATATAATAATACCGATCTATTTGGAGTTGTTATTGTTAGGAATAGGTTGCCCCGTCTTATAGCTATGCTTATCAGCAGTACAATATTTTATATTTGAAGTATCAAAAGATAACACTCGCAAGCTACTACAAACCAGATCAATAACAAATTTGTAATCCACTTGTATAGAAACGCTTTGAACTTCATAATTCAAAACACCTACTCTAACAGCTACAGTGTATAGAAATACGTCGTATGTAAGAATATATCTATGTCATCAATGATCTGAATAAAACTTGCTCACGTTACATGTTACATTTTATACTTTATCGTCTTAATTCTGATTTTAAAGTATAACATTTCATGTCGTGGTCAAGTTTAATGCAACTCAGTGCGAGTCTCACACTGTACATATGGTGCGTTTTGAATTATACACATCAGTATTTTGACTTAAGCTATCTACGGAAATCTACAAGTAGCGGACGCATATCGGTGTCTTCTTTCCCAAGTGGGTGATAATCCGAGTAATACTATAGGTTTGATGACACATCAAGTATTCCCTAAACATGTCAAACACTTATTCCGCATGCCGGGCAAAACTTTCAAGTCCAGTGCGCACGAAGTGCATAAGTCCGTTTGGGACATTTTGAGATATGTTAAAGTGGTAAAGGCGTGAAGATAGGCAGCTGATGTTTAAGATAATGGCTTGGCAATTAATCACAGTTTTTGCTGATTATCTACATCTGTAGGATTGCCTTTGTAGGTGATATCAGTATGCAGGGCCTTTGCATTAAAGAATTTACTAACAAAACGTAGACGAAACTAACTGTTATTAGTGGGGTTTGAAATTCGTCGTTAGTATATTTCTATTATCTCCTTACACTGAATCATTGTAATTCTTAAAGTATGATAGGCTCTACCCGTCATGCACACAGACACATGTCATAGAAACAAAAATCAATATTTGAAAATGTATCCTCTATCCGTCATTAAATCCAATCTAGGATGTACATTTGTTTAACTACAGCCTCGGGTGAGTTTTGCGGAATCTGAGGGAGTAGCGTAGTGTAGTAGAGTTTCAAAATAATAAAATCGCTTCGATATCACAAATATCTTACATATTATATAGAATGGGTTTCGATTCTTCGAAACCACAAGCACATTGAAATAGTCAGTTTAGATTTCCGAAAATTATATTTTTCGCTCGCCGCAAAATTGACTTACTAAAAACGTCATTTCGTCATTATTTAAAGATGATCACCATTCGAAGTCAATTACATTTTTCCTTAGTGTTAGTTAATAATGACTTATAAATATGTTTAGCATTACAGCAAATTGGTTGTCGTGTGATGTAGGGATTTACAGCGATTTTGAATTTAAAAATGTAGATAATAAATACTCAACTATTAACTCATGCTAATGTTTTCTATTGAAATTGTAGATTGGTTTATCAAATTGGCAACTGCCTCGGCAGCCTATGAAGTGTTTAAAGATGTTTGATGTGGCACTCAATTACCATTCGTACTGCGTACTGAATCAACGTGCGTTAACTAGAGATCTGAAAAGAATCTACTTTCGATTCTTATTGCGCATGACTAGATAGAGGAGCCTCTCTTCGAGTGATGAGGGGATTTTCATCTATTGATGACATTATGATTATTAATAGGTAACTTTTTCACGAGAACTTAACTTTCCGAATCGAAACGTGTAACACCACGGACCGCGGTAATATTTGTTTCCTTTTGATGCTTAATATGGAGAACTTTGCTTGCATCTAAGACCAGTAAAGTTAAATGGAAGTTTACCTATATGAAATTTTAAGACAGCGACGACGTTGCATTGTGCTTGGATCATTTTCGTATTTCTTTTCTGGTCTATCAACAATTTCAGCACGATACAGGTGATTATTATTGATATATATTTTGAATACCATTGTTAAGGGTAAATTGGACGGTCTATTGAAAACCTGGGTGTAATAAATTCTTAGTTTGTGTTGGACGCTGTCATTTAGTGTGGTGGCTGTGATGCCGATCTCAGTTACATATCTATCTCTTGCTGATGCGGGAACTAAATGGTGTTCATTCTTTGAATTGTTGTTATGTCACCAATATTCATGTAGGAATTTAAACAACCTTTTCTGGTATAAGCTAAGGCCGATTGATTGGTAATTGATTGGTTTCAATGAGCATGCGTCTCTTTCCCCAGCGATATAAACAAATTAAATTCTTTCTCTGCGAAAACATATTGTCTATAACCTGTTATTTACACAACAGAGTGAAAAAAGACTGATTAAATGAAATAGTTTTCTTGAATTAGGCGTTCGGTAAGTATGGGAATTCTTTTTATCAGGCCCTGGACGATGACTTCAGAAGATTAGTTTACATAAAGTGAGTGACCTTATTACGATAAATTAAAATGATCGGTTAAAACGTGCATCGATCGATTACAAAATCCAAATTATTTGACATATCAAATAAGAAAATTATATTTGCATATCATGTTTCATATTCAAAGATGTATATTACTCTTCAGCACATTTCATTAAAAGTGTATTAGTATTACATAACATACAGAAACCGTTTCCTACGCAATCAATGCATAACTTAACTTATGGGAAAAAGCAGGTCAATATTCAATAAATCATAATTATGATTTATCCATGGGGAACAGTCCTGCAACAATGATATCAACAACACTTTGGGTTAGCTAGTTCCACCCAGAAGATTGTCCAATTTTAATTGAATCTAACCATGGGTATATAATGTTAACGTTTTCTTTCAGTTAATATTAGCTAACTTCGTTAATATCCAATGGATTTCACTCGTTCGACCAGCAAACAATATGAACATTGACACATTATTTCCTTCATTGCCAGTTTTATCAAAAACCGAACAAAATTAAAAGTCCCATAGACAACACTTGAACTTCTTCAAGTACACCAGCCGAAACACCCACCGAAACAGATCTCCCGCATAGAGCCTTGGTCGCTCTTTGGATAGCGGTGGGAATGTTACTCCGTGCTCTGGCAAGACACAGGTGGTGTGAAATAAATCAGAAAAATGGTGTAGGAGGGGATGATTAAATTATACTCGATAAGCTCGATAAAGAGGGTCAAGATTGTCTCAGAGTTTTAAGGGGATGGAATCGTAATGTTATTGTGAATTTATACTCTGATTTCTATTACTATCACCCCTTCCATGCATTCTTAATAGATATATTGCTTCAAAAATAAAGCCAGCTGTTCAAGGACTACGTTATATGTCATTCATAGTATTGCTAGGCTTATCACACATTCGGAAAAGAAGACTGATATTCGGGGGTGTTTTAATTGTACATTTTTGTTGATGGGTCAAAACAATTAGTATAGTATTCTCAAACACTATCATTACACGGATGCCTATAACTAAAATGCACTAAACTTGGCCATGACATGAAATGCTATATATTAAATAACAATCAGAAAGGCTATAGGGAATAAAACACGTGTAACTTGAGTAAAGTGTATAGCATCATAAGGAATCGTATTGCTATATTCTGATAGATGGTTGGTGTTCATGAAGGTATATTGAATTATGAAAATGTTTATAGTGTTTCTAAGTGAATCACACATTTGTCGCCGATCTGCCGTGTAGTTCCTTTACTTGCACAAGTACGAGAGGATTATAGATTACTTCAAAAATAATATCGAATCTTTAGCATTAATGGTAAACATATAGTAGTATAACGGCACACGTATCCCGTAAGGATAACAACATTTTTGCATGTGATCGAATGTGTAAAATAATTGAAGACCAGGGCATAACACTTTTGAAATATGATCTTCCAAATGTTTTTTATTATAAAATGAAAAGGCAACATCAGGAAAGCTTTTGGAATCGTCAAAAGTTTAAAGTAAAAATAATGATGCATTGATATCGAAAACGCAGCCAGTAAAATTAGCCTAGAGTTGCTTTAAAACTTTGCAATGACAAGAAATACTATTCCTTACCCTGTACGGCTCACGTTCCTGTTTAGAAGAAGATGAGTTAGCAGTCAGTAAAAATAGAATAGAGTTGCTTTAAGACGTTGCAATGACAAAACAATGGCAATGGGTATACGGAAATAGGGACGGGACTGGGTGATTGGATGGAATAGGGTTGAAATAGCATAAGAGGAGTCAGGAGTCAGTCGCAAACCATCTTCCACCTGCTTACGAGGAAGTATGGTAATCTGAACATTTTCAAGGCGTGTCTACACTACGTATTTGATAGATGGTGAGCTTACAGGGTGATGAGGGTCTTGAAATATGAAGATCGTAGTCAGTCCGGATTTGACAAAGCATTTAAATTATATTAACATAATAATTTTCGACTTAAACCATATATCATTTAATTTACAATAATTTAATATGATATTTTAATAGAAAATGTAACAATAACTTTGCATAAAATATGAGAACAATGTAATGACGATTTTGAGACCTTTTTAAATCTGGAAATGTCTTTAACCAGACCTGGAACTTTACCCAGACTGGTATTGATCACACATAGGTCGATGATTGACGCATATTTATCTTGCATATCAGAAGTTGCAATGCAACAAATGAACCTCTTATAGCTTAATCTTGATACGAAAAAATATTAGGTTAATAACTTTTAAGACCTTGAATAATTAAGCCCCTCTTGTTTTTGTCGATGGTTTGACTCGTAGTTACTTGTTCATACCGTTACATGTACGCGAGTGTTCCATACTTCAAATGTAAAATCAAATGAACCGCTGAAAGCATTTGACATTTACTGCTTGTAAACCCTTAGCAGTGGCGTGACCATTTTGGTGTTTTTTTTAAATAAATGAACATTTTTGTGGAAAAACTGCTTATAACCCTGAGGATTGGGCAATATTTGTTGACTACAGTGCTTTTTGGACTGCGAAATTTTGTGGCCGTGCGAAAATTTTTGACCGTGCGAATTTTTTTGACTTCCTCCCCCCCCCCCCCCCCCCCCCCCCCCCCCCCCCCCCCCCCCCACCCCCCACTTACGTGAAATTCACGAATTGACCGACCTGGACAATTTTGGGGGCAACCTTTTACGAAAATTTTAGAAATCTTGCCCCCCCTGAAAAAAAACCTAGCTACGCCACTGACCCTCAGAGATGATACGAATGATTGCCAACAGGAAAACTCGATATATTTGATTACAGTCCCTCTGGGTGATGCACAACTAGGATAATGTGTGTAATGGGTAAACCAACATCAACATTGGTGTGGTACATCTCCGTAAATGTCAAAACGTTCAAAATGTAAAAGAGAGACGAAGTTAGAATATATTTCTAAAAATTGCATAACATTCAAATACATGCACGGAAATGAAAGCAATGCAGTTTTCCAAGGTATATGTCACGGTGTGCCCCTTACAATATTTGAATTATATGGGATATCCTCCTTTATACCTATAATCTCAAGATTCAGAACGTAAATCATTAGGATACGTGTGTTTTACATTAGAGTACGAAGAAAAAAAGACGATTCGTGCTAGAACTTGAAAGAATTAGACATATAATATTAAATTTGTGCGGCATAAATCGAAAGCCGGACATGAATGGATTATTAGGTGTGATCCATTACACACACACCCTAAGTGCAATAGCCTCCAAACGTGGACGTAGTTTAGAACTATCCAACCGAGGACGGTGTGTATACACTTTTTTTTTACAAAATTGTATCTACCAGCCGCAGACGGTATTGGTACCTGTGACTGAGAATCTTATTTAAACGTGCTTTTAAATGCATTTTGGGTTAATTGCAGCCCCATGCACCTAGTCTAGAACTGTGGACGGTCCACGGTTGGCGAAAGGTCCACAGTTAGATGGTTACAATTTGTTGAGTGTCCACGGTTGCCGGTGGAAACGCACACACCCCCACACCCCACACTGCGTAACACACACATGATAGCCCATAGAAAAATACATTTCATTTCATTAGGTCTGGTCACTTACGGCAGACTGTCTATACAATTATCCACTCAATTTGATATTGAATTAACTAACCTGGTCAGGTGTACAGTAAATTAAAAGAGGCACCAGCTTACATCAGCATGCCTATGTTTATAGTGGGTCCAAAACGCTTTGTATTGTCCCGTAGTATACTAGTCATTAACTTTAAGGTACGTGTAGTCATCAATGCTCTCAATCCGCCTGTGAAAGGTGTGAACTTTGAAAATGAGATTGTCGACCATTTGTTTTCATCTAGTCTAATTTCTTGTTTTAAGGGTGCCCATATGTGATGCGATCTGTGAAAACCCGCCATGACACATTGTAGCATTTTTCATATTGGAGATATGTATATTATGAGAGATATGTATATTATCATAAGAAAGCTAAAACTGTACAGAACTGTCATAAAAAGCTACAAAACATAGATAGAATAACATTATAAGGTTAATAATAAAAGTGACTTAAGTAAGTTTTTGAAGGTGAAGTTTCATGAAAGATGATGGAATTTAATGTTCTTTAAAAAATCTTTAAAAAAAAGAAAACTTTTTTTTATATATTTTTTTTACCCATAATCCCTAGTTCACATTTTGCGACATCCGATGGGTTTTCACAGATCGCATCACATATTATAAGCCCGCTGTCAAGGTTTCTTTTGGGGCTCCTAGCCTCTTTCTCACATTGTGTTATTATTATATTTTCTGTATACATATTGCTGAATAAATTGAATTGAAAAATTGAGTGAATTGAATTGATTTGAATAGTAATCACACAAAAAAAGCGATATTGGCAAGCTATAGTTTGATCAGCTACAAATTGGCGAAGCCGCCTGATAGCAACGAATGAAAACAGAAGCACGAGGGCGCGGATGAAGACAGCAATTGCACTGTGTATCAACTGCGTAACGCGTGTGTGCGACCAAAACCGCGTGATTATGGACATGATCTCGCGCGTACGCTTGGAATACGTTTTCGCGCGAACAGATAAAAACCGAACATTTCTCGCCAATTTGGAACTGATCAATCTATAGTAGGGTTTACTCAAATAATGATGAGTCATCATAGACCAGACGTCGATTAGGCGTCTAGTATATTTTGCTAGTAAGCGCTTGTATATGATAGTCTCACCTTCAAATGTTTAGATCGGGACGTAGAAAAAATAATCAAGCAATAACCAATCAGCAAGAATGGGATGATGTCGGGTAATCTGAATAACTACCACCTGTGCTTTTGCGCAGATAATTTACGAACATACCCCAATGATTGAAAGTGTTGGATAAGTTGGGGGAAAATGAACTGATCATGAAAGCCTTTTAGTTATGTGTTCATGTTTTCAGTTATACTTTATCTTTTCTTTTTTTAACATTAAAAACAATACTGATACTATGGTAGGCCTTTGCTTGCCTGTGCCTGTAGATCACGGTTTTTAGTAAACTCATCGTCAGAGAAATTAACTATGGAGAACTATGATCAAGGGAGAATAGAAAGAAATTAAAGTGTTGGATAATGATAATTCAGGATTGTTGTGGTGTTTTGGTACATTTTCTAAAGTCTTTACAACGTAAGACCAATTTCCACTAATGTTGACTTATTTTGTAAGATTCATTTGAGTATGCAAATGTTCTGGAATTCGATTGAAGTTGACCTTATTTCGGTTTTTTATCAAAGACTGATTGGGTTAAATCTCAGTAACTAATCATCTGGTTACCTCGTGGAAACTAAAATATAATTAAGTTTCGTTATTATATATACTATTCTTCTCATCTCCAAAGCATTATATCGTCCTCTAGAATCTAGATTAAACCTCAACATCGATAGTATATTGTAGTACGGTATACATATCTTCCACTCTTTCAACTCGTTTTACATTTAGAAAGCACATTACCGTACAATGCCATCAAGGAATTGCGAGTGAGCTTAAGCGTGTTAAGATGATATAGAATACGTCTTAGTGCCTGTAACCAACACATGGTTATCTTCTCTAGAGGGTATGTTCTACTCATTTTACATTCAAAGGTGTCAATGCATTGAGGTCAGAAAGTCTTTGTGAGATATTTAACGGTTACTATATTCACATTACGAACCATACACTTTTGACGTTTCAAGCTATATACGACGTACATGGTATAGTCGACAGCTCATTTCGTGCACCCATATAACAGTAACACAGCATTTTATCATAACAACATAGCAATAAGTTCAACATTATTAGAAATTAATCATTCCTGTATGTAATTTTGATATTTCGAGCGATAATGTCATGGATCAATTTGCCATAGGAGAGTCACCTTTTTTTGACAATCAGAAATATCTAGAGGATGTTAAAATATATCAATATATAATGCATGTCACTTCCTCAAGGGTGACATTGATTGAGATATGAATGAGGGAGGTTATTTGTATGGAAGCGGCGTAAATTAGATTGAAAATGACAGCCAATTTGTTATTGGCTGAATGCCAAAATCTGTGAATGCAAGAAACACGTAACTGCAAATGTTATTTTGGCATTAAGAAACGCAAAGGAACTGGTTATATTTTATCAAATGTTTTTTTATATTGCATTTGACGGTCATAAGTGGCACTTACGACACTCTTGTAAAAGAAAATAGAATTTTGCTTTTTTGCAAGAACTGTCACTTACGACCCTTTTTACACCTATTTCGTGTTAATGTTTCGGAAACTAAAAAGATTATGAATTTCAAAAATAGTGTAACGTGTGTATGATCATGAACCTATTATTTTAATAATCCATCAAAACCTCAATTTCGCCAAAATGTCACTTATGACCTTACTTTGAGCTGACGAAGTATAATGTTTATTTTATCTGATCTGTCCACAATTCTATATTCTGTATAAGACCTTGCTTACAGGTCAAATGTGTCCAGTCACATCAAAATGATGCACTTGTTGGCTGTTATATGTCGCTCCTATTGCAATAATTTGTATACAAAATCTTGGCATGTCAACATTAATCCCTTCCCTTATCACATCCACAAATGTTCTAACATTGTCCATCCCACGTAGTAATACTGGTGACGGTGATTACGTACAACAATAGAACTATATTTGATATATTGTTACATGTAGGTCCAGACAAATGTATCCTTTCGATGTGACTGTACATAAATGGTTCAAATAGTATGGATCAGTAATCGCATTTTAATAGTACATAATGGCCTGACAATGCCTGGACATATTCTGCCCACATGCACGAATCAGTTGCCATGAATCCACCCGTGCATAGTTTAATGCGATATTCGATCTGACATGGATGTGTTAAAGCACCTTTAAAATTGTAAATAGAGTTCTTACCAATCTATTTGCCTAAATTTGATTTATAGATGAAACCCATAGCTGAATGGTAGTACCGATGTATGTAGAGCTTGAGAGGTATGTCGGTGCACAACTCTCGCACAACTCCTACACTGTCGATTTCAACCCGTTAAAACGTGATGTCAACTACGTTATCACAGATTAAGGGTTTACATATTGAATAATCTAAGTAGACTCGCGCCAATACATGCATAGTCAGGCATTTTCCCAGGTGTTAAAAACTTGAGAATGGGATGTAGTCATGACATACATTCCTTTCTTCGACATCTACCTAAAATGTGTCGACAGTTTGATAAACGAATAGAAAATTTACTTGATAATAGATTTGCTTCTACATTAGGTGAATCCACAGGCCGAGCACTAAATGAACTCTGGGCAGGGAAACTGTGCGATCTGGTGATAGTTGGCATTTGTTGTTTGATTTCGTCGTCAAGGCGTACGGCGTAATTGCGTTTCATTTTGTAACGCACATACATGCCCTGATGCATCCCTTTTGATGGCGCGCATATATTGCGTTGCTGAATATTTGAAATCATGGCGACGCAAACGCAAACGCAAACACATAACACCACCATTGGTGGCACTACAGGGGGCAAGGGGGCATCCCCCCTAAATATTTGTTTTCCCCCCACTTTGCCCCCTCCCCCCCCAAAAAAAAAATTCCAATTAGTTAAAATTAGAAGGAAATAGAAAATGTTATTATAAAAGGCAATTTTTTTCGCGCTGTGCGCACTTTTTCTTACTAAATTAGGTTATTTTAGACCAAATGTTGACAATTCTAGCATAAAACAGCTACATTTTGCGCGCAAGCGCGCATTTTCATACCAAGTTAGTTAGTATTAGACCAAATATGACAATTTAAGCGTAAAAAAGCACAAAAGATAAGCGCTTCGCGCGCATCATTTTTTTAAATGTCACCCTAAAAAAATGTTTTGCCCCCTTTTGCCCCCCCCCCACAAATTATGAGGCTGGTAGTAGCCAACTACACAGTTGCAGCGCAGTTTGTGGCGCAAGGACTTGCGTTGCTAAAGTGTGGAATGCCACCATAACAATTCGCGTCGGATTGTGGATTAATATGTCAGTGCAGCTTCTACAATTTAGAATTTAATTCTTTAGGTGAATATATTGGTCTAAAATTTGTTATTGACCATCACCAGAATGAGATATGTCATGAAGTTTTCCCCTCTGTATATTGATTGGTGACGACATTATTTATGTATTTTTCGTTAAAAATAAAGAAAACCAGTTATCAGTTTATAAAATAATTATTATTGACAGCAAAAACTCATTTTGTTGCTAGCATGGTTTTGTGAACCCCTTATATCTAGTTGTTCTAGTAGCATTTTGTCAATTTGCGTGGTTACTATAGTATTTGGGGCAGCGTATACATTCTCCCCTATATCTTGACTCATATTCAGATTGACTACTATTTGCTACATGATGATATTTACTGACCTGTGTACATTCATTCCATGAATAGGTATCCAAACATTGACATGAAACCTTCCATTTGTCCTCGCTGAAAATCACTGATGCCTCAATAATAAATATATATTATAAGTGAATATTACTCAAATTAAATTAGGGGATACAAAATAGATAATGTGTCTGATCTTCCTATCCGATAAACAAAATGAGAAGGCTGAATAAACAAGGCCGACGCATTTAATATTCTGCATTATTCAGTTAGTCTGTGCTTCGTTTCATAAGATATCTAATTGAATAGGACATTACCGCAAGGTCGCAGTGATATTTATAAAACCGTTATTATCTTTATGATATTTATGATATTTTCCAAACATATGCAAGTGTGTGCTTTATGTTCAGTGACATGAAATACAAGTGTTCCAATTATATAGCAATATATATAAAGGATACTATGTAAGATATAAATCAGGAACGTCAACAAATCTAGAACTTGCAACGTTTGCCAAGTTCAACCTCTGTAACATGGTATTCATATGTCTCATACTTAATCTGCCGTAATCGAACGTATCAACAGTCTTATTTTTTCTAATTTAACCAAATAAAATAGAATGTAAATTTACATTCTGTTATAAAGAATAGTCTCTAGCTTGTAAAAAAGAAATGGTTGTATGAATGATCCTGTGACGTGTATTACATGTATGTTAATTATAATCGATGGTATAAATCTGTTGATGAATCGATCATTGATTTCCGTTTCATAAAATGATAAACGACACTTCACTGTGCAACTGCAATCTCAACACTACTGTGAAATTGAATATGACTGTATCATGATTCGGATTCATTTTCTTTTTTTCTTCTTCTAGTTGTCAACCTTTTAAAATATTACCAGTATCATCTTTGTAATGCTTAGATCTAGCATAGTGTTAAGAGGTTCTTTTGGGATTTGGTATGGATATCTCGCGAGAATTGACTGAAGCTTGCTACACTTTATTTGAATTGTAACTTAAAACTAATCACACTTACAGTTCTAAGTGCATAAATCTACATCGGTTGCTTGATAGTTTTGTAGACTATCACAATATGAGTATACCCATTGCTGCATATACAATGCTAGGAACGACTTCAATCTGATCTTTTCGTGACATACTCATTGACTTGGTCTTGCTGTAAGGTATATTTTATATAGCTTGCATAGTTGCTTTATTTTCAAATGCGTTGCAAAGAATCAAAGAAATCAACGCCATCATGTCTCTTTTTGGAATGTGTCAACCAATCCTTCTACAAGCTGCTCTTACATAGTTCGTGAGTTTAGGTACTTATACAATGAGTCGAAGATAATAAATACTCTGAAGTTACGATTTATTGACTGATACACTTCACTTTACCTGAGTAAGAGAGTGTTGCATTCAGGAAAATGGAATTAATACACTTTGGTATCTAAATCATCCTTTTAAATTGACACAGCGATACTTCAGGTCTAATATCGGATTTTTCTTTTAAAAAATTAATACATTTAGATGGCAAAATCGAGTTCCTTTAACATATCATATTATTTGCCTAATTTCGAGATTTAGACGAAACCCATAGCTGAACAGTGGTACCCAAAATATGTAAAACTCCGTCGATTTCAACCCTATAATACGTGATGTCAACAACGTTATCTCAGATAAAGGGTTAACATATTGAACAATCTAAGTAGACTCGAGCCAATACATATTCAGGTGTTTTAGTCCAGGTGTTAAAAACTTGAGAATGGAACATGTTCTTGGAATACATTCTCTTCTTTGACCTCGAATTACAAATTGTATTACTAATCTATTTATCTGATTCAAGAAAAATGTGCTTGATTAATAAATAGAGTTGCTTCTACATTGGGTGAAAATAATGGTCAAACATTAGTTATTGACCAATACCAGTATCAGTATACCTACTATTTGATACATGGTTAGCTGTGTACAATCATTCGCTGAACTGGTTATTCAAACATTTAGGTGAAGCCTTAATTTTTCCTCGCGGAATATCAGAATTGCGTCGATAAAATGGTTATTTTGTTTAATCTAAAAATAAATAAATCGATCACTTAACTTATCTTTCTCTGACGATATATGTTAAATCGAGAAGGCTGAATAAATAGAACCCCGTCAGATTTCAAATTGTGCTTATAATTACTAGTTACTAGGTTACTAAAAACATATATCCCCTTTATCAATAACTTCCCAATTCTTTTTGTTTTAAAAGGTATTTAAATATGTCTATTTATTCGTTTTGTTTCAATACCGAAAAGACAAAAGATCATCACTAATACTCGGACCATTACATAATGAAGTATATTACAATACGAGGGGCATTCAGTAAATAATGAAAGTGATCATGGTATGGGATGCATGAGTGATTCTATTGAGGGGATAATGTGATCAATACAAAGTATGAACCTTTATCTTTCAAACAGTACAGTTTTGGATTTATAAGTGTGAACTATGACGTCATAGCATTGTCTCAAAGTAAGTACACTTGGGACACTACTTAATCAGTTATTTGGCGGGAAATTTGAATTATTTGTATGAAACATGTGATAAGAAGATTGCATGACATGACACCAGAAGCAGGTAAATCCCATTTTTTTTCACGTAAGTATGATAAAAAGACAATAACTTAAATCCCTGTGTAATTTGATGTATGTAGTATATGAGTAAAAAGTAAGGAGAGGCAATCGAATAAAAAGTATACAAATATCAGTATTTCAAATAGCCAATTTTCATTGAAAAATGCCCAGTCAGCGAATCACTAATATTGCGGAAAATCAAACAATTTATGAAAAATCCAAGCAATTAACCAGTTTGGGAGATTCCATATGATAGTTAACTAATTTTCTGAACTTATTCGCATGAAACCTGCAGAAAATGTGCGCATGCGCAGACGGCAGATCATTTTGAACAGGGCCACAAATGGCTAAAATCAAGAAATTTACCAGATAAAAGCTTACTGTGCCTTCAAATTCTAATCAGAAATAATTAAAAATGCTTAAATCAATGTGTTTAAATATTGTGATAGTCAAAATAAAGATATACATGAATGTATCAATCAAAGATGGCTGCCACAACCTCTCTTATTACTGTTATCTTTAGAGCTACTATATATGTATTGTTAAAGTAATCGTCACATAATTTCAATGGTTTGAGGAAATTTTATGAACAGCTCCTTCTGAAATCCCCACTATTATTGCTTTACATCCCACACAAATTTACTAAATTATAATCCCTCCATTGTTCTTTATCCTTTGTTGTTTTCAAAGGTATATTATTGCGGATTTTGCTAAATAAAAGCGCATTTGAGATGGTCCCTTCTTATTTGCGTTAAGGAATTCAGGTCTAAAAAATAATGTCAAGCGGAGATAAGTGTGTGTTCTAACTTAGACGTAAATATACGCCCTCGCTGTCCCTCCAGCCCAACACGTAGTATTATTAACCAAGCACAATACCTGTTCAAATGGCTCAACCAAAGCTGTTCTAATTAGTGGCATATCCCCGACTCTAGTGCCGACTACCGAGCTGTTCCAACCCACGGGCTACTCCCATCGGAGAGTGACTCTGGATACGAGGGCGTAAGGAATTGGTAAAAATCGTCCGTGGATTTTCCTGGGGAATCCCACGAGTCTCAATGCTCCTTTATCCTCATACAAATACTGTAATAATGTCACTTTTAAATTGCTATCTAAATGCATTGCACCTGAAGATGATTGAAGCCACCTAACTATCAACTTGGTGGCTATACCGCAAAAAAATAGCCACCTGTTTAGTGATGACAGAGCCTTTACCCCTCTAGCGCTGAACTTCCAGACAAACTCGCCGGGAGGTATACAAACGGTATATCGTTACTGTCCCATATATTTATAGCAGGAATAATTTCACAGTGTCAATACTCATAATATCAAATAGGATATTAACATTTTACCTTTTGAAAATTAATACCATCTATGTTTACGAACTTCTAATTGTACATTGGTTAACACCAATTCGATTTATTGTTTCAAATGTGACAAATTAGTCACAGCAGGGAATCAATTAAGAGGCAAGAAAAGTAACTCGTAAAAATCATTGCGAGTTTCCCAGGGCTCGCCGCTTCGCGGCTCCGCCCGCGCCTTCGGTGCGGACTGTGTATCACGGGGAAATGTAGCTTCATTTTAAATCACAGATAGTCAAGTTGACTATCTGTGTTTAAATGGAATATCAGTAAATGAGGAAAATGGCGAGCCCGATACCAGTGCTAGTTCTAACTATGTGCCAAGTGTTATCTGTTTTTATGCTTGCATTGCCGAGATATACGCAAATGTATCGATCAACCCATTTTCAACATATTACATATCCAGCCAAATAATTGACAGATTTCAGTCAGTGTCTGAAACCTATTGTGTTTATGTTAATGACATTACATAACCAAAGGTATCTAACATTCCAAAAGTGTATTGTTTGAAAGACAAAGGTTCATACTTTGTATTGATCACATTATCCCTCAATAGAATCACTCATGCATCCCATACCATGATCACTTTCATTATTTACTGAATGCCCCTCGTATGTCCTCAATGGACGAACAGGGATGGAAAGTCTACATTGTACTCTAATTCATAAAGTATAGTTTGAGAGATCGACAATATGCATGCATTTTTGCTTAGACCTTACGAACATGATAGAACCTCCACTATTCCCAAATAAATTCAATAGGAACACCGTGTTGATCGGTAGTTTTATAGTAGTGTTCTTTGGTTTGTTTAATCAATTTAACCGGTCACTTAGCTCGAATTAATGTAAAAGTTATAATCAAGACAGACAATGTTATTTCTATCTCGGGTCACATCGATTTCCCGTAAATGTAATATTTATCGTAAACGTACCATGCTTTAAGGTCAACGTTGTGATAATGTTAAGTGGGTAAAATCAATAATGATTGCCCTATTGCGTTTCCTTTCGCGACAAGCTAATAACAGTCGTTTGTTTAGCGGATAACACTCTGTATACATCATACGCAAGAGCAGTGAAGTGATGTCAATCGATATCTCTCTAATGCGAATGAAATCGCTACCCTTTGCCGCCCCTTGTATAACTGCTAGTTTAACTGCTACTTGTATCACAGTTAGTGATAACTGCTAATCAAAATGTATGTCTCTTTAGGACGTATCTATTAATAAGATGGTATATATTTATTTCAAATTCAAATCATTGAAACTGCATAAACTAGTGTATTCATAAGTGGTATATATCCTATGTAAATAATCAACATATTATCACACCATGGTACATATTGATAATAAAACGAACTTATTTCTCTTCAATTTGTTATGAGTTCATTCTGTTATCTTTAATCAAGGTAATATTCATGATATCAATAATTCTACCGAGGGCTATGGTTGATAAGCATCTATTGTACATTGTGTTATCGATATACAATGCAAAATTTCTTAAATTTCATATTTATTATATATTGTAATAGTCTTGTATACTCTATATATTCTTGAATTTTTATAATGTACATTTATACAATTGTTGCATTTATTAATTACGGGGGAGAAGATTTGAAATGCAAATATATCGTATGGTTTTGAACATACAATAATACCGATCTATTTAGAGTTGTTATTGTTAGGAATATGTTGCACCGTCTTATAGCTATGCTTATCAGCAGTACAATATTTTATATTTGAAGTATCAAACGATAACACTCGTAAGTTACTACAAACTAGATCAATAACAAATTTGTAATCCACTTATATAGAAACGCTTTGAACTTCATAATTCAAAACACCTACTCTAACAGCTACAGTGTATAGAAATACGTCGTATGTAAGAATATATCTATGTCATCAATGATCTGAATAAAACTTGTTCACGTTACATGTTACATTTTATACTTTATCGTTTTAATTCTGATTTTAAAGTATAACATTTCATGTCGTGGTCAAGTTTAATACAACTCAGTGCGAGTCTCATACTGTACATTATATGGTGCGTTTTGAATTATACACATCAGTATTTTGACTTTAGCTATCTACGGAAATCTACAAGTAGCGGACGCATATCGGTGTCTTCTTTCCCAAGTGGGTGATAATCCGAGTAATACTATAGGCTTGATGACACATCAAGTATTCCCTAAACATGTCAAACACTTATTCCGCATGCCGGGCAAAACTTTCAAGTCCAGTGCGCACGAAGTGCACAAGTCAGTTTTGGGACATTTTGAGATATGTTAAAGTGGTAAAGGCGTGAAGATAAGCAGCTGATGTTTAAGAAAATGGCCTGGCAATTAATCACAGTTTTTGCTGATTATCTACATCTGTAGGATTTCCTTTGTAGGTGATATCAGTATGCAGGGCCTTTGCATTAAAGAATGTACCAACAAAACGTAGACGAAACTAACTGTTATTAGTGGGGTTTGAAATTCGTCGTTAGTATATTTCTATTATCTCCTTACACTGAATCATTTTATTTCTAAAAGTATGACAGGCTCTACCCGTTATGCACACAGACACATGTCATAGAAACAAAAATCAATATTTGAAAATGTATCCTCTATCCGTCATTAAATCCAATCTAGGATGTACATTTGTTTAACTACAGCCTCGGGCGAGTTTTGCGGAATCTGAGGGAGTAGCGTAACGTGTAGTAGAGTTTCAAAATAATAAAATCGCTTCGATATCACAAATAGCTTACATAGAATGGGTTTCGATTCTTCGAAATCACAAGCACATTGAAATAGTCAGTTTAGATTTCCAATATTTATTTTTTACGCTCGCCGCAAAATTAACTAACTAAAAACGTCATTTCGTCATCATTTAAAGATGATCACTATTCGAAGTCAATTACATTTTCCCTTAGTGTTAGATAATAATGACTTATAAATATGTTTAGCATTACAGCAAATTGGTTTTCGTGTGATGTAGGGATTTACAGCGATTTTGAATTAAACAATTTAGATAATAAATACTCAACTATTAACTCATGCTAATGCTTTCTATTGAAATTGTAGATTGGTTTATCAAATTGGCAACTGTCTCGGCAGCCTATGAAGTGTTTATGATGTGGTACTCAATTACCATTCGTACTGCGTACTTTCGATTCTTATTGCGCATGACTAAATAATAGAGGAGCCTCTTCGAGCGATGAGGGGATTTTCATCCATTGATGACATTATAATTATTAATAAGTAACTTTTCCACGAGAACTTAACTTTCTTAATCGAAACATGTAACACAACGGACCGCGGTAATATTTGTTTCCTTTTGATGCCAAACATGGAGAACTTTGCTTGCATCTAAGACCTGTAAAGTTAAATGGAATTTTACCAATATGAATTTTTAAGACAGTGACGTGAAGTGACGTTGCATTGTACTTGGATCATTTTCGTATATTTTCTTTTCTGGTCTATCAACAATTTCAGCACGATACAGGTGAGTACTGAACTACTGATTATTATTGATATATAATTTAAATACCACGTTCTATTGAAAACCTCGGTGTAATAAATTCTTAGTTTTTTGTTGGACACTGTCATTTAGTGGTGGTTTTGATGCCGATCTCAGTTCCATATCGATCTCTTGCTGATGCGGGAACTTAATGGTGTTCATTCTTTTAATTGTTGTTATATCACCAATATTCATGTAGGAATTTAAATTCTTTCTCTGCGATAACATATTGTCTATAACCTGTTATTTACGCAACAGAGTGAAAAAGACGGATTAAATGAAATAGTTTTCTTGAATTAGGCGTTCGGTAAGTTTGGGAATTATTTTATCAGGCCCTGGACGATTACTTCAGAAGATTAGTTTACATAAATTGGGTAACTTATTAAGTTAAATTAAAATGATCGGTTAAAACATGCATATTATTCTTCAGCACATTTCATTAAATGTGTATTAGTATGACATAACTCACAGAAACCGTTTCCCACGCAATCAATGCATTACTTAACTTATAGGGAAAAGCAGGTCAATATTCAAGAAATCATAATTATGATTTATCCATGGGGAACAGTCCTGCAACAGTGATAGCAACACATAGATCTGTGTTTGTAGTTTGTTTCTTCAATTTTTTGATTTGTAACAACCCAACAATTCTAAATGTACCTTCAATTGCTTGGTGCTAGGTGCAGTGAGCCTGTTTCGCATTGTATCACTTTTGAAATGCTCATTTGCAAGAAGGTGTAGTGAGCCTATCAAAAGATGGACTGTAAATATTTTCACTCTGCTGTTTTAGTTAGAACTCACTCAAGCCTTGAAGCATTACAAATATGAGAGTATGAAGTGAAAACTTAAACGATCGTTAAAGTGTCATTGCAGTATTAACACCAAAATGGATGTTGGTTTTTAAAAGTGTTAAATATTCAGATATATAAGAATATTCAACTCAACAGTGTTTTAATCTACCTTGTCTCCGTAAGTGAACAGTTCGCTTACAGTAGTTTACCGTTGATATGCTGGATCGGTCTCTAAATGCCCACCAATCCTCCATGAATAAGATATCGGGGACGGTTGCAAATCGCACAAAAATTACATGTTGAAACAATTTGAAATATTAGGATGTTAAGTAGATTTCGATGAGAATTTCTAAAAGTCAACAGATTCACTTTGTCTCCGTAAATGAACAGTTTCCCTCACAGTAGTTTATGACTTATGTTTCCGGTCCCTAAGTGCCATAATCCTCCATAAATAAGATATTAGGTACGGTACAAAAACCCGCACTTAAATTAAATAGTAATACGCAGGTTTTGCGTGCCAGTTTACACTACTGAATTTTTAATATAAAGCAATTGCTCAATACACATGAGTAAATGGAATTTAATCCCGCTTGCGAATTAAGAGAAAAATTAAGCCATTCTATAATGACACTCTATCTGGGTTTTTTTATGTTATCTCATTCCCTACCGTCAATTGTGTGTATCTGGTACGGGTTCATTTATTAGTGTGGTGTGTATCCGTAAGTATTGTGTCTGATTGAAATTGCTTGCCATATATTAAACGGTACAATCATTACAATAGAGAATAATTATATCCATGCCTACATGGCATTCTTACGCAAGTTCCTACAAGTCAGATCAAAGACAAACTTCATAATTCAAAATAGCTACTTGAACACCAACGTACTATCAACATCTAACCTGGACCCTTTCCTCGCGGCAGACGTCTACAGGCGACATTCCGAAGTGTCACAAAATGTTTCAAAAATGTCAACATTATTTAATTTCGATCATTACCATATTTTGAATCTCCATGATAAATGCATTGAAACTAGTATAAACATGCCACGTATTGGTTCAGTAACCCTTGAGATTTCTTTAAATTGTGAAAGGTTTCTGAAACAAATCTGTTTTGTATAATATGATAAAACTAATGACCGCGTGGTAAGTGTTATTAATATTCCACTATTGTGACGAAGCACGAGAGATGACTATATCCGTGTCATCCATGTTATGATTGATACTTGCTCACGTTACACGTGTTTTACACTTTATCGCATTGTTACTGATTTTAATGGCCAACACATCATACCACGGTCAATTTTAATGCAAGGCAATACGACACTTGAGTGTACGCGATGGAGATGATATCTACACATCATTATCTTGACTTCATCTATCTATCTACAGCAATCCACAAGTAGCCGACGGATATAACGCTATCCATGCGGCAGGCGGCTGCAGACGACGTTCCAAAATTTCACAAAATGTTTCAAAAATGTCAACATTATTGAATTTCATTACCATATTTGGAATCACCATGAGAAATGCATTGAAATAAGTACAAACATGCCTAGTATTGGTTTAATAATACTTCAGATAGACCTTGAAATTTGGGGGAAATTTCTGAAAAATCTGTTTTGTATGTGGTAAAATTAATAGGCGCGTGGAAAGTGATAAGTGTCTTTTTACCCGAATGGGTGATAATCCGAGTTATACTATATTCTTGATGACATGCACAACGAGTAACATGCCCTAAGCATTTCAATTAAAGGGGCATTAAGAGATGTGGTGGAGGCAGCGCCCTCAATTACAAAAATATATAATTACAAAATGGGATTTGTATATTTTTATAATTGTATTACATGTATGAACTTACACCTATAAGGATTAAGAGAAATCAGCCCTCTTTGTACAACAAAACGTCGATTCAAAAATGCTCGTAGAGCCGCTACCAGCAATTAACGTCCGATAGTATCCCCCTGCAGCACGCGTGATACATAACGCGAACCATATTTGCATAGAGGACTTATGCACTTCGTGCGCACTGGACTTGAAAGTTTTGCCCGGCATGCGGAATAAGTGTTTGACATGTTTAGGGAATACTTGATGTGTCATCAAGCCTATAAATAGTATTACTCGGATTATCACTCACTTGGGAAAGAAGACACCGATATGCGTCCGCTACTTTTCAATAAATAGCGATGATATTGTTTTAATCAAGTTTTGCTGTGTATTTGTTTGTAGAAACAACAATAATGGCAATTTTTAATGTTCATCTTGAATTCTAAAGTAAAGTTTTAAATATTTAAAATTTTCAACACAACTTAATGTCCCTTCAAGTTATTTCCGCATGTTGTGGAAACATTTGAAATTTCAGAATAAGTACAGTAGGTCCCAATTTGAATTTCTCAAACTCAATAGTTTTTTATCCAATTGTCTCCATAAATGAATAGTTTCGCTGGCAGTAGTTCATCGTAGATTTGCTATATGTCCCTAAATGCCATAATCCTTCATAAATAAGATATTGGGTGCGGTAGAAAACCCGCATACAAATTAAATACTAGTAATAAACTGATTCTGCGTGCCAGTTTACCTTCTGAATTTTTAATATCAAGCAATTGCTCAATACAAATGGGCAAATGCAATTTAATCCAGCTCGCAAATTGAGATGAAAATCAAGCCGTGTTATAATTATATTCTTTCTGTTTTATTCGTGTTAAAACACTTTCCAAGCGGCTATTAGTTTTACCATATAAAAAAAGGCAAATTTTCAGAAACCTTTCCCAACTTTCAAAGTCTATCTCAAAAATTACTGAACTAATACTAGGCATGTTTGTACTTATTGTAATACATTTCCCATGGTGATTCCAAGTATGGTAATTAAATTCAATAATGTTGACATTTTTAAAACATTTTGTGACATTTTGGAACGTCGTCTGCAGACGCCTTTCGCTTGGAAAGTGTTAAACCTATCAAATGTGTGTATCTGGTACGGGTGCATCTGTTGTCATTTGTATTCGTAAGTATTTTGAATAAGTTCATGCATTAAACGGTGTAATCATGCCAATAGAGAATATACATAGCAGCCTACATTTACCATATTGATATATTAATTATTATATTAATTATAGAGTGGAAACTCATTATAGAAGCAACAGCGATGCAATTCTTGAAATACTTTAATGGGGTGGGGGGTCTATGTTGATTTGCACCAATTTTGGAAACATATTTTATCAATGTTACCGTGGGCTTCCCTTAGAGTCATATATCAAATTGAAGCTTAGGTAACAGCGTTTCAAAAAATGCGCGTTATTTTGATCTGATTGCTATGGTAACTTTGGTAGATGATGTATGGGAACAATGCGCACGAACCAATGAAGCCGGATTATTATACGGTTGCCATGGTAACCATGAACCGACCAATCAGGTAATTTTACGTTATTATTCAAATTTGGAAAGATACATTGAAAATCCTGCTTCATTTGTTCATTCCTCTATTAATTTTACAGTTGCCACCACTTATCAAATAGTTTGCCCCAATAGAGCAATATTTATTCGTTTCAAATATCGGTTCTTTCAAGTAGCTCTTCTATTTGATTTTAATTTGAGTAAAACGGCAGACAAAATTCATGAATTGAGAAAGTTGTTGAGCTTTGATGAAAATAAAGCAAACATGTATGTATTTGAATTATTGTATGGATGCAAAGCGGATTGCAAATTCTTGGAAACGTGTCCATTAAATCTGTTTTTATTTTTATCCAAACAAATCATCGGCACAAATCGAAATTACTGATCAGATTTATTGTATAGTTCAGAGGAATGCATAAAATGAGTGCAACAAAAATGTTTCTGGACTTTGACTATTTTATGAGTTGACAGGGCTAATGATACAATTGTGCAATTAAACTACAACCGATAACAATAGAAGAGTATGTAACCCCGAGTATGTAAAGTAATAATGTGTTATGGCCAAATTTATATTGAATAAATGAACAAACCCATAACTTGCACTGCCCGAGCACCCTTTTTTTAAACGGAAATTGGCAATTCGGCCTACGTAAAAAGCAGCCGTCGTTTCAACCGTAGTAGATTGATAATTGGCCGATCGGTTATTGCATGGTTGAGATGCTATTGGTTTCGCTGTGAAATAATGGACTATTAAGCATTGAAGCAACACATCCCCAAATATCACGAGTCCATGAATGAATTTAAACTACCCAAGCAAATAGCGCGCTATTTAAACGTGCCGTCTTAACAAGTGACACATTATAGCCTTTACTCATCAATGCCATCAACCCGTGTGGATGGTGTCATATTTAAGAATAAAGCCTAATATCCTGTTTTCAACAATTATTTCTTGATTAAAATGTAAAAATGTTATAATTGAATGTACGAGAGTAAATACTTTATTCATAATTGATGACACATTTTCATAACTATACACGATTGTTTGCCATAATAAAGACACATTTGCCTTTAAACTTTCCTAAAACAATAAAAAGCGTTTACTTTTTTTAAGCATTTTGTCTTAGGCACAGTCAATCAAGATGTGATTATTGCTGGTCCTACAGTCCATGAATTGACCGCAGCTATGTAATTTGATCAGATATGCAGTGTTGCCAGACCACATCACAAATGTCACCTAAAAAACCTCAGCCAACGCCAAAAAGTAGCCCAGTTCCAAGAATGTATTTTTTATACAAACCTGTTTAAGCACACGTAGGTATGCGCTACAACAGAGAGGATCTGTTTTTATGTATTGTGACATACGTAAAACATAAGGGATTTATTGTCGCATGTATACCATGCGTAAGATGTCGTTTTCCCATATGTCATAACCTACCTATAGGGGAGGCGAAGGCCGTTGCCCCCGCCTCCAAAAACCCGCCACATGGTGGTATTTTTCATATTGGAGATCTTTATATCATAAGGAAGCTAAAACTGTGCTGATTATACAGAACTGTTTCGATCATTTGTCTACGATCACTACAAAAAAGGTATGAGTGAATGATGATTATGATGTCATAAAAAGTTACAAAACAAGAATTCATGAACATGAAAACAGGCCAACAAATACATAGTTCAATAAAATAACATTATAAGGTTAATCAGAAAAGTGACTTGAGCAAGTTTTGAAGTTGAAATTTTTTGAAAGATGATGACACAAAGTATTGAAAATTATTATTATTATTATTATTTTTTAAATAGTAAAAAAAAACAATCCATAATCCCTAGTTCACATCTGGCGACTTCCGACGGGTATTCACAGAGACGCATCACTGTAATACATACCAACAATATTTAAAACATCAATTAGAGACTATTTAATTAAAAAATATTGGATAATACCAACATGCCATGTGTTGTCTCATTCAAAAAGCGCGGGTTTTGATTACAATCAAATGTAAATGCGATGTGTCTTGCCGTGGCCAAAGTACCATATACAAATGCTAAGGTAACATATAAGTTATGGACTCGAACAGATCAATATATTAGACTTGAACTTGAATTCCGTCATCTTCAAATTAATTTGAGACAAGTAAGCCACAATTCTGAATACAATATCCTTCAAAAGTCATTCAAAATTTAATTTTAGATAAAAAAGGTAACAATGTTTTATAGGGTTTCATCCTTGTGTTATACACGAAATATTTTCCGTTGTTAATATTCTTGCCAAACCCAGTCATCATAAGGGACGCACCATTAGATTTTCAGGGAGGGGGGGGGGGGGGCGTGGGGGTAGGATGTTTTTGGAGAGAAAAAATCCCCCCTCTATGCATGCAAAAAACAAACAAAAATCCCCCCTGATGAGTAAAAAAAAAATCTACCCCCACACAACTCAATATGAATGGATATATTAATTTTTAACAAAATCGCCGCCTTGCGTCGCCCCAAAAAAAAATCCGCAAAAAAAACCCACCCCTTGCGTCGCCCCCAACAAAATTCTTACCAAAACCCAACTTCCTACCCCCACCCCCTGAAAATCAAATAGTGCGTCCCTAAAGGTTATGCCTTCTCCGCTGAAAAGTCTGACCTTATTTTGGACTACGCTTTCGAGGATAAGAAAAAAATATTTCTAAATCTAGAGTGTTTACCAGTACTACGTCATCTCTTCAGGGTGTGTGCTACTCATTAAAAGTGTCGCTGCATTGATGCCAGAATGTCTGATAATAAGTAAATACACTGAGATTAGATTTACATTGCAAATTGCACGTAAACAACTGAACTGCGGTGGCTACATATCCGTTGTGGTTTGTTTATTCAAAATGTCATAGTTTATATATCTCATGAGTAAACCATCACAAATGGTGATCCTGAGAACTTTAACCTGTTACTACTTAACCCCCACCGCCCCCCCCCCCCCCCCCCCCCCACCACCACCCCCACCTTTGAACACTAATAATCCAAATTAAAAGACAATTTAAATAATAAAATAATAATAATAATACAAAATTTTAAAAAAAAACGAAAAAAACAATAGAGAATGTAATAAACGAAAAACCATCTATACCTTTTGTCTTCATTTTTTTAGCATTCCTCGGTTCGGCGTTGTCATTACGTTTCGAAAGCATTACAAGCGATGGTTCTTGCTTCTATAATGTGTGAGACTAGGATCCGACTCCGAGGAAGTTAATTATTAAGTTAATTGTTCCTGCGTTGGAATGTGTGTTGACTCTAAATAGGCCCGATATATCCGGATGTTTGTATGTTGTCTTGAAATTATTCAATCTGTGGGGAATACTCCATTATACCATCTCACACGGACCTTCTTTGCCATAGCTTTTAAGGGGGCGGTCATGGTGAGGATTCTAACGAAGATTGAACAGCGCGCGGCGACTATTTGAATCTAAACAAGTTGGACATTGGCGCAGTCTGTAATTGTTCTACGTATGTTTACATGCAAGCGGTATTGTGTGCGACTCTACAACAATCTCTTAACCCAATGTGAATGGCGCGCTCAATCAACCATCCTTCATTTGATTGAACGCATTTTCTATCGTGTGATATAAGTGATGTATTAGTTATTAGCTAAGGTTTAGCTGGACCAACGATCGCCGTCAGCGGTTATTTTCCTCACCATGACCGCTTTCCTTTAAAGTTAAAGGTAGATGTTCTGATTGCTGGCCCGATTTTCAACTTGATGTTATCTATTTTTACATGAAAGATCATCCTTTTAAATATTGTCGCATTCCAAAGTTTGAGTTGCATAACTCAAATAAATCTTATTTTAGAAGAGCAAGGTCACAAGAAATTTGCCATTGAGTAGTACACAGACTGGCGGGTGGTTAACCACCTTTGGCAGTAATTCACCACATTTTAGCCTATAATGTCTAAATGAAACCTTTCTGGCCCCTAAGATTTTACAGACACAATGAGAAAAATATGTGGATTCTTCTGATATTAAAATGTTTTGATGTGAAAAAAATCATAGTAAAAAAAAAGGTGATCGGAACATACACCTTTAACTAAGTTTTATATCAGTTTTCATCAGCCACTTCGACAAATTCGCCTACTTTGAAGTTCCATCCATATTGTACCATCACGATAATGATTGTCCTGACACTTCTATAATTATACCCTTTAGCATTTTGATTCTCGAATGCAATTATAATGCATATGAGGAGATGACAACTTGTAACACGAATCCTGATAATAACCAGTGGTCGTCTCTCTGAAGATTCAACTGATCCACGATATAATTATAGTTTGGTTTCGTATTCAGAAGCGACGTGGTTGCTAATAGAAGGGACGTTCACGTCGGGAACTACGTTGTTAACCAATCCTAGCATATATTTGTTGTATATAAAGCGCAAATGTAAACAATAGCCCGACAGACAATTCAATGACGAGGTTAATGAAATGAGTGATTAGAAATCAAACTGGGAATATTCTACAAAGAGCTCTGAAGGGCAAATCAATTGGTTCACTGCAACTTAAAGAAAACGTATGCATGACTCAAGAAACACAGTTGGGCAGGTGTTAAAAATGCCAATGAAAGTGATATAAGAATAGAGTCACTTTTTACAAATGGGTCTATTTTCGCTAAAGTTTACGATGTAGTGGGAATAGGGCGATCGAAATTCAAGCCAGTATTTCTTGGAAATAGAAACAGAATTGAGTGTAAACTAGCTCTGAACTGAATCCTAGCTCTGTGTAAGATTTTACAAACAATAACATGACCAAGCCATACTTATTACTTGAATATTATTATTATTGATATAAACACTGACTTAATCATTGTCAGTGATTACTCTCTTGACACAAATAAACATAACAAAAACAGGGTCGTCACTTGAGGAGAACCGCATTTTTCTTGAAAACACTAACGCTAACTCTACCCCCCCCCCCATTTTTTCAAGACACTTTTTCTGCAAGGCGAAAAATGACCCAAAATATCGCAGGCGACCCACCCCGGATTTGAACGCGGGAGCTCCGGCACACGGGACTTTGGATTTTCCAGTACACCACGAGTATCAAGGTTACTTGGCGCAGTATACTGTACCAAGTATTTATACTATATAGGCTGAGTCCATTTATTTCAGCGAAAAACTTCCGCGCCGGGTGATTCGTGGTATATTGTGCTATATAGTAGGGTTGGTATGGGCCACTCATATCTACACGCAACACTAGTTTAACGCTTCATTCAGTGTATGTCTGCTATGGAGATCGGACTATGGCTCCAGGGGGACCATGGCTCATTTCACGCAATAAATCAGGACCTTCAATCAAACGTGTTCAACTACCCTTGCTTTAGTAATGAACGATATGTAAACACTTCTGTAGACATGCTTTAGTACTATAATAATATAATGATCTGATAAATGCAAATTGATACTCGAGAAAAAAATATTACAAACCACAATCTCCTTAATACTTGGGTATAATATGCACCATAATGTTAAGAGCTCATGGTGGGCTTTGTCCTGGATATCTCGCGAGAATTCCAAGTAGCGTCGCTATACGCTTTATCTGTCATTAGTAATTTTAAACTTTTCAGATTTAGAATTCTAAGTACCTTTCAGATTTACAATTCTGCGTAGGCCTACTTTTAAAAAAATCTTCTTCTTCTTCTTCTTCTTCTTCTTCTTCTTCTTCTTCTTCTTCTTCTTCGGCCTCCGTCAGATATGACGATTGGCTGCCATACGATCACATCTCCGGATCATCTTTCTCCAAGCTACTCTGTCTTGTGCCAGACGCTTGGCCTTTATAAGACTCATACCAGTCCATTCCTTGATGTTGTCAAACCATTGTTTCCTTTGACGACCTCTTTTCATGCTGCCTTCCACTTTCCCTTCTATGATGTGGAGTGCCAGTAAGCTACCACTGCCTCTAATGATGTGCCCGAAGTAGGCCAGCTTTCTTTTGATAAGCTCTCCTAGCAGTTGTCTCTTTACACCAAGTTCTTTCAGGATACTTATGTTGGTTCTTTTCTCCTTCCAGTTAACTCTACTTCTGTTTTAGTTAAAATAACACAAACAGACAAACGTGACATACTGTATGATGTATCGAGACAAGGGTTATACTAACAATTATGCCCATTACATTAACATCGTTGTAAATGTGTTAACTAATAATATTTGCAGAAAAGCGAGAATATTCAAATACAATAAACATTGCATATGCTGACTATAAAATGCATTTACTCGATTTTAAATTTTAAGGGGGACTCAAGGAAGTCACTGTTTGAAAATCTCCACACAATTCTAATGACCCGCAGAATAAGGCGCTCGACATGCCATGCACGCTCACGGATGATTTACAACAGGAAAGCTTGATATATTTGATCACAGTCCCTTATGGGTGATCTCAAGTCACGTGATTGACTTTAATATAATACAAGTAAATCCGTATATCAATACTGGTAGAGGTGAGCACGACATGTAAATTAGGAATTTAGAATACAAAACGGTGATGAAATTGACTTTATTAATGAGTTTCAAAATCTTGCTTAAAAGACAACATAAAATTCGATTTACTCTTTTCCAATGCGAAAGAGGTAAATGCTATGGAGTACACATTTCTTTGTTAACCCCCTGAGCGCTGCCTAATAGGCATCTAAGGGCGTGTTCACACTACAGCTTTTTCCTCAACCCGGGTCGGACCCGGGTCGAACCCGGATTGATCGATAATTCATTTTCTGTTCACACTAGAGCGCTATGTATGTAAAACTCTGTTTGTTGCAAGTGTTGGCCGTGGTTTTTAAAAAAAAAAATTCACTGGATATTTAAGCTTTATCTCAAACTGTTTTTAAGCTAAAAAGTTTATGAAATACGTATGTAGGTCCATGTGGCGTGATGTATTGGCGTAAATATCCTTATTGTGGATCATTGAGTTCAAACTAATTTGCACTGTCTCATCCGCCCAGAGTTCCATCATGGCTTCCGTTTCAATTTGACTCCATTTATTTGCCATTTTGACAAATTTGATAAAGATTTCAACCAGAACCAAAGGCAGACGAGAGCGTGCGAAGCAAAGCTGACAACTGACGTAAACAACTACGGTCAGAGGTTAGCAGTCAGGTTTGCAACCCGGGTCGAATAGCGATTTCTGTTCACACTACAGTCGACCCGGGTTGAACCCGGGTTGAACCCGGGTTCTACCCTTCACTTTCGCAGGGTTGTAATTTTCGACCCGGGTCGGTTTTTTGAGCCTATTTTTCTGTTCACACTAGACTTCAACCCGGGTTCGACCCGGGTCCGACCCGGGTCGTGGAGAAAACTAGCTATAGTGTGAACACGCCCTAAGGGTCCATATCCAAACTAACTCTCAGTGCTTTTAAAGCATTTTTCTAGCGATTTAAAAGCGCTTTTCCAACGGTATTTCGTTCTATTGTTAAAAGCATCGGTAAAAGATCGGTGATTAACTAGAAACCTCTCTACTTATCTGGCGTTAACAATAGAACTATTGTAGTACTCTCGATGGCTGCATTAGTGAAGCAGACAGATCAAAGGCGCAAGGAAGGTTGTGTTATATTCTTTAAGAAATACTATAATATTGATTGTTTACAAAGAGTATTGTACCATATATTGAGCCAATCAAAGATACAGTAATAATGGTAGTATGGTTGCTAAAGAGATTAAAAAGCAATTTATTAATTGATAACTTACGTACAGGGGGTCATTATATCCTGTAATGAGCCAATCAGAGACAATGTAAGACAGGTGGTAGTTCTCAACTTCTCAAGGGGTTTAGGGAGAGTCGAGGAAAGAGAATATGTGAAGGAAGTAGTATTGGGAATAAAAAATGCACTCTTTGTTCGTGGTGCAACAATCTTCCAGAATGGATCTCGATATTATAGTTACATCCATCTAAACTATATTAATTGGTTTATATATTATTATTTTTTTATAATTAAGCAGCTAAGAAGGTTTACATGGTTTAAGCAATCCCAGTTGGTTGGCAGAGAAATCGGCGACATTTATATGATACACAATCGGGTAGGCAGACTCTTGTAAATTTAGAAGCGCGACCACCTTTATACCGTGCATGGTAACTATGCTTTTGTTTCATAATGCACACCTATAGGGCGTCTTTTTACTGTGTTTCTCCCGCGTGTTAATACGGGGCACTACGCTGTCGCATGACATACCCTTCGCATGGGTTTGGATGGAATATGTGTGTTACATAGGTAAAATTGTCATATGTGGGTAATAAAAAGTACTCACTTTATTAGATAAATATCTGAACAGCTCTGTAGAACAACTCTTTATACTGTGGCGACGTTGTTCCACTTGAAATAATGCAACCGCCCGAATTTATGTTAACCGATAAAAACGGGTAGGCCTACAGTCTAAAGACAATAATGTTATTCTCTAATTATAGAATAAAACAACAACACGGAATTCAAAAGCCATGCTCCATTCGTGATATCTTTAAAAAGAAACGTCAACTCTACGGACTGTCCATTCATTCATAAAATGTATTAACCCCCTGAGAACTACCGGTCGATTGGTTAAAAAGATGGATACATCATTTATTGCACCAATGAGAAACATTGTTAGAATAATTGTATCCCTGATAAAGATGGGAGTGAAACATTTAACAAGCTGCATTTGAATTGGCTATTCATAGGAGTACATATTGTAATAAACTAATCAGAACCACTGTAAGATAGACAGGTAGACCCCAGGGGGTTAACACACTACAACAACGACATTTATTACAATATAAAACAAGAAAACATACAATAATCAAAATCAAGAAAAGTAACATGAAATAAATAAAATGATACGATATAAAGTGTATATATAATATAGTAGTAAAGGAAAATACAATAAACAGCGGGGTTGGGAAGTATGCGGAGAAGACATTAAGCCTAGAAAATCTTTAGGTTTGGCTCCACCACTGTACTAATTATGTCGTGTATATTATATGTACGTATGTATGATATTTGACTTATAATTAATTTTAAATATTGTTTCAATCGATTGTCACATTTGTAAATACTTGTTATTACTATTATTATTACCTACATTTAGCAAATATTGATGTTATTGTATAATAATTATATGAATTGAATGATAAATTTGTTTTTAATAAAAAACCCTTTAAAAGGGAAGAGCTAGTACAAATGAAAGACTTTATATTTTTAGGAAAGCAGTTGGTAGAATAATGACATGTAAATGTAATTGGGTAATCAGAGATTGGCAAAAGAGCAGGCAGTTGACGTATTGGCAAATTTGGGCATGATATCAAGTAATGAATATGAAGACAAATTTGCAGTAGTTGTAATTGATTATTGTAGTAGAGATCTTCCGCTTAACAATGGTACCTTTTTTTAATCGGACTTCCCAAAGCGGAGTTATATCATTTTCAAGTTAATATATGAAAACTCCAAACTGAGATATACTTACAATGTACATACAATGTACTTTTAAATTATTATTATTATTTTTTATTTTAAATATATTTTTTGGTTTCATTTTTTTAATCTGAAACTTTCATATTAATGTTATAAACACTCTGGGAATTAATTATTTACAAGAAATCTCAAAAAATCACCCCAATTAGGTTTGGGCTATTTCTCAGCTTGGAGCTCTGGCCAATTCATTTGGTTTCGGTTGAACATATACATATGATGTAACCACAGGGTTGTCATTTAGAAACATGTAAATATCCTCTAGTTGTTATTATGGTGCAATTTCTAATTGAGACTAAGAGGATGTACACATTTACTGGCAATCAAACAAGAAATACAAAAACAAGTTACATAAAAAGCATAAAACGGTTTCTTTGTTTTATAATTTTATTAGAAACAAATGTAATGTATGTACACGATGAGAAGTTATGTACAAATAAAAGTTCAGGAGGGACCATAATGTTGCGTACAATCAACTGAATCAATGTATGGTTACAAATATTTGCGTAGAATTGAGTTTTATGACATGTTCGAAACTTACATTAATTCCTCTGTCAAACTTGACATTGTGTATAGTATCACATGTATAATGATAGTTTATAACCCTTCACGAATGTAGTTATATCAAAGTTACAGGCATTATTGAAATGGTCATACACTTCATGCAGACAACAAACAGATTTAGCCAGAGTCATCATTTTTTTGGTGAACGTGTACGAATTACTTAGCATATCTGGAGTTCTTGACAAGTCAACAAGGTCTACTGCAGATATTGGTTATAAAGAAGAAGTGTCATTATCATGATTGACACTTTTATGCATACGCATGTAAACATTCACAATGTTCAGTAATTGTGACCATTCTACATTGTTTATTGCTGACATAAGAAATGTTATGTCCTTCCGCCACTTTACCTACTGTCACTATTGTATAGCCGGCTTTGGTAATATACTGTAAATCAGTTATTGGAAGAGCTCTGTTACATGTTGTCGGAGAGATAGGCCCTACCGTTATCAGGAGGGCGGTAGGAAGGCGTATATTTTTAAATTTTAATGTATTCATTCGTTTGTTTGTTTTTTTGGCCTGCAAAGGGGGGATTTTTTTCTTCAAAAAACTTCCTACCCCCACCCTGAAAATCTAAAGGTGCGTCCCTTACCGTAAGGAAACAGCCATGGAAAAGACCTTTCTTCACCATAATTAATGCTTTTTAAATTCACAGGTCGCCCACTTGCACGTGATAATTTTTGTGTGGGAAGATAGTTTTATTTATGCAGGAAAGGTGAGACCTGTCCTGATTCATGGCATCTACTGATGTTGTAGTATTTTGGTTGCAGTCCATCATAATTCATATAGACACTAGTGCGAAGATTAAGATTACAGTGGCGAGGGGACGGGTGGGGGGGGCAAGATTTCTGAAATTTCGTAAAGGTTGCCCCAATTCTTTTGCAGTCAGTCACCTCGTAAATTTCACGTAGGCCTAAGTGTGTGTGTGTGTGGGGGGGGGGGGGGGGGTGCATTCTTACTTTTATGCAGAGTTCAGAATAAATGAATTATTGAAACCCAAGCGACAGCTCGCCCGCCGCGAATTTCTTAACCGTAACAAACATTTGGCAAAACACTGTATAGGCCTACATGTACATGTATTGCTGTAAATACAATGTATGCATGTGTATACTATACGCTTTTACCACTTTACTCAGTCAAGATATCAAATGTTTGTTTACGGTAAATAACACCACCGCCCGGCCAGCACAGTTCGCGTCATCAAATCCGCGACGGAGAGACTCCCCTTGTAAACATATATACAAACAGTACAAACCCCTCACGTCTATGCACGTCCAATAATAGCCATGGACTCGTGTGATACAAATACACAACACATTGGTATCCAAGCGTCACACTTTTCTTCCAATCAATATACCCGAATGAAGGTGTCATTAGGCTGGACCCGTTAAACATTATACCGATTTGGTCACGGTTTTCTGAGCCAAGTGACTCGAAGCCATTATGAATAACGCGTACTTGCTGTATTCAGGGGATAAGAGCGAGCCCCTTGGGGCTAGCTCAAAAAGCCGGACTCATTTTTTCTCATCATTATGATTAAATAGGTTACCAATACGTTTGCCCTTACATCTACATCTACATCTACATCAATACTCGGCAGAATCCATAAGTCAGGATATAAACGCCAATGCCCCAGTTTCCTTGGGACAGTGTGTGCGTACAGCCAAAGACCGGGATGATCCCCTACTCTTTACGAAGGAGTCTGTGACCTTTTAACGTGCTCGGATTATTGCACTTCCGATGCACGAGACCACCATTTATACGTAACTTCTGAACCACGAGACAATTGAGACTAAGTACCTTGCCCAAGGATACAAACATGTTGGCCGTAGCGGGGCTCGAACTCACAATCTTTGCATCGTGAGACCGGCTTACACACCTTTGTTGTCTCTGTTTTCCCTATAACTTAACATGACGCTACGCACGTATGAGATTCCAGCCCGCATATCCAGGACGCGAATTTTTTAACCGTACACACCCTCTGTATAAATAAATTGCTGTACAATGTACATGTGCTATGCGCTTTACTCCGTCAGGTATAAAATATTGTTTACGGTAACGAACATCGCGTCCAGGACCATAGTGCTCCAGGAGCAGCTACACTAAGAATTTTTTTAAATTGGACCAAAATCGGTCTTCATATATTCCTGGACAGTATTTCTATGCAATTAAAGACAGTTTAAACTTAAAATTTACCTATATCTCAAAAGGGAAACATCATGGTAAAAATGAATAGTAATTCAAATGCCGACACTGAGTCGAGTTCGCTATTGCTACAGTGATTGGTATACACATTTTCTTGCCAATATTCTAACTATTTTAACCCTGTCGTAGGGCGGTGTATCCACTTGAAACGTCGATCCTTTCAAGTTTATAATTGTGTTGATTTTAATATAAGTCAACATTGCAAGAAATTTGAGCTCGATTTGTAATATGAATCATTGTTGGTGGAAAGTAGTAGGGATGGACAAACATTAAATCACTTGACTTATAGGATGGCTGCGAAGCAATATTGCTCACATTATTGGAAACGTGAAATTAAGCACTATTCCTCATATTCAAGTAAATCAGATCAAATTCCTGATTACTGGCTCTCTTTTACTGAAGATAATTAATGTCAAGTTGTATTGATGGTGCTATTTTATGACATTAAGCACAATATCTATGGGAAACAAAAAAAATAGTGTTTGCAACATAATGACAAAAATATATAAAGGCTTATTTTGATCTTTTTTTGATTTAAACGTTACAAATATCATGGAGATAAGTTACGAGTAGGGCATTAAAAGGTTATTATTATTAAATGTTAGGTTCTACAGATCGATACACATAGTAGATTTATAAGGATGCGAAATGTTATAAAGGCTGTGTCCTCACTTATAGATATACACAGAGAGTTAAAGTTTCTGGTGTTACTATTCAAAAGACTAAACCGGGCCACGTTATGTCATTCATCATACATCTATCTAATATCATTCTGCAATGACAACTTAACAAACAAGGAGGGTACCTTATAATTATATTATCAATACACTTCAAGTATTTGTGTACGCCTAATGAATGAACAAACGCACAACGCACTTGATTTATTTCATGAAAACTGAAATTCGGCTTGCGTACACAGCACTCCACGTCCTACGATCAATTACTTAATTGATGGGGCATTTAATATGTAACACTTTCCACGCGGCTTTTAGTTTTACCATAATTACAAAACAGATTGTTTAGAAATCTTTCCCAACTTTCAAAATCTATCTCAATAATTACTGAACCAATCAATACTAGGCATGTTTAATGCATTTATTATAGTGATTCCAAATATTGTAATGAAATTCAGTAATTTTGAAACATCTTGTTAACTTTTGGAATGTCGTCTGCAGACGCCTGCTGCGTGGAAACTGTTAACAGCCTGTTGGCCGAACTGAGTGTTATATTCAAGATTGTGTTACCATAGTGTTTGCAGAGTGTACAAACTGCGTGTCTCGATTTCTTATGCGATATTTATACTTTGCATTAACCTGCTGCTCAGCTCTTGTTGATGGGTGTCACCTTTGAATACAAGACCCTCACCGTAGTGAAAATTATTCAGTTGAATTGTTCGAGGTGTAGTTGATTTGACACTGGCTATTTTTGTATCATTGATCCCTTTGTGCGGAAAAAAGGGAAAACATTCATTTACCATTAAATCCACATCCAAAGGCGGTGTAAATTATTGTAATAAATGTAAGCAAAGTATCAGCTTGAAAAAAGGAATTCCAGATATAAAGGGACTGGTAGAATGGGGTTAATAATATACATTTCTGTTTTATTTCAAACATTGGCCAACGCATCCTGGTATGACAAAGAAAATTGAAAATTCCAAATGCAAACATCTTTCGAATGATAGATAGGTATTACTGGAGATGTAATTCCATCTACTTTAAATTTAGCTGAAACAAATAAGCCACCGCCCCTAATTCGACGAGTGACAATTCCATGTCAGTCTTTTGAAAATAAGTACCTGAATGAAACTCGACAGCATTGATGACGAAGCGCTTTCAATTTTAATAATGGTAACCCTATAGACTCCGGATACTTGCACAGTTTGTACATTGCCAATAACTTTAGACATACTATCTCAATGAGACGGTAGTCGACGAGGCATTCTCAGTAACAACCTGGCGTGCTATTAAAAATACGATTAATTGGAGGAAACTGATTGGTTTGGATATTAAGGTCGAACAGTCAGTTTCCGTAAATGACGTGTATGATACTCCGAGGGCACACAAGGTTATTGTACGGATCAGTATTTAACTGGTAAAAGCTCCAGTATTTCTTTTGGCATCTATGTCCATGCGAGTTGTAACGCGGTTCAAAAAGCACACCGCTTTGTGTAATTGTGGGCAGCACAGTTTGCAAGCTTTCAGCATCTTTTGGAGAAGTAAGCTTCAATAGATGCAGCACTCTTTTAAAACACTAACATATATTTGATTTTTTTTAAAGACACGTTATAGTATAATTAATAATTGAACGAACAATTGCGGAATAGCGTATACTGCATAAACAAACCCAATTCAAGCAGCGTGCGATGTGTATGCTGCATCATGCGTTACGAATACGAAACTAAGCTTGCTGGCGGAGCCCGAAATACACACAAGTCTCTACGCTTGCGGAAACGTGTTCGTTCAATAATTAATCATACTATATGTGGCTTATCAAAATAATATAACTGTATTGAACCACAAAAGGTTGCTATATAATAGATTAACATACTTTTGCTATCAAGTACATTTCATTTTTTATTTTCCCGCCCTTAAACGTCATCATTATTATGCGTATAATGAGTATAAACCAAATCAACTATAAAATAGTCAATACTCTTTGGAGATAAACCATTTTATTTTCATTGCCTTTATTTCAACCGCTCAAGTACTATCAAATGTATTGCATGTATTGTATAACAAGCCACTTCGATACACATCTCTATTTTGGAAAGGGGATCCCTCAAACTGGAGTATGATATCTGGGTGGTTTTTTTTATTTTAACTGATCCATGCCCTAATTAGTTGTCTGAGTTATGCTTTTATCTATCAGTAGGCATGAATACTGCAATATTATTGGTGAGTAGCTTTTGAAATATTTCGTATCACATAGCACGTATATCTCGTATCACTCAACGCGTAGTGCGTTGTTAAAGGGGGTGTTCACCCTAATAATAATGAAATTTGTAACTTTTGATCTATTGATTTTAACTGTGATATATATAAAAGTATACATTTTTGGAACGGAAATATGTCAGAGAATCAATGTTTGGTATCAAATGTCACTAAAAATACCTTTTTTTTCAAAAACAATTATGAACAAATCACGTTTTGTTTCGGACAACGTAACAAAACCAGTTTTATGTAAAAACGGCCGAAATTGCACCAAAATCATCTAAAGACACTTCTCTAGGAACTGTTTTTTATTTCTTCATAACATTGTTTAGTGTTTATGAAAAAATAAACAAAATAGTTCCTAGAGAAGTGTCTTTAAATGATTTCATATTATTAGAGTTAACACCACCCTTAATATAACGCAAGCGCCACGTCCCCAGATCGCGCTACTGTGCAAGCATTCGCTCAGTATGCATCGTAAGTTATTCTGTTGCTTCGGGGATTGCAAATTAAATGTAAACTCTATGGTGTTTTCGTGTTTTAAACCTTTAAGTTTAGCATGTTATCATTTCGTGAGGCACACTGAACGTGCTGAATGGGATGATGCGGCTTCATGTGATACACGACCTCACACAAGTGGTATTTTGTCGTAGTATTGTGTTGCTTGAGCAAATAGTAAATTCACAGACTTTGGCCGGTTTGCTTAATTTGGCCGGTTTACCATTTCAGTATAGGTAATATCTTCCAATCGAGGGGGAGGCGGTGATTTGAAATCAATCTGATCATTGGCACATATGGTTCTATGCTTCCTTGTATCTTGAATCACATCGTTGGTAGCTCCAGAGGGATGGCTTTGGATACTCAAGCCCCCGATCCCAAGAGCTAAAAGCAAGAGGTAAAAAGTATGAAAAAATATCACACACACCCCCCCCCCAGCTCTTTTTTTTTCAGTAAGCTGCAATTACTTTCACGCCCGGGCACTGTGGGAAAAAGTGCCACCCCCCCCCCCCCCCCCCCCCCAGCTCTCAGATTTGTCATGAGGCGGCACTGTGGGGAACTATGCCGTCCCCCCTGCTCTCAAAATGTCCATCACGCCCACGCCTACGAATAGTGACGTTTTCTCGTGCCGTTGTCCAAATGAATTTTCTTTGAAATTTAATCATTAACTATACAAGAAGAATTGAAATCTAAGAAGAAATTATTACAATATGTGTCACTTGTTAAATGGCACGTTTGAACAATGCGCTATTTGCTTAGGTAGTTTAAATTAGTGGCATTTTGTTTGTTGAAACAGTGTTTCGCTTAGTATATCAATATGTTATATCACAACTTTCTCCAAACTAATCTAATTAACTTAACATGTATAAGTGGAAATCATAGATTGATAATAGTTACTTTAAGGAATACTTATACCGTCACTTATATAGACAAGCTGAGTACTAGCTAACTGAGTCTAATAGATTCATAAATCTGATTATAATGCAAATTAATCAAAAATTGCAAGCCGTAAAAGGCTTAGGTAAAATATTCACACTTTACAGTGCTTTAAGAGATTTGATGGGATTTTGAATATATCGCGTGGTTTTCAAGTAGCAGCCAGGTAATTTAAAACTATTCACATTTACAAGTCTAAGCACTCAATATGACTACTTATATCTACTGTTTTACATAAAATAACCCCAGAATAACATGAATAAGACAGATGTGGCAAATAATGAATCACACCTTCAAAATTATTCCAATCGTTAAAATGTTGCGGTTTAACTTGTTAAACTTTTTCTCTAAGTGTGTTTAGATAATATTATTTTAAAAAACCATCCTGAATAGAGAAAAAGTTATTCTCATAAGTACAATAATCTGAGTTTGACATGGATTGGACTGTAGGTTTGCGATTGATGGTTTATCATCATAGGTCAATCATAGTATGACAGCACCAGTTGCTAGTAACTTTACTGTAGCGATACGTCCCGATGATATAAATAAGCAGAGTTTAAGTACAATTAAGCACGTCAAGATAAACATAATACAAAACCACTTTGACGATATCTAAGCGTTGTTATATTATTATATTCTAACCGGATGACCGGACTCAAGATACTAGTTACATACTTTGACAGATATGTATTTTCATGAAGCGTATTATTTTACTCCTTTGTTTATTCTTCGTCTGGACAATACCAATGTACCTTATGAAACATGATAGATACACTAATGCATACTTTAACAATGACAAATGTCATCCACTAAACCTTTCACCCGCGTAACACGATACAACCAGATGGATTTAACATTGTTTTCTTATTGAAAAAAAAAATCATCTAAATCTCAAATTAAATTAATGCTGTAGACATTGACGTAGTATTTAAATTGGATAAATTCAGTCATACATGTTTTTAATTTCCATTCGCTTTCGCGCGCTAATTGAATCGTACAATTGGTACATCAACGTACATACTCTGATCTGTTTTGCTTAGAAAAGTGTAAACAGACAGAAACGGTTTGTCATACGTTTCAATAAAATATAGTTAAAGTAAATGCAGTGCACCGTTTACCACATGCCAGTATGTTTGTAGTGGATTTAAATGGCAGACTACAAATTGACCACATCCTGAGTGACAGACGATATTCAATCCAAATTAAATGTGAGATTTAGGGAAATTGATAGCAAAGTTCAAAAGAAGGTTATAGCCCCCACCCCCTTTGGTAATAATACAGTATAAGTATGCCAAGTGTGTTCCCGACTGAGACCTATATTTACAGTGTTCCTTAAATAATGTTACGAATATTAACGGGATGTATTACCCATCACGGACCAAATTGTATCTTTTTGTAGATTCGATGGTCCACTTAAATGTAAGGACATGACTTGAGGCGGAAATCGAAACCAATAAATTCTGTTAAGTGTTAACTAGCGATCGCCCTCGTATAATGTAGTTTGGGATTCAAAGGGCAACCACGGGTTATAATAATGAACAACTAAGAGAATGTAGCTATGATTTTGCACGCAAATGTAGGCTATTGCAGAGTTACTATACAGCGGTCACTAACACTATTCTGTACATTAAGCGACAATCACTCTATTGTTAACAATATGATGCACCCTAATTCCTCATCCAGTAGCCAATTCTAAGTTTGTATTAAATGTTCCCTTTTTAAACGAGGGAAAATGTTAAGATTTACAGCAAGTCGCTTTAAAATAATTAATGAATATAGTATTATATTACTGATATCACTTTTGCGAAACGAATTAGAGTTGGGTCTCAGATTAAAAGCATTTATATATACTTGCACTTAGATTTGGTAATCTTGAATCCAAATTTGCGTTAAATATTAAATCACGGTTAATGGCACCATCTAGTGTGGAATATTATTCAGTGCTTGAGATTCGCGGTCGTTAAATATGACTTATTTACAGAAAGGATTTGCATTTGGATGTGCTTCTACGTTGATAATGCTTCATGTACAGTCATTAAAAAAGTAACTATACAGGTAATAAATGGTCTTCCAACTCCAAAAATATATATCCTACCTAAAACTGTTAAATTATAAAATTGTTGAGACATTTATCGTTTTTAATTAGGGGTTCAATAAGGTTTCGGAGTTGTTTATCTTGAATCGACAACGGTAAGACGTGTTTATTTTGCGAGGGCAGCTTTAGCTGCCCGAGCAAAATAAACCCGTCTTACCGTTGTCGATTCAAGATAAACAACGACGAAGACCTTGTTGAACCCCGTTCAACAACGACCAAACATATTTACATCATTCAAATGTGAATATCGTTTTGGATAATTAATGAAAACAAGTACAAAACTTGTTTTAATAGGCTTAATTTGACATTAAAAAAATAGCTGCTCTTTAAAAATCGAGAAAAAAAAGGTTTACGTTTATTATAATTAGGCCCTTATTTGGACATCGTCCGTTCCCCGTAAATGGGCGATCGAACTTCAGAATGGGCTGGGTTACAAAAGGTAAACATGAGAGAAGACAAATTATTTCGCAAGTAATTGTGAAATTAAAAATATTTTGTAAATAGCATTTTATTCACACACCACCTTTAACATTCGGAGAAAAATTAAATCAAGAATGCGTTTAATTTACACAACACATTTTGATACATGTTTATAGAATATTTGTATAAAATCAAAACACACCCCTCCGTTTCAATAGTGGTACGGTCCTGGAGATCAAAGCGAACACATTTCGCCGCGATGATGCAAAAATTGCGATTCTCTTGCGCTCAGGTAGCGACGGTTCGGCTAAAATTGTGGCTTTAGAAGTGAACCTTTACATATGGCCCTCGCCAAGAATATTTTCCTCATGGGTATAGCTACATTTCGGTATATAAAGCTATTTGCTAACTTTAAGGATTTCATGGCGAAATGCATTTATACGCCGAAAAAATGAACAAATTTGTGCGAACATTTTTGTTTGTTTACAATTTTGCGGTTTCCAAATAAGGTTCGCTATCCTAGTAATTTGCATATGAACAGTGGGTTTATCTCAAATCAACAACGCTTTGTTACTGTACTTAAGGTATGGGGGAGTTGTTGAATATGAGATATCACACGCTAGGATCGGGTGATTACTGAGGAAGGGACATTCCAAAAAGTAAGGTGAAGTCCGATTTTCATTTTCACATTTTTCTTTCCTACACGCAGACACAGCTACGGGTACATTATCAATTACCGGTAGTGCAATTGGGGGATGCATGCGCAGGTTGGATAGTCGGCCGTATTGTTCCGATGGATCAATACGCCACACACGCTACCTGTCATACTCTCCCCCCGTGTTGAAATCTAAAATTTAAAAATTAAGTTGTGACTTTACTTTACATTTTGGATTGTCACTTCTTCAATATTTAACCGATCCTAGCGTTATATATCTCATATTAAAGAAAATAAATTTTTCAACAACTTTATATTTAATATTTTTAGGTAGAATATATATGTTTAGAGTTAAAAGCTCATTTATTACCTGTATAGTTACTTTTTTTGATGACTGTATATATAATCCACTTAGCTTATAGTGTTCAGAATTGTGGCGGCAAATGAAAACAGTGGTCATATCTGTCCCCGTTTGGTAGAAAGTTTATTCATACAACATATTCACGCTGCTTAGAGGTATAATAACCTATAACGTCATCACGTACTTACTTGACTGTCATCTGTTAAGACAACCAATGATGACATGATGAAGATGTACATACTATTCACGAATATCAAGGGATATATTGATATAACGAGGTTTATTTTTCGCATTAGGTTAAGTCAAATATAAAGTGTATTTCATTTAAAACTGCAGTTCCTATTTTGTTGTTTCATCTTGCCATAAGACTTAAAGCAAAAAGAAAAAGGTTAATTTCCCCGTTCCCGGTTAACCATGCATGACAACAATCTGGCTAGTAAACTCAATTACAGCAAATGTTACGTTTACTTTGGGGTCACACGCGGAAAATATAAGCAAATGGGGCAAAAGGTTAAATGAAAATTCTTTAATTGATAACGATTAAACAAACTTATTTGAGGTGATTAACACTACTTTACTACTTTACAAATTATCGTAATATTATACATCTCAAATCAATCTTCCTTAAATTGGATTGCTTATCATTATCAATTTCAAATCTTCCCAAGTATTAAGCGTATCTATTTTGCCATTATGAACAGCAATTCCATTTGTATGGTACGATAGCGAAACTTTAAACTTTAAGCGATTTCGAATAACGCTGTTGTGTGTCTCTATCTTTGTTGAATGTAGATCGATAAATGTATTTGACACCATCGACGGAGCCCAGATTTTATATAAAAAATCTCAACACTAACTCTCGAGGGTTTGACTGTCTACCTCGCATCATATGTAGTCCACGGACACATTTCTCATTGATTGGAGCTGATCAGCGGATTTTTATCATTTTGAATTTTCAGTAAAGAAGGATATTATAACAAATTAATCTTGCTTGGATTATTGTTGATATATCCTCCATTTTCATTGTCAATTTCAGCAAAGGGTATGTTTTGTTTATGTTGTCATTATTCTTGTTAATACAATACCGTAGATCTAAAAAAATGAAATAAAACTTTATCCACAGAAATAAAATCTGAAATTCAACAGCTGCTATGTGTATTATGCATCAAGAGGTATTACCATGTACAAGTTTGGGTCAGTCCCATTTTGTATTCGATTTTGTTCACAAATAATCGCCAACATTTCTCTCTCAAATAAATCATTTCCCACATTATACCCTTATACAATGCATTACAACAAAATATTATTGTGAGATTCTTGGCTTAAACAACAGGCGTTCTACAGGCTACAATTCAGACAATTCATATACCTCCTGCAAATGTATAACATAATTGCCTTACGCACTAAGTTCTAGTTTTGTATGTACATCATAGTTTGGCAATGGAAATCATATATTTGGAAACAGCCCTGAAAGTCCCGAAATGTTAAGTTGGAAAGATTTAAACAGATGATTTAAACATAAGCACCGATTAATCGATATAAAATGATATGAACTTTACAAAGTAGGATTCAAGAAAGGCATTTGCATACGCTGAAATGAGATCTACCGTTGGGAGAATGCTGTAGGCTGCTATGTATTAGTAACATTAAATTGGGATGATTTGTTTTATAATAATTATTTAAAAAGATTCAAATTGGCGCATCTCCTTGAAGCAAGCGAATAAAATCAGATAAGTATTGGCGCGCAAAATACTTTAATTTCTGTTGCGTATTTCTTGCCAGTTCGGAACTGATTATAAACTATTTTGTACAGGAAACAGGGTTAGAGTTTAGATTCTAGCTGTTGAATAGCGACCGCCACATTTATCCACACCATTCACATACGGCCACAATTTTGATTACATGATTCTATTGAAAATATGGTTGTACTTTCCTTTTGGATAGCCTGTTATTCCTCAGTGAATACAAAAATAGATGCGCTTGAAAACCGTAGAGAAATAAAATAGTAATGAACTGATTCCGCATGCCAATTGAAAATTAATGAATATTTAATATCAGGCAATTGCTCAACACATGAGTATATGGAATCCGTACCAGCATGCCAAATGCCGATGAGTAAATTATTTACATATGTATTACCAACAGTGTGTATTCTGTAGGTTATTTAGCCATTCCTCATTCATAGGTTCTGGTCGCAAATATATGGTAGATTACACCGAATTATAAATCAGTTACATTCATAACCATGTATTTGAAGAGCTTTTTTTAAGGGCCTACAGACCACCCCATATGTTACTCATTTTGCATTAGTGAATTTGCATTAACAAGTCCATGGAATTAATCAAATTATTGTATGGCTATGTTCATTACTGTTTCTATGACTTGGATTAGGGCATCCATGCACGCCAATTGAGACACCAACAATACAATCCGCAGTCCACATAATGAATAGCCATTCATTCAATATTGCAAAATGAGTAACATGCAGAAGTGGATGTAAGCTCTTTTGAAAAACAGCTCTTCATTTGTTAAGCTATTGTATGTGAAACCCCTAATTTAAAATACTATTGACTCAAAACAGGTTGGTTTTCCCAGTACTTCGATGTAATAATAAACGACATTAGTGAAAACATATAAAAGCCGTTAACAAGTTATTATACAAACACTTAAACTTAAACTTCAATTGCCATGGAATTGAATGTCTCTAAGGATCTAAGTCTTTATTGTTCAGACATGCTTTTTTTCTGTGCATCTGAATATTGTTATAAGAATTGTTTAGTGTTCGTACTATTGTTCACTCGTACTGCTAGTACAATAAGTTTATATTATGTACACCTTCTTTATATCTGTTTATCCTATTGTAACCAATTGATCATCTGAGGTCATGGGCCAAATTAAGCCATTCTTTCTTAGTTTGGTTTACGTTTTATTCAATGCTTGAATCCGTGACTGCGTTTGATAGTATTAATAAATAATGAATTAAGAAAACCATGATTCATCTGGACCGTTGGAAACGGGGATGTGTGGATGAAATAAAATCCTTGCTTCACCGAAATATATTATATGTTCCACGGTCCTGGACACTCTGGGCCGTATTCTCTTACGTATTTAAACGCGGTTTTAAGTTAAACACGCGTTGAACTTTGACTTAAACACATCGTTTGACTAATTCTCGAAAATTTGTTTAAGTTAAAACACGCGACTAACTCACTGCAGAGTATCTAACTTTAAACTATATAGGTATGGGAGTAGTTTAAAGCGCGTTTAACTAAACTCGTGCACCAATTGTACGCCTTGAAGGATTACTCAACCATACCTGGTGCAATCTGACGTGCAGATCGTCAAATCGTGTAGTCCATAAAAATTCACGTGCATTTTGAGGAATACGGTCGATATCTAGTTAAACCCATTTGGGCCGCAAAACCTGTATACACTGAACACGCGACTACTCTGGGGACGAGATATGCGGAGTTTAAAAAACGGATTTGGCTAAACTTGTGTTTAATTTAGATACGAGTTTAGTTCGACACGGTTTGAAGCTAAAACCGTGTTAAGTGCGAGAATACGACCCTCTTAGTTTATACTACACTACCGTCATATCTATACTCCACGCAGACAGACACAAACATAACGGATATTGGATCGCGTGAATAATCATCATGTATTGTAATTTCTGAAAAAGCTGATACTATGTATGCTGCACCTGTATGTCTGATAAGCTGGTAAAATACGGGTGATCAATATGGGCATTTTATACTTAAAATGCTGTGAATATGTTTAATTAATAAACACATCCTGATGCAATTGCTGCAGCAATATCTATAGAGTAATATCCACAGTTTCTTCACCCAGTGTTTTAAATAGACCTAAACTCGAACCCACGCTGACAGTAGATCAATACAAAGAGATGTAATCATGATGAAGTTTTTGAAATTGACTAACGGCAGCTCGAGAGTTACCACTGCATCGTCGGATCGTACTGGTTCCTAATTTGAATACGATTTAGTCCGTTAAAATAAACAGTCGGGTTCCAAAGCGTCGGCAATAACTATGTTTCCTTCCATCTTTTAAGCTCCCAAAAGTGAGATTCGAAGTTTTTATCAATGGCTATAGTAGAAGTTATTTCATGACATCGCTAAAGACTTTTGTGATGGTTCCTGTTGAGCAATCTTGAACTGAGACGCACTTAGCTTCAAGAAATTGTACCGGGTTCCCCATCCACTGTTCCAATATCTGCGGCATAATCCAGTGATTAGAGCTCATTTTCGAACGAATCCCGGTATACTTCATCTTTCACTTCCATACGCTCTTAAGTGATTCTGTCTCATAACTTAACACGCTTAGACATTGTGGGGTAGTTGTGTAATTATTTGATGTAGAAGCAATGTAAAAAGCAGATGGCTGTTGTAAAATATTTAATACATGTCAATATTGTATACATTACGGAAGGAGAAAACAAACGTGCATAATTTATGCTAACTTGGTAGGTACTCTCATGGCACATCAATGTCGAAATTGATTTCTTTTAGCATATGTTTTCATTTTCAGATCTTCTAAGACATACACGATATTTTAATTTTCAAGAATACCGCATGTGGGACGTGTTACTATAGGTTTTACATCTTGTCGTATCCTTGCATCTTTTGAAGTTCTTACCACATTTGTGTTTACTATATATTTGTATGTACTTTTATAAGTTTTATGTTTTGTCCCTGATGAACGGTGGTTTATGCACTTAAAACGTCAGCTCTTTTGATAATAATGATAAAACACATTTGACGGTGAGTCACTTTGCGCTGTACACAAATTATGTATATAAGAACCCTAAAAACACCTACAAATTACATAAACTATTTTTCTTGTTGATTTTAATATTAGAACAAGGAAAAAAGAACAAATTGTACTTCAAATAAACTCGATTTATGAATCATAGTTGGCTAAGAGTTGAAAATTTGGGCAAACATTTATCTACTTGAATTATTGAAGCGCTGCATTACAAAATGTACAAGTGCATTTTATTGGAAACGGGTACTTTGACACTATTTTAACATGCAAACATATCTTTTTCTATATGCGATGAGCTGTCATGCATGATTCTATCATTCTGCAAATGAAACTACAGCTAATAAGCATTCGAGGAAACCTTATATACAGTGGGTATATATATATGAACCAATAAAACGTTATTGTAAAATTAATATCAAATGAAAGATCAAACGCACACATTGCGCCAGCGAGCGCTTGATTTATATTACGGAAATTGGCAATTCGACCTACGTACGCTGCACTCCGCGTCCTACCTATCAATTATAAATTGATAGTCAACGTATACCTTATCATTGCTATAGTCTGTTCGACCTACTGAATAAAATACCAAAGTAGATTCCGATAGTGTTTGCAGAGAATCCACCCTATGCGTATCAAGTTCATAGAATAATGTATAATCTTCATTAGCCTCGTGTAACGAATGCTGTCAAGTCTTATGAAGGGTGTCGACCTCGAAAATGAGATTGTCACCTATTTTCAACCGTGGAAAATGGCAGTTGATATTTCATCACACATGCTATTCATTTGGAGTAAAAACTAATTATTATACTTAATTAAATTCGTAGGCTATGTGTACGGGAAAAGGGAGCTTTTAACCTCCAGTTATTCCGCATAGCTGTAATTGCAGGTCGTGGAAGGAATGTAATGATGAAGACGATGACGACTTTGATTTTTTCCATGTGTCGATTCTTTCATGAAACCTATGGGTTCATACTCTGTAAGCTGTAAGCTAATACCCTGAAACTCTAAGTTGTTCTCTAAGTTTGGCATGGGTTTGGAGCTGCGATCTCTCAACATGCAATTTTTAAAATTCGCGGCTATCGAAAGATGACGTCATGGTTATTGGTGCTTAAATTTGCGAAAGTGCATTGTATAAAGAGGCACACGTAATTCATACATAGATACATACACACCAACATAAACATCATTTTATTAGGCGCTATTTCAAATGATTTCATCGTAAGAACTTTCTTTACATTTTGGACCAGATATAATACAATGGTTTTCTTCTCAATATAATAACGCTTCTTCAGTTATCATGAATGGACATATATCTATAATAAGGATATGGTTAATATAAACTATACAAAAGCTCTGGAGTCCATTAAAAATACGATAGCTATGTAGCCAAAGCGTTCTCTGACCATGTATGTAAGAGTGACTGTCGTTAAATCCTTCATAATTGGCCAAATTCAACTATATTGGTCAAATGCTTGCAAATCCCTCATAATTATGAATATCTGAAAGATGTGAATGAATGTATATATTCGTGTGGAATGGAAAACCTGATAGAATAAAACGTAGCTAAATGATCCAGTATTACTGTTCGGACGACTAAATTTACCACAAGTAATACGGTATCACATTTGAAAGCTTTGTAAATAAATTGTTTAAGACGTAATTGGCAAATCATTCTAGTTTTCAGTGGAGAGTGAGCTATAAATGTTAAGAAAATACAGAACTCGTTTACTCATTTACATCATTTATAGGAAATGACTCCCTTTATAACTTTATACATAAAACATATGTAGAAACATATCCAATCTGAGTAAAATTAATACAATTCGTGTACAAAAAGCTTTACACAACTATTAATGAGTTCTATTTTATACAGACCCGTTCTCTCTATGCCAGCACTACATCTGATTTACTACTCATTTAAAGTGTCACTGCTTTGAGGTTAGCATATCTGATGAGTGCATATCCAATGAAGAATAGATTTACATCACACTGTTAGCGAAATCAATAAGAGAATTACATGCAGACGACATTCCACAATTTCACAAAATGTTTACAAAATGTCAAAATTATGGAATGTCATTATCATATTTGGAATCATCGTGAAAAATGCATTGACATAAGTACAAACATGCCTAGTATTTGGGTCAGTAATCCTTGAGATAGAATTTGAAAATTGCGAAAGGTTTCTGAAAAATCTGTTTTGTGTATGTTAAAAATAATAGCCGCGTAAAAAAGTGTTAAAATAGGGGACAACATAAACTAAGTTACCACGCACAGGAAGTAGAATGTTCAAATAAATCTTGAAAGATTTATAAATTGTCCTATCTGTGGTTTTAAGGGAAGTGTCAACCCTTTGTTTATGACATTTATCAAGCACTGTAACTTTAAACTAATAATGTGAGGCACATAAAAGTATACATTCTTTTAAATGAAATGAGTCAGAAAATCCATTTAAAGTGCCACAAATTTAAATTTTATCTCAAAATTTAAATTATTGGCACTTTTTGGTCAATAATTTCAAACTAAACATTTTTAAGCTAAAGAAAACAAACAGATCCTAGTTAATTGACTTCAGATGATTTTGGAATTTGTTACCAAAAACTGATTTTGTTAGGTTGACCGAAAATTGCTGGCGCCAAAAAAATAATTTTTGGGCAAAAATGTAATAAACTGCATTTTAGTGAAATTTGATACCAAAATGGATTCTCTGACTCATTTTGTTTACTTTAATGTATATCACATTAATAATTTAAAAGTTACAGTGCTTGATAAATTTGGCGCCAAAAAGGGTTGACACTTCCCTAAATTTGAAAAACCAATCTATGGTCAACTATAGGTTCTGATACCACAACAAGTTGTAATTTACTCTTTACGTTATGAATCATGAAGACTTCGACAAGGTCTAATAGTCTGTTATTCAATAGATTGCGTAGTAGTTTATTTTGAAGTTGTTGTCATTTCTCTTTTCTTTTTAATTTGTTGTTTAGTGTTTTGTTAGTTGGGGAGGTTGCAGTTTTGGTTTATGCCCTTTTTTACCTCACCATGTATCTTATTTTGGATTCGAAGATACGACTTTTTTCTTATAGACAACTCTTATTTCATTCAGCGCCAGGATTATGTGTTGACGATGGTAACACACACAAACTAGGGCGATATGAATATGAACCTGTTTGAATCATGTTCAGAAATCATATCCGCAGGAAATATTACATTGTGTTATTTAGCATCTGCCTGATTTACATTTGCTTGACAAATAAGTAAAACGATTGTATCAGCCATTTCAACACATTTTTTATCAAAATTCTTTGTGATAAATAAAAGTAACCCATGATATGATTTTCTTGATGACTATAACACCCGATAGCATTTTATACACAAATATGCAATTTAGATGCAAAACAGTTGAATACACCTTGTAACACAAATCCTGATAGAGCTAGAATCTCTGAAGACTCAACAGCTGCATGTTGTCATTATACAATACATTGTAGATTGGTTTTTGTTCAGGACAAACGTTATTAAGAACATACATTATACATCAGAATATTCTTAGCGATTTAAATACACTCAAGGGATAGAGAGGTAATGTTTGTTCAAAAGGATATGTTTTCATCACAGAAACCACAATAACAAGGACAAGGTTGTAAAAGAGTCCGCCGGTTGTGACGGATAACTTTGTCAGATGCATCCTTACGTTTGCGGGAGTCAGGTAACGAAGGAGATGGGATAAAGCTCGTATGATCTGCTGTGCAGATTTTTTAACTTGAGTTCTGCTGCTGTAACTTTGTTTATGGGCTCATGTTTCGCCGTACCGTGCAATGAAATTATGAATCACTTACAGAATTGTACAGATTTTATTAACATTTACCTTACAAGTTATTCTAATGATTTTATCCATAATTGTTAACTGCTTTCTTAGGTTTGAATTGTCATGAGTAATACATCACGCGCGGGTAAAATATTCATTCGGCGTTATTCATCTGGTTTGTATTGTTGTAATATGAGTTTTTAGAATATATCAGTAATATTAATGTTTTCATCAAACACAATTTTAAAGTTTAAACCTCCCTCATACTCATGCTGCTACAACTACATAATATATGTATTCTGCTTTAATAATAAATGCTGTAATACAATTGTTGATATTGGACAGAAGTACATTGTATTTATATTTAAGCTACATTATGATGCTGCAAACATGATATGAGATGTAATTAATTTCACAGAACGTTGGATTATTTTCCGACGAATGTAACACTCAAATGTAGGCTAGCTGGTACACTTCGCTTGTTATGTCTGTTGGAGGGTTGTTCATATTAAACTCGTCAAGCTTATCTAATCATTATTTCTGTCATATCATGCTTTTATTGTTTTATTTCATCTATTATACAGATAACGACACTATTGAATTTAAATGTAGATTCATTCTACAACTCAATATTGAACACTTTTTGATATCCCGCCCAATTGTGTCTGGTTTCGGTAGAACACGTCACATTAGTGTCATTAACAGTGTTTCGCTTACTATATCAATATGTTATATCACAACTTTCTCCAAACTAATCTAATTAACTTAACACTTTCCACGCAGCTGTTATTTTTACCATACACAAAACAAACTTTTCAGAAACCTTTCCCATTTTTCAAAGTCTATCTCAAGGATTACTGAACCAATACTAATAATAATAATAATAATAAAACCATGCTTATTGAGCGCATAACACAATTAAGTCCCTATGCGCTATAACAAATAAAACAGAAACGCAAATATACAAAACTATACATGTAGTAGTAACAAAAGACACGACAAAAAGGAAATCATGCATTAACATTAAATAGGTAAGTTTTTAGCGATGATTTGAACTGTTCAAGAGTTTTGGCTGATTTAACATGATATGGTAATTTATTCCAAAGTTCAGTAGAAGCATCTTGAATAGAACGGCGTCCATATGATGTCGAAGGTGATGAAGCATGAGCAAGAAGATATTTTGAGCGAGAACGGAGATTGCGTGTGGGCTTGTAATGATGTATGAGATCTTGGAGGTACATAGGTGCTAGTCCACGAGAACATTTAAAAGTTAATAGAAGAATCTTGAACATAATGCGTGATTTGATTGGTAACCAGTGTAAGTCACGAAGGACAGGAGAAATGTGACAGCGAATCTTGGAGAGGGTAACAAGTCGAGCAGCTGAATTTTGTATGCGTTGAAGTTTTGAGATCTGCGTTTCAGGAAGAGCAAATAGCAGACTGTTACAATTATCAAGTCGACATGTCACAAAAGCATGGATTAGTCTTTCAGTGGTTGGCTGGTCAAGATATCGACGAATTTGACCTATCTTGTAGAGAGCATGAGAGGCCGCGCGACAAATATTATTGATATGGACATCCATCATGAGATCATTTTGAAGAATAATACCAAGATTGCGGGCATTAGAAGCTGGTTCAATTAGAGAATCGTTGATGTTTATAGATAAAATAACAGAATTGTTTCTAAAGCGAGATGTAATGTGCAGAACTTCAGTTTTGTCGTCATTCAGTTTAAGGTCATTAGCTGTGGACCAGGTTTTGATATCTTTCACACAAGCTTCAAGTTTCGATATTGCACCTACTCTGTCATCATCATTTTTCAAAACAATGTATAACTGAGTGTCATCAGCATAGGTCATTTTAGAAATGCCATGAGAATCAATGATATCTTCTAATGGAGATGAATACATTGTGAAGCCTAAAGGGCCAAGTACTGACCCTTGAGGTACACCCTCTTGAGGAACATGAACCGATGACTCGCGACCATTTATTATAACAGATTGTGAACGATGGGTGAAGTATGATTTAATCCATGAAAGCGCAGATCCAGTAAATCCATATTTATTTAAGAAACGGTCTAACAGGATTTGGTGATTTATGGTGTCGAAAGCAGCGGAGTAGTCCAATAGAATAAGAATGACTTCATGACCCTTGTCAGCAGCGAGGAGTAAGTTATTGTAGACACAGAGAAGTGCTGTTTCTGTGCTGTGATTACATCTATAAGCGCTCTGCATTTTTCCGTATAGGTTGTTTTCTGACAAATAATCTTGTATTTGGGCAGTACATGCACGCTCAACAGTCTTGGCAAGAAACTTAAGATTTGCAACAGGCCTGTAGTTTTTTAGGATTTCGCGATCCAATTTAGGTTTCTTGATGAGCGGTGTGATTTGAGCATGTTTCAATGCATCAGGGAAATGGCCTGCTTCCAATGAAGAGTTCACAATTCTTGTTATGATGGGAACAAGTACTAGGCATGTTTGGACTTATTTTAATGCATTTCTCATGGTGAATTCAAATTGTGATGAAATTCAATAATTAAGACATTTCTAAAACATTTTGTGAAATTTTGGAATGTCGTCTGCAGCCGCCTTCCGCGTGGGAAAGTGTTAACATGTATAAGTGGAATTCATAGATTGATAATAGTTACTTTAAGGAATACTTAATTATTCTAGCTTAATAATAACCGTCACTTATGTAGACAAGCTGAGTACCAGCTAACTGAGTCTAATAGATTCATAAATCTGATTATAATGCAAATTAATTTGTAGCTGTAATACTCGAGATCAGAAAATTGCAAGCCATCAAAGGCTTAGGTAAAATATTCACACTTTACAGTGCTTTAAGAGATTTGATGGGATTATGAATATATCGCGTGGTTTTCAAGTAGCAGCCAGGTAATTTAAAACTATTCACATTTACAAGTCTAAGCACTCAATATGTCTACTTATATCTACTGTTTTACATAAAATAACCCCAGAATAACATGAATAAGACAGATATGGCAAATAATGAATCACACCTTCAAATTTATTCCAATCGTTAAAATATTGCGGTTTAACTTGTTAAACTTTTTCTCTAAGTGTGTTTAGATAATATTATTTGAAAAACCATCCTGAATAGAGAAAAGAATATTCTTGTTTTATCAGTGTGGAATAAAGGTCATTGTGATGTATCAGTTGCTGATCAGAGGGGTTTTGTTATTACTTTACATGCAGCTATTGGTTTTACCAAATACAAAACAGATTTTTCAGAAACCTTTCCCAACTTTCAAGGTCTATTTCAAGGTTTACTGAAGCAATACGAAGCATGTTTGTACTTATTTCAATGCATTTCTCATGATAATTCCAAATAATTATGGTAATGAAATCAATAATGTTGACATTTTTGAAACATTTTGTGAAATTGTGTGAACTTTTGGAATGTCGTCTGCAAACGCCTGCTGCGTTAATGTCTCCTACCTTACTATAATGTATTGTCCTTCTGTCCCGCTGTATAACGGTTAGAATGAAACATGAGTATAAGACATTCACGATATACGAATAAATTCAAGAAAAATGTTTGTTTAATTTTCTAAATCACTGTTGATTGAATTTCAACCCAAAAGATAACTTATTTGTCTCATGTAAATGCTGATGAATAACTTTACATAAATAATAGTAAAACCTGAAAATATAAGTACAATAATCTGAATTGTACATGGATTGACTGTAGGTTTGCGATTGATGGTTTATCATCAAGAAATAAATGAAATGGGGTGTAGTATTTATAGAGAAACATATAAATATTCATAGGTCAATCATAGTATGACAGCACCAGTTGCTAGTAACTTTACTGTAGCAATACGTCCCGATGATATAAATAAGCAGAGCTTAAGTACAATTAAGCACGTCAAGATAAACATAATACAAAACCACTTTGACGATATCTAAACGTTGCTATATTATTATATTCTAACCGGTTAACCGGACTCCAGATACTAGTTACATACTTTGACAGATATGTATTTTCATAAAGCGTATTATTTTACTCCTTTGTTTATTCTTCGTCTGGACAATACCAATGTACCTTATGAAAAATGATAGATTGTAGATACACTAATGCATCCTTTAAAAATGGCAAATGTCATCCACAAAACCTTTCACCCGCGTAACACGATACAACCAGATGGATTCAACATTGTTTTCTTATTGAAACAAAATCATCTTAATCTCAAATTAATGTTGCTAATTTCCATTCGCCTTCGCGCGCTTATTGAATCGTTCAATTGGTACATCAACGTGAATAATCTGTCTTTGCTTAAGAATAACAGGCAGAAACGGTTTGTCATACGTTTCAATAAAATATAGTAAACGTAAATGCAGTGCACCGTTTACCACATGTCAGTATGTTTGAAGTGGATTCAAATGACAGACTACAAATTGACCACATCCTGACTGACAGACGATACTCAATACAAATTAAATGAGAGATTTAAGGAAATTGATAGCAAAGTTCAAAATAAGGTTATAATAAATGGTCTTCTTACTCCAAAAATATATATCCTACCTAAAAATATTGAATTATAAAGTTGTTGAAACATTTATCTTCTTTAATATGAGATATCACACGCTAAGATCGGGTGATTATTAAGGAAGGGACATTCCAAAATATAAGGTAAAGTCCGATTTTCATTTTCCCATTTTTTTTTTCTACACGCAGACCCATAACGGGTACATTATCGATTACCGGTAGTGCAATTGGGGGATGCATGCGCAGGTTGGATAGTCGGCCGTATTGTTCCGATGGAACAATACGCCACACACACGGTACCTGTCATACTCTCCCCGTGTTGAAATGTAAAATTTAAAAATGAAATTTTGACTTAACCTTACATTCTGGATTGTCACTTCTTCAATATTTAGCCGATCCTAGCGTTCAATATCTCATACTAAAGAAAATAAATTTCTAAATAATTTTATTATTTGATATAGGTAGTATATACAGCGTGTATCAAAAAGAACGCAACACTTTTTGTCGAGAGCTGTACGGTCACAGTAAATGACAAATCACTCTAAAACTTATATATTCTGTTAGGTCTACTTATTGGCTATCACATAGTCAAATAACAAGGATATCGATTATTTATTCGCTGAGATATTAAAGGTATAAGTAGAGAAGTGCAAAACACGTTTTACATCGTTCGTTCTAAAAACTTGGATTTTCCTGTCCGATTAGTGTTATGGGTTAACAGTTTATAACCTATGTAACTTTAATGTCTGGAATGGTTCATCATAATGTCCTTTGTTTGAGTAAGGTGGTACATAAAATGATTGAATCGTGTAATCTGATAATCATTTGAGCATTTGAATACGTCAATCACCCTTTTTAAGATCTGAAACACCGATTGCTATGATCGCCACATAATGTCTATGGTACGTTCTTTTATAAATTAAAGTTCATAATCGATGCATCTTAACACAAGGACAGCATTTTGAGGGTCGAGCAGCACCATAATGTCCCATTCCCATTCACAACAGACTAACAATGACTAAACAACAACTTCCATTTGTTTATCCTTTGAATAATGTGCCATACTGTTTTATTTATGACATTAACGAGAGAAAAAGAGAGAGGATTTGCAAACAGACTTTGTAATCTGGATTTTCAAATTGTGTCATTAAATATCAACTAACTTATTGCCAGATTTAATTAATATTGATATGATACTGTAATAGCCAGACATTTGATACCTTTAACATGTCATTTTCTTCTCAGAATGATGAGTTTGATTCCAATTATTTAAGTACAATGAGTTATTAAAGTGTCTTGCTAATATTCACCTGACAAGAAAATCAGGCATACAGGATAAACGATGTAAAACGTGTTTTGCACTTGTCTACGTGTATCGTTGATATCTCAGCGAATCAATAATCGATATCGCTGTAATTTGACTATATGATAGCCAATAAGTACACCTAACAGAATATATAAATTTCAGAGTGATTTGTAATTTGCCGTAATCGGAGAGCTCGCGACAAAAAGTGTTGCGTTGTTTTTTTGATACACCCTGTATATTTTTAGAGTTAAAAGCCGATTTATTACCTGTATAGTTACTTTTTTATGACTGTATACATAATCCACTTAGCTTATACTGTTCAGAATTGTAGCGGCAAATAAAAACAGTTGTCATATCTGTCCCCGTTTATTCATACAACATATTCACGCTGCTTAGAGGTATAATAACCTATAACGTCATCACGTACTTAATGTACTTGACTGTCATCTGTTAAGACAACCGATGATGACATGATGAAGATGTACATATTATCCACGAATATTAAAGGTAGATGACCCGATCACATTTTCGTAACACAGAATTATTTCAAACATACGGAGATTTTCATATCATATGAAAGCTTGTATTTTTCTCATCATCATACTGAAATTTGACGGCCTAAATCGGTATAATTACGGAGAAATCGATGCAATAACGTCGAATTACCGCGAATGGTGGTAACCACCAATATAGTTTGTGTACTACTCAATGGGTACAGTTCACAGCATCTTGTGCGTCTAAAATAAGAACCATTAGAGCTATGCAACTCAAACTTTGGAACACGACTTTTTTAAGGATGACCTTTCATGTAGAATAGAAAACTTCAAGTTGAAAATCGGAACATCTACCTTTAAGTGATATATTGATTTAACGAGGTTTATTTTTCGCATTAGATTAAAGTCAAACATAAAACTGCATACTTCTTATGTTGTTGTTTTATCTTGCCATAAAACACCAGCTTAAAGCAAAAAGAATTAGGTTCATTTCCCCTTTCCCGGTTATCCACGCATGACAAGAATCTGGCCAGTAAACTCAATTACAGCAAATGTTACGTTTACTTTGAGGTCACACGCGAAAAACATGAGCAAAGGGGTAAAAGGTTAAAAAATGAAAATTCATTAATTGATAACGATTAAACAAACTTATTTGAGGTTATTAACACTACTTTACTACTTTACAAATTATCGTAATATTATACATCTCAAATTGATGTGGGATCTTCATTAAATTGGATTGTTTATCATTATCAATTCAAATCTTCCCCAAGTATTAAGCGTATCTGTTTTGCCATTATGAACAGCAATTCCATTTATATGCTACGATAGCGAAACTTTAAAGCGAATTCGAATAACACTGGTGTGGTGTCACTATCTTTGATGAATGTAGATCCATACATGTATTTGACACCATCGACGGAGCCCAGATTCTAAAAAAACTCATCCCATTTTTGACGGGAAAAAAGCCGCTGCACGTCTTATAGTAGTAATCAAAATCATCGAGGTTGGACAGGGAAACACGACGTGCTGCGCATGACCAAAACGGTAGGTGATTTTCCTCCACCGTTAACAGGTAGCTATCACACATGAGGGTTTGACTTTCTACATCGCATCATATGTAGTTCACGGACACATCTCTACACAGACCAATGTTGGTCTCATTGATTGGAGCTGATCAGCGGATTTTTATCATTTTGAATTTTCAGTAATAAAGGATATTATAACAAATGAATCTTGCTTGGATTATTGTTGATATATCCTCCATTTTCATTGTCAATTTCAGCAAAGGGTAAGTTTTGTGTATGTGGTCATTATTCTTATGAATGTAATACCGTAGATCTTAAAAAATAATCTTTTCCTTATCCACAGAAATTAAATCTGAAATTCAAATAACCTTTTTCAGTCAGATCTGTAGAACAGCTGCTATGTGTATTATGCATTTAGAGGTATTACCATGTACAAGTTTGGGTCAGTCCCATTTTGTATCCGATTTTGTTCACAAATAATCGCCAACATTTCTCTCTCAAATCATTTCCCACATTATACCCTATTACAACAAAATATCATTGTGAGATTCTTGGCTTAAACAACAAGCGTTCTGAAGGCAACAATTCAGACAATTCATATACCTCCTGCATATACAAATATTTGTTTTATACACTAAGTTCTAATTTTGTATGTACATCATAGTTTGACAATGGAAATCATATATTTTGAAACAGCCTTGAAAGCCCCGAAATGTTAAGTTGGAAAGATTTAAACAGATGATTTAAACATAAGCACCGATTAATCGATATAAAATGATACAAACTTTACAAAGTAGGATTCAAGAAAGGCATTTGCATACGCTGAAATGAGATCTACCGTTGGGAGAATGCTGTAGGCTACTATGTATTAGTAACATTAAATTGGGATGATTTGTTTAATAATTATTATTTAAAAAGATTCAAATTGGCGCATCTCCTTGCAGCAGCAAATAAAATCAGATAAGTATTGGCGCGCAAAATACTCTCATTTATTTTGAGTATTTCTCGACAGTTTGGAATTAAATTAAAATTATGTATAGTGTACTTTGTATAGGAAACAGGGTTAGAGTTTAGATTCTAGCTGTTGAAAGACGACCGCCACATTTATCCACACCATCCACATACGGCCAAAATGTTGGTTACATGATTCTATTGAAAATGTGGTTGTACTTTCCTCTTGAATTGCCTGTTAGTCCTCAGTGAATGAAAAATTAGATACGCTTTAAAACCGTAGAGAAATGAAATAGTAATGGACTGACTCCGCATGCCAATTGAAAATTAATGAATATTTAATAACAGGCAATTGCTCAACACATGTGTATATGGAATCCGCACCAGCATGCCAAATGCCGATGAGTAAATTATTTACACATGCACCACCAACAGTGTGTATTTAGAAGGTTATTTCGCCATTCCTCATTCATAGGTTCTGGTCGCAAATATTTGGTAGATTACACCGAATTCTAAATCAGTTACATTCATAACCATGTATTTGTTAAGTTATTGTATGTGAAACCCCTAATATAGAATACAATTGACTTAAAACAGGTTGGCTTTCCCAGTACTTCGATGTAATAATAAACGACATTAGTGAAAACATATAAAAGCCGTTAACAAGTTATTATACAAGCACTTAAACTTAAACTTCAATTGCCATGGAATTGAATGTCTCTAAGGATCTAAGTCTTTATTGTTCAGACATGCTTTTTTTCTGTGCATCTGAATATTGTTATAAGAATTTTTTAGTGTTCGTACTATTGTTCACTCGTACTGCTAGTACAATAAGTTTATATTATGTACACCTTCTTTATATCTGTTTATCCTATTGTAACCAATTGATCATCTGAGGTCATGGGCCAAATTAAGCCATTCTTTCTTAGCTTGGTTTACGTTTTATTCAATGCTTGAATCCGTGACTGCGTTTGATAGTATTAATAAATAATGAATTAAGTAAACCATGATTCATCTGGACCGGTGGAAACGGGGATGTGTGGATGAAATAAAATCCTTGCTTCACCGAAATATATTATACGTTCCACGGTCCTGGACACTCTGGGCCGTATTCTCTTACGTATTTAAACGCGGTTTTAAGCTAAACACGCGTTGAACTTTGACTTAAACACATCGTTTGACTAATTCTCGAAAATTTGTTTAAGTTAAAACACGCGACTAACTCACTGCAGAGTATCTAACTTTAAACTAGGTATGGGAGTAGTTTAAAGCGCGTTTAACTAAACTCGTGCACCAATTGTACGCCTTGAGGGATTACTCAACCACACCTGGTGCAATCTGACGTGAAGATCGTCAAATCGTGTAGTCCATAAAAATGCACGTGCATTTTGAGGAATACGGTCGATATCTAGTTAAACCCATTTGGGCCGCAAAACCTGTATACACTGAACACGCGACCACTCTGGAGACGAGATATGCGGAGTTTAAAAAACGGATTTGGCTAAACTTGTGTTTAAATTAGATACGAGTTTAGTTGAAGCTAAAACCGTGTTAAGTGCGAGAATACGACCCTCTTAGTTTATACTACACTACCGTCATATCTATACTCCACGCAGACAGATACAAACATAACGGATATTGGATCGCGTGAATAATCATCATGTATTGTAATTTCTGAAAAAGCTGATACCATGTATGCTGCACCTGTATGTCTGATAAGCTGGTAAAATACGGGTGATCAATATGGGCATTTTATATATATACTTAAAATGCTGTGAATATGTTTAATTAATACACCTATCAGTTGTAAGACGCACTATACGACCCCCGGGAGTGGTGCGTCACTTTACCGAGGTGCGTCAACTTCTCATGTACCATGACGCAGCCTGTGTCAAAAAAACGACGGACCATTGCCATCCAAATACGCACCCACAGTCAACTATCAGTCCATTCGCACCCATGTAAAGTGACGGACCTTTACGCACCCTCCGTCATTTTTTTGACGGACCAAAGGCTGCCACTGACGTACCCTCCGTCAATAATTATTGGTAATCGACGCACCCACGACGCACCTCTCCCGGGGGTCGTATAGTGCGTCTTACAACTGATAGGTGTATAATAAACACACCCTGATGCAATTGCTGCAGCAATATCTATAGAGTAATATCCACAGTTTCTTCACCCAGTGTTTTAAATAGACCTAAACTCGAACCCACGCTGACAGTAGATCAATACAAAGAGATGTAATCATGATGAAGTTTTTGAAATTGACTAACGGCAGCTCGAGAGTTACCACTGAATCGTCGGATCGTACTGGTTCCTAATTTGAATACGATTTAGTCCATTAAAATAAACAGTCGGGTTCCAAAGCGTCGGCAATAACTATGTTTCCTTCCATCTTTTAAGCTCCCAAAAGTGAGATTCGAAGTTTGTATCAATGGCTATAGTAGAAAGTATTTCATGACATCGCTAAAGACTTTTGTGATGGTTCCTGTTGAGCAATCTTGAACTGAGACGCACTTAGCTTCAAGAAATTCTACCGGGTTCCCCATCCACTGATCCAATATCTGCGGCATAATCCAGTGATTAGAGTTCATTTTCGAACGAATCCCGGTATACTTCATCTTTCACTTCCATACGCTGTTAAGTGATTCTGTCTCATAACTTAACACGCTAAGACATTGTAGGGTAGTTGTGTAATTATTTGATGTAGAAGCAATGTAAAAAGCAGGTGACTGTTGTAAAATATTTAATACATTTCAACATTGTATAAACTACGGAAGGAAAAAACACAAAACGTGCATAATTGATGCTAACTTGATGGGTACTCTCATGGCGCATCAATGTCGAAATTGATTTCTTTTAGCATATGCTTTTCATTTTCAAATCTTCTAAGACATACATGATATTTCAATTTTCAAGAACACGCATGTGTTATTATAGGTTTTATATCTTGTCGTATCCTTGCATGTTTTATTGTTCTTACCACGTTTGTGTATAATATGTTTTGTCCTTGATGAACGGTGGTTTATCCACTTAAACGTCAGCTCTTTTAGTACTAATGATAAAACACATTTATAAAGAGCACTGCCCAGTGAGTCACGTTGCGCTGAACACACATTATGTAAGAACCCTAAAAAACACCTAAAATTACAAAACTTATTTTTCTTGTTGATTTTAATATTAGAACAAGGCAAAAAGAACAAATTGTGCTTCAAATAAACTCGATTTATCATTAATCATAGTTGGCTAAGAGTTGAAGACGTGGGCAAACATTTATCTACTTGAAATATTGAATCGCTGCATTACAAAATGTACAAGTGCTTTTTATTGGAAACTGGGACTTTAACACTATTTTAACATGCAAACATATCTTTTTCTATATGCGATGAGCTGTCAAGCATGATTCTATCATTCTACAAATGAAACTAGAGCCAATAAGCATTCGATTGAACCTTAAATATACATTGGGTATATATATATGAACCAATAAAACTTTATTGTAAAATTAATATCAAATTAAAGATCAAACGCACACATTGCGCCAGCGAGCGCTTGATTTATATTACGGAAATTGGCAATTCGACCTACGTACGCGGCACTCCGCGTCCTACCTATCAATTATAAATTGATAGTCAACGTATACCTTATCATTGCCATAGTCTGTTCGACCAACTGAATAAAATACTAAAGTAGATTCTTAATGACCGATGCAGAGACCCCGATGGTAAACTAACCAGATTCATGACGGGCCGGAGATATCTATACATCGAAATTCCCGCGTACCCAATACAAGACTATATCCAGTTTGGGTTATTTAAAGGGAAAGTTTACCACAAGGAGCAGGCATACTACTATCCACCTGCCGCCTCTGATGACAACCCGGATGAAAACGAACAAAATGACACTGATCATCCCAAAGAAAAAACCAGTGCGTATGACGAGGAAACTATCCTAGAAGATCAAGACACTGCCCCAGGCACAACGATCATCACTGAAATTGCAACTGGCAATACATACAAAGTTTTAGCGGACTTAGAAGAGGAGGCAGATGCAGATGCGGAGTCGAGAGTGGACTCGGAAGCGGACTCTGAAGAAGAGATTAGAGACAGTGAATCATCGACGGGTGACACAACTGTGATAGAAACTCCAACGCCAAAAGATACTTCAACCCCAAAACGCGATGAATGTAGACCTTATAAAGAGACTACCATCACAAAATACCTGACTGGCGTCACCAGTACATCTGAAGCTTCTGCATCCCGAACACCAGTCACCCCTGTAACGAAAGAAACATATAAGAAAAGGCCAAGGGTATCGCCGAAGCAAGGTGGACAAGCAACGAAGTCTAAGAAAAAAAGTAAATCAAAATAGAACAATGAGAAGAATCTATAAGAACTAAGCAGTATTACTTATCTACTTCATGAACAGAAACAATGTTATCTGACAATAGGATCGAATTTTTTACTTTAAATGTAAGAGGTTTAAGAGATAAAACCAAAAGACGATGTGTTTTTGAATATTTGAAAAAGCAAAAAGCTGGAATATTTCTCCTATCAGAAACATTTATAACCAAGGACATCGTTAACGATGTTAATAAGGATTGGGATGGTCCAAATTTTCACTCGTTTGGCATTCCTCACTCAAACGGAGCAAGTAAAGGAGTATCTTTGTTTGTTAAAAGAAAAGTACCATTCAAGTGTTATGAAAAGAAAGTAAGTGATGATGGTAGAAAATTACTTGTAAATTGTGAAATTAATAACTCAAAATTGTCATTGATTACAATTTATGCTCCAAATACAACAACAGAAAGAATATCTTTTTTCAATGATGTTAAAACGTGGATGCAAGACATTGAGTTGCATACAGTTATCATGGGCGGTGATTTTAACACAATAATGGATGCCAAACTAGATAAAAAAAGGAGGACGTATCGCAGAAGTAAAGTCTGGGAAATCTTTAAAGAAATGTTTATGCAAAACTTTTGATCTTGTTGATATATGGAGATACAAAAATCCAGATAAAATGTCCTTCACGCATAAACTGTCTAATCCGTTGATTCTCACGAGAATAGACTTCTGGTTAATATCAAAAGTAATTGTTAAAGATATAGATTCATGTGACATATTACCATCTATAAAGTCTGATCACAGAGCTGTCAAGATGTCTCTACAAATGAGAACACTAACGAATGGTAAAGGGTCATGGAGACTAAATACATCCTACTTATATAATGAAAATTACCAAAAAGGTATCACTGACATAATTGATAACTTCGATAATGAATTCACTGGTTCCCACATTGATAAAAGACTTCTATGGGACCTGATGAAAATTAAGTTCAAAGAATTTTCAATTGGGTTTTCAATTACATGTGCCAAGCAACGAAAACTTGAAGAAAGCAAGCTGCAAGATCAATTGCAAGAAATTGACATGAAGTTGGACCAAAATAGTGATGATTCCGATCTTATACTTAAGCGAGACGAAGTATCAAAGGCTCTAGAAAAATATTATGAATATGCTGCAAAGGGTGCACAAATAAGATCTAGAGCAAATTGGATTGAAAAAGGTGAAAAATCGACAAAATACTTTTTAGGTTTAGAAAAAAGTCATGGGGAAAACAACTCTATAGACTGTCTCACAAATGATGATAAAGAGTTATATACTAATAGGGAGGTATTAGATGAATGTGTAAAATTTTATGAATCGCTTTACTCGTCAATGAATGTTTGTAATAATGCCATAATAGAATATTTTGCTTATGCAAAGATTGACTGTACACTATCTGAAGACGATGCAGCCATGTGCGATAAATCGATTACAAAGGACGAACTATTTTCAGCAGCTAAATCTATGAAAAGTAACAAGGCTTCTGGTCCTGATGGACTACCCATTGAATTTTATATTCATTTCTGGAATAAGATCTCCAAGTTTGTTTTTCAATCATGTGAAGAAGCATTATCAAAGGGTGAGCTTTCAACCTCCCAGTCAAGAGCGATTATAAGACTCATTTACAAAAAAGGAGATAGAAAATTACTAAAAAATTGGAGACCCATAAGCCTGTTGAATACCGACTATAAGATCCTAACAACTGCCTTCTCGAAAAGACTGCAACAAATTCTGCCAAAAATAATCAATAATGATCAAACCGCTTACATCAAAGGTCGTTTTATTGGTGAGAACATCAGACTTATTAACGATATTATTGAATATTCTACGGAAAATAACTCTTCAGGCTCTATTATCTTTTTAGACTTCGAAAAGGCATTTGACAGTCTGGAATGGAACTTCATTTTCGAAGCTTTAAAGAAATTTAAATTTGGATCCAATTTTATAACCTATATTAAATCCATTTATAGTAAATGCTCTAGTTGTATAATAAATAAAGGGTGGAAGTCTAGATATTTCAGTCTATCCAGAGGCATTCGGCAAGGATGCTCACTATCAGCTTTACTCTTTGTCATCTCAGTAGAAATACTAGCATGTAATATCAGAAATAATCGTAATATTAAAGGCTTTACCATACCAGATAACAAAATACCGTTCAATTGGCGCTCACAAGAAACCGAAATTAAGATAAGCCAGGTAGCCGATGATACGACAGTATTTACGCGAGATCAACAGTCAACTTTTGAAGTTATTAAGACTATTGAATGCTTTAGTAAAGTTTCTGGATTGAATTTAAATATGCTTAAATCTGAAGGCATATGGCTTAATAATAATAAACAAATTCCAGCGAACAGTATCGATATAAAATGGTCAATCGGCCCAGTGAAGTCACTTGGGATATATTTTGGTCTTAATTTGGTCGAAATTCAAAAACTGAACTGGGAAAGTAAACTTGATAAGCTTAAAAGACTTCTATCAGTATGGAGGAAAAGAGATTTAACAATATATGGTCGTACTGTTATAGTTAAAGCTATTGCCTTGTCCCAACTTATATATATAATGAATGTGCTAGTTATACCGGGATGCATCGTAAAAGAAATAGAAACATTAATATATGATTTTTTATGGAAAGGAAAAAGAGATAAAATTAAACGTCTATGTATGATAAATGATTATTCGAACGGTGGAATTAAATTTATTGATGTAAAAACCAAAATAGTTGCCTTGAGGACAACATGGGTTAAAAGGCTATGTGACACAAGCTTTGCCAAATGGAAGCTTATACCCATATCTTATCTTGAAAAGTTTGGAAAAGGTCTGTTAATCTTCAAAATGAATTTCGATAGCGAACATCTCTTTCCACCATTAAAGACTCATATTTTACCAGATTTCTATAGACAAATTGCAAAGAGCTGGCATGAGTCAAACGTGTTGTATAACTCACCAAATACTATAGCTGATGTTAAAAATGAAGTTATATGGGGGAATAGATATATTCTATGCAACAACGAAGCCTTATTTATGAAAAAATGGATAGACAGTAATATAGTTTACATTGGAGATATATGTACAAAAACCAGTTTCATGTCAGTTCAATCAATAAAAAATAAACTGGGTTCTGTGACGTATCTTCATGATTATAAGATTATACTTGATAGCTTACCAAAACCATGGCGAACCATTTTAAAGAGTCAAGACCATGACGACAATGGTAATTGTAAAAAAGATGGAAATTCATTTCAATGGAATGGAGAACATTACACTCAATATAATCTGAATAAAATAACAAGCTAAATGGTTTATTCGATTATAATAGATAATAAGGCTACTCAAGCAACTTGCGAAACTTTTTGGAATCGACGTTTCCAGCGTAAGATTGAATGGAATGATATCTGGCCAAACCAAACAATTAACCTAACAAAGCATTTTAAGTTGGTGGAATTTAATTTCAAACTGCTACACAATATTTTACCATGTGGAACCCACCTACGTAAATGGAATATGTCAAATTCAAATCTATGTATCGTATGCAATGTACAAGATGATTATGAACATGTATTTACTTCATGTCACCTGTTAACGTGTTTTTGGACCGATATAGCCGAATTAATCTATAAAACGTTCAATCGAAACATTAATGTAAACTTCGAAACACTCATTCTGGGTTTCGAGATAAAGAGAGTACGAGATAACGATAATATACATGTCGTTAATACTCTACTTACTTTGGGAAAATACACAATTTTCAAAACGTGGTGTAAATTCAGAAACGACAAGAGCACATTTCTAAAAGTCAGAAAGAACCTCTACATCATATTCAAAAAAGATGTGAGACTCTATACTGAAATAGCAAAACATATCAAAGACCAAAAGTCTGTGTTGCTACAGCGTATTTGTGAAAAGCTGTGAAGCCAATACTGTACGTATGCAATGAATATTATGCTACCACTATATACATGTATATGATTTTCAAAACAATAAGTAATATGTAACTAAAAATCTTTAAGATAGTAAGAATATATTGTTTTAATTATATGAACTACATAATATGATTATTATTAATATGTTACTATGTATAAATGACAAGAGTTAATTAAAATAAAAGCACGAGTGCTATATGCACTGTGGAAAAGAGAAGAAAAAAAAAGAAGAAAAAAAGAAGAAAAAAAGTAGATTCCGATAGTGTTTGCAGAGAATCCACCCTATGCGTATCAAGTTCATAGAATAATGTATAATCTTCATTAGCCTCGTGTAACGAATGCTGTCAAGTCTTATGAAGGGTGTCGACCTCGAAAATGAGATTGTCACCTATTTTCAACAGTGGAAAATGGCAGTTGATTTCATCACACATGCTATTCATTTGGAGTTAAAACTAATTATTATCCTTAATTAAATGCGTAGGCTATGTGTATGGAAAAGGGAGCTTTCAACCCACTTAATCCGCATAGCTGAAATTGCAGGGCATGGAGGGAATGTAATAATAAAGACGATGACGACGTTGATTATTTCCATGTGCTTATTCTTTCATGAAACCTATGGGTTCATACCCTGTAGGCTGTAAGCTTATACCCTGAAACTCTGAGTTGGTCTCTAACTTTGGTATGGATTTGAATCTGCCATCTCTCAACATACAATTTTTAAAATTCGCGGCGACCGAAAGTCCCGGTGTCGATGACGTCATGGTTATTGGTGCTTAAATTTGCGCAAGGGCATTGTATAAAGATGCACACGTAATTCATACATAGATACATACACAAATACATAAACATCATTTTATAAGGCGCTATTTCAAATGATTTCATCGTAAGAACTTTCTTTACATTTTGGACCAGATATAATACAATGGTTTTATTCTCAGTATAATAACGTTTCTTCATCAGTTATCATAAATGGACATGTATCGATCGAGTTTGTAGACAAGGAGATTCCCTATCACCATATTTTGTTTTTGTTCTTTGTGTACAAATATTAGCATTGATGTTAAGAAATAAAGAAAACATGAACGGAATTAAGGTAGATGATATTATGTTTAAATGACACAATATAAGGATGACGCAACAGTAATTTTAGATGGTGCACCACAATCACTAGAGCATGTATTTAGCACTTTAAATGTATACATTTAGAGTTTAGACAAATGGGTGGTTAAAAGGTTAACGAACAGAAAACATCGGCTGTATGGATTGGTAATACAAAACCAACACAATTTCACTATGCCCGCATTTAGATTTAGAGTGGAAATTAAATGGTATTTTTGCCGGGTGTAACATTTAGTACAAACCTAGCAAGCACAACATTGTGCATGATATGCTTGAAGTAATTATCGAGCCCAAAGTGCCTAATTATATAACAAAACATCATAGGCCTACTTATGACAAAAAAGAATAAAAATTGCTCAACATGCAAGTTTTAGAATTCGCGGCGATCGAAACTCTCGATGTCGATGACTTCATGGTTATTGGTGCTCAAATGTATGGAAGAGCATTGTATAAGGATGCACACGCAATTAATAAATACATACATACGAGGGTCATTCAATAAGTTCTACCTCCTCACTCATAACATCGCTAATATGAATGTCAGCCTCATGACATTTGTCATGATTATAGCTCTGAATCATAGCTACACATTTATAGTAAATGCTAATTGATATCTATTTCACTTTTGTCATGATGCAATCAAAGCCAGAGAGAGATTTTGGACAACGGACACGGAAAATTACCCCAAAGGTGATTACATGTTTTTTCGTTTTCTCTCCGTATTGTATGATTAGGTATAACCGCCCGATTTAAATACTGAAAATAGAAAACAATGGATGATTTCTGAATATAATGCTATACTATCATGTATAAATCAGATTGTAGGCAATACAAACCTCTGTAGCTTGCAAATAGTATAATATCAACTCGAATGTATTGACACGCCTTTAGCACTACTGTAATACTGATATTCAGTCACATGTTCGTTGTTACAAGTCAAGCCACAGTGATGCCTCGATTGTTAAATCTTAACATGATAGTGACTTTATCAGTTTTCCTTATATGCAACATTTAGAATAGTTAATCAGGTAGTCAGTGATAGAAAAATATATCTTCGAGAGACTTGGAATATATCCATTTAGTCCTGTATAATGAAGATCTCTTAGTTCCTATGAAAAGCAAATATGACTTTTGCAGCGGTTCTCTATGGTTGGGTTAAAATTGATGGCTGTCCTGGTCTGGTTCTGGCTAATTAGAGGGCATCTTCAGCCAAGAAATCAGTTACTTGTATTGTTTAACGTCTGTTTAAAAGATATTTGTAACTTATAACGATTGTAATTGACCGATAGGTACATTTTGTCTCTTAGAATTGGCCAAATGAATAGCACTTAGGAGACATTTTGCTGTTTTTTACCCGTTTCCGTCGCACTAAATGGAAGTTTGGTTTTTACTGCATATCCAGAAAAGTACAATGAGTATTCAGACCAATCTACTATGATTTTGTAGCTGAGATTAAAAGCTTCAATAGTAGAATATTTCATACGACTGTCTTGTATAATAGCAAAGTTATGAGGTAGGAGGTAGAACTTATTGAATGACCCTCGTACATACATAAACAGTCAGGCGCTATTTCACACGATTTTATCGTAAGAACTTTGATTTGTTTTAGTTTTGGACCAGATATAATACAAAGATTTTTTTCTTCTGTACAATAACGCTTCTAAATGGACATGTAGCCATAAGGATATTAACTATACAAAAGCTCTGGAGTCCATTATAAATACGATAGCTATGTAGACAAAGCGTTCTCTGACCAAGTATGGAAGAGTGACTGTCGTTAAATCCTTCATATTGGTCAAATCCCTCATATGAATATCTGAAAGACGTGAATGAATGTATATTTAAATTCATGTGGAATGGAAAACGTATATAATAAAACGTAGCTAAATGATCCAGTATTACTGTTTCGGAGGAGTGAATCACATTTGAAAGCTTTGTAAATAAATTGGTTAAGATGTAATTGGGAAATCATTCTAGTTTTCAGCGGTGAGTGAGCTATAAATGTTAAGAAGACACAAGATATGTCTACTCATTTACATAATTTTATAGAAAACTACACCTTTTATAATTATGTAAAAAGTTACATAAAATAAAAACATATCCAATCTGAGTAAAATTTATTATAATACAATTCTTGTATTATTAATGAGTTCTATTTTTATATAGATTGTGTATTTCTTACAGACCCGTTTTCTCTAAGCCAGCACTACATCTGATTTACTACTCATTTAAAGTGTCACTGCTTTGAGGTTAGAATATCTGATGAGTGCATATCCAATGAAGAGTATTATATTTACATCACACTGTTAGCGTAATCAATAAGAGAATTACACGCATATAACATTCCACGTAGCAGGCAGCTGCAGACGACATTCCAAAATTTCACAAAATGTTTAAAAAATGTCAAAATTATGGAATTTCATTATCATATTTGGAATCATCGTGAGAAATGCATTGACATAAGTACAAACATGCCTTGTATTGGGTCAGTAATCATTGAGATAGAATTTGAAAGTTGTGAAAGGTTTCTGAAAAATCTGTTTTGTGTATGTTAAAAATAATAGCCTCGTGAAAAGTGTTAAAATAGGGGACAACTTTAAACTAATAATGTAATGAACATAAAAGTATACATTCTTTTAAATGAAATGAGTCAGAGAATCCATTTAAAGTGCCAACAATTTTCATTTTATCTCAAAATTGAAATTGTTGCCACTTCTTGGTCAACAATTTCAAAACTAAACATTTTTAAGCCAAAGATTACAAACCGATCCTAGTTAATTGACTTCAGATGATTTTGGTGACAAAATTGTTGGCGCCAAAAAAGTGATTTTTGGATTTGATACCAAAAATGGATTCTCTGACTTATTTTGTTTACCAAGAAGTATACTTATATGTACATCACATTAATAATTTCAAAGTTAAAGTGCTTGAAAAAATTGGCGCCAAAAAGGGTTGACACTTCCCTTCATTTGAAAAACCAATATATGGTCAACTATAGGTTCTGATACCACAACAAGTGGTAATTTACTCTTTACGTTATGAATCATGAAGACTGCGACAAGGTCTAATATTCTGTTATTCAATAGATTGCGTTAAAGTAGTTTATTTTGAAGTTGTTGTCCTTTTTCTTTCTTTTAAATTTTTGTTTAGTGTTGTGTTGGTTTGGGGTTGCAGTTTTGAGTTTATGCCCTTTTTTACCTCACCATGTATCTTATTTTGGATTCGAAGTTACGAATTTTTTCTTATAGACAACTCTTATTTCATTCAGCATGTTCAGCGCCAGGATTATGTGTTGACGTTGCTAACACACAAAAACTAGGGCGGTATGAATATGAACCTGTTTGAATCATGTTCAGAAATCACATCCGCAGGAAATATTACATTGTGTTATTCTGCATCTGCCTGATTTACATTAGCTTGACAAATAAGTAAAACGATTGTATCAGCCATTTCAACACATTTTTATCAAAATACTTTGTGATAAATAAAAGTAACCCATGATATGATTTTCTTGATGACTATAACACCCGATAGCATTTTATACACAAATATGCAATTTTAGATGCAAAACAGTTGAAAACACCTTGTAACACAAATCCTGATAGAGCTAGCGGTTGTCTCTGTAGACTCAAACAGCTGCATGTTGTCATTATACATTGTAGATTGGTTTTTGTTCAGGACACACGTTATTAACAACATACGTAATACATCAGAATATTTTTAATTTTAATACGAGCAAGGTATAGAAAGGAATTAGGTAATGTTTGTTCAATTGGATATGTTTCCATAAAAGAAACCACAAAAACAATTTACTATTTGTAGTTCTTTTGTATTTGCCCTATCACCATTGCAGTTTGTTTCTAACTCTTAACAGTGTATAACATCTTGCCCTTTTTACTGTGTATTCTGTACATTCTTCTTCGTATTTTCCTTTCCCTTTTGGTATTTCCTTGTATATATTGTCCCCACCATTGCAGTCGGGTTAGTGATCTTTTACATATGCCACAAAAACAAGGACAATGTTGTTAAAGAGTCCTCCGATGGTGACGGATAACTTTGTCGGATGTATCCTTACGATTGCGGGATTCAGGTAACGAAGGCGATGTGTATAATAAAGCTCGTATGATCTACTGTGCAGATTTTACGGCTGCTAAACTGACTGAACTGTGCTTTCATTTTTAACTTGAGTTCTGCTGCTGTAACTTTGTTTATTGGGCTCATGTTTCGGCGTACCGTGCAATGAAATTACGAAACACTTACAGAATTTTACAGATTTTATTTACATTTACCTTACAAGTTATCCTAATGATTTCATCCATAATTGTTAACTGCTTTCTTAGCATTGAATTGTCATTAGTAATAATACATCACGCGCGGGTAAAATATTCAAACAATGGTCGCGTTATTCATCTGGTTTGTATGGTTGTAATATGAGTTTTTAGAATAGATCAGTTATATTAATATTTTCATCAAACACAATTTTAAAGTTTAAACCGTCCGTCATACTCATGCTGCTACAACTGCATACGTATTCTGCTTTAATAATAAATGCTGTAATACAATTGTTGATATTGTACAGAAGTACATTGTATTTATATTTAAGCTACAATATGATGCTGCTAACATGATATGAGATGTAATTAATTTCACAGAACGTTGGATTATTTTCCGACGAATGTAACACTCAAATGTGGGCCAGCTGGTACACTTGCTTGTTATGTCTGTTGGAGGGTTGTTCATATTAAACTCGTCAAGCTTATCTAATCATTATTTCTGTCATATCATGTTTTTATTGTTTTATTTCATTTATTATACAGATAACGACACTATTGAATTTAAATGTAGGATCATTCTACGTCTCAATATTGAACACAAGATATTCTAATGTTCAATACACTCATCCTTTAAACATACCACGTGTTTATGTATCGTAGCTACATATAAACCACTTTCTTTTGTATTGTTAAATTGCCATGTTATAACCTACTTATTTAACTGCAATTTAAGTGCATTCACTAATGTGTTCAAAATAACAGTTTAGACTCCGAAATGGTGAACAATATGTACTTGTTCCTGTTTTATAATGACCAAAATGTAAACGCTTGAACATACAAGATCATGCGTGTTATATTATGGTTCATGCTAAATGTGAAATAATTTCTAGTTCGCATAGTACTACGAAATCGTCATTGCCATATAATTTTAGCATTGTGTTAAGAGTTCTATTTGATTTTTTTTATTCTCGCGGAAATATCAAGTAGCGTCACTACAGTTTATTTGCCGCGTGCTTTAAATACTCATAGTTATGATTCCTGGTACTTACATCTACTTATATCTGTTGTTAAAATAGCAGGATTGAGACAAATGTGACATGTGATGTTTCGATGACGATTTTCATCACAAATACCTACGTTATCGTAACATAGATCGCCGGTATGCTATATTGTTGTTTGTATGTAAAATGAAAATAATAGATTCAAAACGAATAGATAGATCAAATTAAAAACGTAATGAATGTAGGAAAAGCAACAGTGGCTACAAACCAATGTGTAATTGCTGACACTATACCCATATCATCATACCCGTGTACAGTGCAATTTATTTTGGGTTAACCGATCACTTACTTTAGGACAGAAATCGGTACCTATTGCCTGCATTTTGTGAGTTTTAGAATCAAACAAACTCTATTATCCACGTATCGGGCGTTATATCAATATGATCAATGTGTACAGTCACATAGAGTGAATTCATGTCATGCGTTGACATTTATAGCGCATACCACGTGAATGCAAAACAGTTACTGTGATTTTTTAGACAAGATGTATTTTTGTAGGATCAATAATACTTGATGTTTCTAGTTTGAAAATACTCAAAATTGTGGCAGTCGAACACGGCCTGCCATTTCTTCCCACATCGGTGGGATATTGATTCACATTATACATCGTCACACCGCTGATACCGTAGATGTGATCACGTATCTAGCAGATTGCTGTATTTTAAGTAAAACAAATGTATTCTTCCTTTTTGTAGATTGACCTGCTATAGGCATTAGTTCAACAAGAATTAGGTACATTTCCCCTTTCCAGGTTAACCAACGATGACACCAACCTAGTCACTAAACTGTATTGTAACACATTGTACTGTTGCACAAGAGATGCTACTCGGAAATTTGGAGCGAAAGAGAAAAATCAGTCATCAAATATTATCAAACATAAAATAATCCTACTCTATGGACAAATAGACCTCTCAGGTATATAGAGTCGGTAGGTCGGGAGTGTTTTGGGGTTTTATTGTTATTGTTTTTTCCAAATTGTTCGTGAAATGAAGGTGAATTTCCAAAACAGAATCACATTTTTAAAATTGTTTCCTTAATTCTCGACATTTTTCGAAAATGGTTTTTTGTGGAAAATTCGAAAAAAGGGTTGGTCGGGCGCGTAGAAGAGGGGTGTTTTCGTCGCCTTTTGGTACTAATATACACGTGGAACCACGGCCATTCGCTTTTAACGTGAATCATACAAGATTTACCCGTTTCATCAACTAAATGATCTGATTGAAACTTACTCAAGTTACACGTGTTCCATACTCGTAACTGATTTTTGAAATACAAATGTTTATATATCATTTCGTGTCAGGGTCAGGTTTAATGCAATTTCAGCTCAATACTTTAGTGCACCGATTGTATTAAAAATTGCATACTTAAAAATTGTATTTAGATATCTACAAGACACACTATAACTAGTCAGTATACTATCAGTAAAAAAATCTACTAGGCTCATACACCAATATTCATTACTTTACAATTTAAATACAACAAAACAATGTTCATTACTTGTACAAGTATAAAGCAAAAAAAAAATTATTTATGGGCATATTTAATTCACAAGAATAAACAATATAAAGTCATCACAATTATTAAAATATTAAAATAAATGTTGTTATAATTTTAAAAAAAGTGAACAGAAGGTCAATCAATCTTGACCTCACAGCAGCGGTGAAGTCAAATCAATTTTACGTCCATGCTCTTAATCCCTCCGTCAATAGGTGCTAATTGGGTTGTGAATAGACACTTGAGTGGATCAATACTAACTGCCATGGTGGGGAGTATAGTGAGGGTTCATTTTCAACATTTAAAACACACAATTTTGAGCTTAAAGTCGACTGAATCTAAAAAAAAGTCGACCTATATGAGTAGCATAATCATAAAGAAGAGATATTAAACTTAATTTTGACTGACTCAGTTTTAAAATCGTACGACCAGTTAGCTCACAATAATTGGTTGAAAATTGGGGTCAATTGAAGTCATGAACATTTAGACAAAGCAGTGAGTAGAGGTGTGTCATTTTATTGCAAGTTGATTGGACAAACCTTTGCCTGTACAAAATGATTTTTTTATTGACTAGTTACACTGTGCAAGAATCTTCAAGTCATTGTGTATTTCCCATATGAGATAATAATGGATAATACAGATTACTTTGGCTTATCAGAGCGTTGGCATTACTGGCTTCGTGTTTAGTGCATATCGTATTGGTTCGAATCCTATATTTGCCAACATGATCTGTGCTTTTACTAGGTTATCTATATATCTGACCGTTAACAAAAACGTAGAGATGAAGGTGTAATTTAAATTGGCATTTGCGAAAATTTACTTTCATGTTATGCCAAGACCCCATCATACACTCCTATATTATGCTTATCCTGTTTGTAAAAAGTTGTTTAATTAAGATTTTCTTTTACAACTTGCAAATTTAACTAAATTGTACAAAATATAAATATACTTGTAAAACTATACATGTAGTATACAATAACCTCAATATTATTTGCGGTTATGTTTTACTATATGGCATCGTTTAGACCAGGAGTCAAAATATACGGCACGCACTTGATATGCAGCTTGTTTGTAAAGCCTCGCTCGCTGACACACAGATGATGTATAAGAGGAGGAAAGCTCGATATATTTGATCACCGCTCCTCTTAGTAATCTACATTCATACGATTGCCTTTAAAACTCGTACCAGCGTGGGTATTGCTGAGCACGACCGTAAATTAGGAATGTATAATACAAAACGAAGACGAAATTGACTTTTTAATGGGTTCGAGAATCTTGCTTAAAAGACAACATAAAATTCGATTACTCTCTGCAATGCTCAGGGGTAAATGTCATAGTGTATGCTTTATATTTTTAGAATATGTTTACCATCCATCATTTAAAACCTAATCAACGATGCACATTTGTTTCATGTCAGTCTCAAGGAATAGTGGAAGTACTTTACAGATGTATAGTGTTATCGAGAATCAGAAGTCTGCATGCATATGAATCTCGACTCTACAAATAGCATACAAACATCAGTCAAAATTATTCATCATTTAGTTCATTATTTAGCTTTTAGCGTGTCTTCGCAAAGTCGTCTACCCAAAAATGTCCCAATCGTCTTAACTTCGAAAAGAGGATCATTATTTTTGAACCATTTTGAACAGCATTGCTATATTTCATATTTACGGATTTGATTTGCGTTTTATTGAATTACAGATATCTCCCTCAAATTGACAGCTATTTACCTAGCCGGACTGTTATGACAGTTATTGCTGAAAACGGAACATTAATTGACATCTATAAAGGAGTCTGCTGAGGCGTTATTTTGCTCTATGCTTTACTGCATGCCTAACAATAGCTCCCTAGCCAACGTGCATGAACAGAAGAACTGGAAATTCCCCACTCGACTCTCGTTGCGCATGCTTAGCTCACTCCACTTTACGATGAGGTGATTATTTTCCCTCTACAGTTGGCAGTATAATCGTTAACAGGTAGCTCTACACACACGAGTATTTGATTCTTGTCTACCTCGCATCATATGTAGTTCACGGACACAGTGAATCGATAACTGTTCTCATTTGCTGCTGACACAAACCAATCAGTCTCATCTATATCAGCATACCTGTGAAAAATAATTGGATTTTATCGTATGGATGTTCATGCATTGTAGAAATGCATTTTGCGTGGATCATTTTGGTATGTCTGCCATTGTCTTCATCAATTGCAACTCAGGGTGAGTATTGTTTATATATGCATTCATCATTTTTCATTTCTATCATAGATGTAATTAGTTATTACTCTAATAGCAAATTAAAAGAATCTAGACAGGATCACGCTCAAAATGTTTATTTCAGCCTTTATGGATCATATCTTGTTGCTGATTTTTTTATTTTTATATGTTTTATTGTTGCCATTCCTATATAAATTCTATTTTGTTTTCAAAAAAATAATGCACAAATCTCTCAAAATGATTCGTTAACACTTTCCACGCGGCAGGCGGCTGCAGACGACATTCCAAATGTTCACAAAATGTTTCAAAAATGTCAGAATTATTGAATTTCATTACCATATTTGGAATCACCATGAGAAATGCATTGAAATAAGTACAAAGATGCCTGGTATTGGATCAGTAATCCTTGAGATAGACTTTGAAGTTTAGGAGAAGGTTTCCGAAAAATTTGTTTTGTATATGGTAAAACTAATAGCCGCGTGGAAAGTGTATAACATCGATCGTTCGGACTCGCAGAACACTTATTATTTCCCTTGCCTTATGAATAAAGATCTAGACATAGTAAGCGGTTATAGGCTATTGCCGATTACTCGGTTCCCATATCGTGCGCCAGCTCCCCCAGCAATCTGCTGGAACAAAATATTTCCATGATTATAACTAAATTGAGCATGCACAAAATGGATCAGTTTGTATTTTTTTAAAGACAGGTGATCTGAAATTAGGAGTTCAGCTGCATATTACAATATTAATGCACTCCTTGTACATACAGTCTGACAGATTAAACGCTGGTCTCAGAATGTTTCATGATTTCATTCTATCGAGCATCAACATGCTTTAATTTAACAATCTGTATAAACGTTCATATGGCCATAATATCATCTTTATGAAATCAAAATTGATAATTTTTAGACAATGAGATTTATTACGAAATTCGTAATAAATTTTCGAGATTGGTATACGAAAAGCGCGCTGCACAAATATTACCGTGTTTACGGGGTAACTTCGCAGACCCAATTACTGTTCGGAAACCACGTTATAATGTTAGTTAATGGGAACAATGCAGTTATGTCATCTTCATGGTTTCGATGGACAAGAGAACTTGGACTTTGTTTTTGAATTATTTAAACATAATTAAATATATCATTGAAGCCTCTTTTTTATAAAATGCATCCTAAATTTTATATCGGAGGCTTCTTTAAGGTTTGAAGTAAAAAGGTATATAAATAGTTTGATCAGTTCCAAATTGGCGAAGCCTTCTTACAGCAGAGAATGAATACAGAAGAACGCTGGCGCGCTGAATGCAACAAGCGCCATAGACTTACTACATGCGCACTGTGCATCGTATGCGTAACACGTGCGTGCGCCCAAACCGCGTGCGTCTGGCCATAATTATGCGCGAACGCTTGGATTACCTTTGCGCGCGGAGAGATAATACCGAATATTTCTCGCCAATTTGGAACTGATCAAATTATAGCATGGATTAAGTATTAGGGTAAAAAACCATGGGTTATTCTTAATCCATATTGCCGCATTAGAAAACAGTTTCGCTTTGCGCGATGTGGTTAATCCACTAATATTGCCTATTATCCTCGGTATAATAATAAGAAATTGGATTCGTGAGAAAACAGTCGAAACATGAAATAGTATAAACTGATGCTGCATGCAGGTCTATACAGATGAATTATTCAATACCAAGCTATTGCTTAAACACATTGTGTATATGACACGTAAGTGCAGAATGAAACTACTGTAGAGACGTTTCATCTATCTGTAGTATCTCATAACTCACTAAGTGTGGATTTATCAGTTCCGAGTGCAACAACTGGTAAACATACACGACTGTGAGTGATTTATATTGGTTGTTATTTTCATTAAGCTATTATTTAATGTTTATAGAATTACCATTGTTTTGAGAACCTATTGAGAACTAAATTGCAAAACTGTTTGATATTCGTGAAGAAGAAAAAGCAAATCAATAAGCCCTTCGAATGCTATAACTACTATGACATACGTGTATACGGTGGTGTTCTATAGTGAGAAAATTCGACAATGTTCCCTCTAAAATGAAATTTAAGCATATCCAAACGACAGGATCTCTCTATCACATATTTCACTTATATACGCGCCGACTGGACACCTTAGCTATGACTCCGTCCTTACTTGTTTTGACATGTCAAGAAATGTAATCATGGCGGGGCAATTACTGGGTGATTAAGAAAACATATTGGGCTCACTTAAATATTCATTACATTGTATCGTTGGCGTTAGGAATGAGATATATAATGTTACAATGTTACAATGTATCATTCACTGTTTACTGTGAGGAACGAACTCACGAATGTCGAATTTATAGAGCCCCAACCAAGAGACTGATACTTTTCAAGATCTACGGTATGTAAATGGCATATAAGCTATAACAACTTTGGTTTTTTGCCTATTACTTAGTGAATAAAGGTATTGTTTTTAGACCGTACCCGTGTTATAGGGGTTATATTGTCTGACATAAATGCGGTTGGTAGTTTTATTTTAAGTGGAACAACGACGCCGCGGCGGAGTTGTTTCAAACGGTCTAAAATCAATACCTTTATTCTCATTCTTAAACAGTCATACTTTATATATTATTTTATATTATATAATATAATATAAAGCAGTTTACCAACCTACGGTGTTTTACAATAGACAATATAAAAATAGATACTAACAAACACCGGTGAACGTCCCAACGAAATGTCTAAAGTCATACTTTAGACATTATTTTATTTAATCAAAAATGTAACTTAAATTGGCCACATTTGTCAACTTTTACCCCTGTTAGTATCGAATAACCCAAAAACATTCCACCCAATCCCGTGCGGGGGGGAGTACACCATGCGTCGGCGTTATGCGCCCCATAAACACGCAGGAAAATCGCAGTAGACGCACTACAGAAGTGTGAGTTATGGAAGAAACCTTTAGTGACCACGCAATGCGCGAGGGTGGTCACGCTAATTAATGCACACCGTGTTTTAAGTTGTCTGATATAAATATCACCGATTTCTTTGAGAACCAATGCGAATTGCCGAATCATTCTTAGCTGTTTAAGAATGAATGATGTACACGCACATTTCATTATTTGTATTCAAGTTCTTCTTAATTCTCAGGGTATTTCCCTTCTATAAAGATTGGCTTTAATATTTTAAATATTTGTTCTTTCAAGATGCTTATACTGAAGTGTGTAATATTAGTAAACTGGCATTGGCAGGTAGGAAGGCTTTTACTTCAAATAAACTCGAGTTATGAATCATTATTTGTGGACAATCGACGGAAAAGGGAAACACTCACCTACTTCAATTGCTCAAACGCTGAATTGTAAACATGAAGCGCAAGTTATTGGAAACGGATCCATTAAACGTTATTCTTATATCTAAACAAATTAGCTCAAATCAGATGATTTTTGACCGCCATTGCGTATTGACTGTACAGTGTATGTGGTGTTCTTTACGAAATTCAACACAAAACCTATTCTTCTTCAAGTCTTGTTCTCATTCCCGCAACAAACAGGTTGTATTTTAACCTGTTAATGATGCCAGACCTGTTAATCAAAACATGAAATCATTTTCTTTTAATCGTGTGGTTGTTTGTGTTCTCGCGGCGGAACAAGAGACAGTAAATGTATTTCAGTTATACCTGAACCACGAACGTACATAAAACGTAATACTGAGTAAGTAAAAATCTACTTGAAACTGAATATAAATGCGTGATGTCTAGCTCTTAAGGTGTCGAAATCATACAGATAGCACGTGACCTGCACGTGTAAAAGCTAACCATGTCGTATTTGGACAACAAATAATTCTACTAAATTTATTTTATTCTACTGGACATTATTATCACTTCATCTGAATCATCTATGTCGCATGTCAATCATTAATTTTTCTTCTCTCCTTCCCAATCGCTTTTGGTATTCATTTTTGACACTCATTTATATTAAAAAAGAATTAAAAAAAGTGTTAGCATAATCCCGGGTTTCTTGCTCGATTATACCTAATGTTATAAACAAAACGGTCAGACACTCTCTGATGTACACAATGTATACGATGAATGTCTCGTGACTCTTATTTACATGTATATTATGAGCTGTCATGCGTGATATGTATCAAATCCCTCTGCAATTCAACAAACATTTAAAACAGGCCGATAAATTGGGAGGGACCCTATCTATTATTTAAACCATACATTGAGTTAACTACTAACGTTTTATTGTTAAATTAAAAATGAATGAATAGACAGGCATGCTCAAGCGTAACTTACGCTGCTGGCGAGCCCTTGGTTCGTTTTACGTAAATTGGCAATTAGGCCAGCATAAATAGCACTCCACCTTTCTCTATCGACTTGGAATTGATGATACACCTCACATTGCTAAAGCCTGTTGGACAACCCGAACGCTATATATCAAGTAGATTTCGTGGTGTTCAAGACTGGTGTTGACTGTCAATGATATGCATATCGATTTCGTAAGAGGCTGAGCAGACTCCACAACGCTCCAATGCTGTGCGCAAGCGGTAAACACCGTTGACCAACCAGGCTGTGTCATATTGTTGTGGTGGAGCTACTACGCATGTGTGAGGGCTAAAAGGTTTCGAGCGTTGTCGAGTATGCTCAGCGCGTAAGAATGTGTATACTTTTCATTATCCTGTAGTCATCAATGATATCAACTCTGATGGATTCAGGAAGGTGACAACTTTGAAAATGAGATCGTTACTAATCATTCATGGTGTGACAAGCGCGAGTTACGAAGGGAATTTTAATTGTAAGATACACTTAATTTCACATTGCTTTTGAGAATAAAGTGAATACACTGATGTTCTGAATATGTTTTAAATACTATCAACATTTAAGGCACTACTCGCGTCAGGAGTCAAATGTCTATGAAACGCGTGATGTTATTTATGCGATTGGTAACATAGACAAATCATTTGTGGTATTAAAAAGAAACATCAAAATGTGAAACTCCATTATTACTCACGATACGGAAGTTCGCGCTAGTGTGATAATAATATATTAGTGTTAAAAACAGCTTCACGAAGGATCCCATATATGAGAATAACAAAGAAAATGAATCCACTATAATTCGAGTGCATTCGCCTGTGTAATCAATAGATTGAAAATCAGTGTAATCAATAGATTACATGTTTTCCTATGTTGTGTGTAGTGAGTTTATAACACGGGCTTTGAATGTCAAATTATGACCATGATGCACTGCGTATTTTTGCTTCTGCAAAGCAACCGCTGGCGGCGCATACGAATATCGAGAATTGTGGGAAATCAAAGCAATTGTGTCATATCATCAAAACGCTTGACCACCGAATATTAGACTGTACTAAATAGATATCAATTGTGACGGATATATATTTTCATATAGCATATTATTTTCATAACATTTGCCTGTTTGGACAATACAAATGTATCTAATGAAACTTGATAGGCAACTCTATAATGTCTATTTCGATGATAAATGACATTTTATTAATCACGCAGCCTGCGTATGACGATACTGTATAAAGATAAAGATAAAGTTGCAGTCTTCCATTGAAAAAGATACCCGAATGTCAAATCGATGCGGTCAACATTGACATCCCATTTCATTTTGTATATAGTCGATGTGAGAACTAGATGCAAAGCTCACATTTGGTACTAGTTCTTCTTTAGGCGACGAAACAAAACCCTGTTGTACGGTCCTGTTGTACGGACGCGACCGACCCGGTTTTTTGTGTTAAAAAAATGTTCACGTACACAATATTGCTTGTCAAAAAACAGGAAATTTTTGTTTACAGATATGTTGTTACATTTTTACGATCATTTTCAAGCGAGCATTAGAAAATAAAAAGGGATAAAAGCCCGACCGACCGACCCGACCGTACAACGCGAAGTTGATTTTTCGTCGCCTTATAATAATGTACACCATTGAATGCAATTTAAGAAGCCAATAGAGACCTATATCTGCCGTGATCCTCTCAACGGCTTTATATTATAACTTAAAGGTGGAATTTCCGGTCACGTTAGCTTTTTTTGCCCATCAACATATTTTGATATCAGAAGAAACCTCATGTTTTTCTCATTATTTCTGTAAGATGTAAGGCACAAAGTATTTTCCATTTGGACGTTATAGGCTAAAATGCAGTGAATTACAACTGCCAAAGGTGGTTAACCAACCGCCAGTTTGTGTACTACTCAACGGGCAAATTCTATGCAGTTTGTTAAAGGATGCCCATTCATGTAGATTAAGTTGAAAATCTGGCCAGCAATCGGAACACCTACCTTTAAATACCAAGCTTAAATCTGCGTTCGTTATCGGGAAGGATATGAACCTTATAGCCTACCTCATATTTTCAATGTTAATAAAATAAATGCGCTCGTCTTGTGGGTTTCCATGAAATAATATAATTGTTGTTGAGTTGGTTGGACTGGTCACTCTTGTTAGATTACATGTTGGCTACAATTAAGTCATCATAATATTGGAAAGTTTTGCGACTAAATAGCTTACTTGGACGACCAGGAATGGAAAATTAACGTTAATTTATAATTGAGCTAAAACGCAACATACAAAATAAGTTATTTTGACTGTTAATAAATCATACATTTATATTAAATATATTAATGTATGTAGGGGAAAGTAAATAATTTTCTGAGATCGAATACGTATATACATTTTGATTTTTATTGCAGTTCTGATAAATAGACAATTTGCACCTTGATGTTTACCATACGACCATCAAAACGACATTTTGGGTACAAAAATCCTTTGACGGCATAGCTCGAGCATTAAACACTCGATATCGCTTATATACGTTTCGGGAATATTATCTGTATATACACAGTTTAATGATGTCACACGGCTGAACTAATAAACTCATCCCTCGTGGATACATAACAGTAAATGTGAGTTTCCAAAAAACATATTTCCATGAATCGACGCACATCTTTAATCAATACACTTGATGTATTAACCACTTAGATGTTTCTGGTTCGGAAATGTTCAAAGTGGCGGCAAATGAACACGGCTTGCCATTTCTACCCCTATCAGTGAGATATTGATGGATTCACACTATACATCGTCACAACGCTTAGAGGTATGATACCGTAGATGTCATTCCATACTTAGTGGAGTGTTGTAAGTAAACTAATAAAATGTGACGCAAAAGGGGGAATTGAGATTGAACGGATCCTCGAGTTAACATTAATCGTTTCAGTTTTCTTGAATTCAGGCCTTTTATTACTCATAATTCCACAGTTCTATTTATTTTCAGTCAGTAAGATTGTGTATCCAATATTTATGTATCCAACATTCATGTGCCTTTTCGTCGTTTTTTTTAATCAGCCAGCCAACAACATGTGTTGTTCCCATCCTGTGGATTGGCTTCAAATATCGGGTTCTACTAAAATTGTTGTAAAATTATGACGCAATGTTCGAGAATTTTTTGTTGTTGAATGAAAGCCAAATAAATATGTGGTATTTTTTAGCGCTATCATTGGTTTTGAATATCCAGGCCTGAAATGTATGTGGCGCTTTCGCTAAAAAAATCCCGTTATTTCCGACTCACCCCGTGTGTCATTGTTTAAGCTTGCCATAAGACACCAATCCAATGGATATTAAGGTACATTTCCCCATACCCGGTCAACCACATATGACACCAAAAAAATCACCTTTTTTATAGTAATTTAAACATTGAACCACGTTGGAGCTTGCGCAGTCATCACATTAATGGTCATACGGACATCAGTGGTGCGCATCACGTAAGCTCTATCTCAAGGCTCTGATTGGTTGCCAAGCATTCGTAGTCAGCCTAATCGTTAATGCATCCACGGGAGTCTTTTCACGGCACATCATACTCCTGGTCATATTAAAATATGACCAGGAGTATGATGTGCCGTGAATCCATCGCTGACATGTGTCTTTAAATATTTTGATGTCGGCATACGTCATCATTCTGGGTAATCTAGGAATGGAAGTTGATGCTATCGCCATCGTGATTCTGACGAGAAAGGCCAATTTCGTAGCGAAGTTGAATTGAATTTACCGATTGATAAACGCAATCATCATGTTGAATATTGCTGTATATTTCTCAGCGGAATTGCAAGTAATGTATAAAGTATGAGAAGAGAAATCAGATAGCTTTATCATGACCTATCATAACACATGCCAACAATCCTGGTGGGGCTATATACAAACATTGTCTGTTACTGTTCTATAAAAGCAGCCGACTTTACTCCACTCTTATAAAATTGGTATATTTGTCTTAATATATTTAACATTTTAGTACCAATGAGCCATCTGTGCAAAAAGAGTTCATTTTGTATAACTGTTTAACATTTTATACACAAGTTCAATATCTTACATTGTATTGGTTCAATACGATTCAGATTAAAGATGTTCGCACTATAATATCTCAGTCTCAACCTCTAGCACACCTCTTCACCTAAGTCTAATGATCCGCTCAATACACCACTCGACATGCTGCTTGTAAACCCTCGCAGGCACACGGATGATTTACAACGGGAAGGCTCGATATATTATTTGATCACAGTTCCTCTGGGTGATGTAAGGTCATGAGAATGCCTTTAATATTATCATCGGTATCGGTACACGTGAACGTCGTTAATAGGACATTTAAAATGAACGAAATTTTGTCTGTAATTGGTTTAAATAAATATACTCAAGATGTTACATCTGTTTCAACATTTTTTTAAGTATTTGAAATAAAAAAGGACCATCTTATCAATTCTCAAAATCCATAATTCGAAATGGTCGGGTTTGTTTGATTCACTTTAGTTTTGGAGGATATGGACGTGATTTAATGCATGTACCACAATGTTTCTTCATACACGCAAGCATAATGGATTGTTTGTCATGCCTAAACGTTATGCCAACACAGTTCTATTTAAGTTTGACTGTATACGCGTACAAGCATAGCATAATCGAGCCACAGTTACACCTACATGTGTTTTCTTTTAAACACAAGTTGTTAAAACAACGGAGTTATTTGCATCCTCACATTTGCATACATAACTGTTGCATGACCTACTGATTTCAGCCACTAGTGTCTACAGGTTCCCATTGACATTATAATACAATGAAAGGCTTATAATGTGATCAAACGAGGGTCTTCAAGATAATCCTTCTCAAGTAATTCAATTGATGTGACTTCAATTCAGTCCTTTCTTGTTGTTCTTAAAGACCCTTTATTATTGGAATTACACGTAGGCCTATGTATGTTTTTTGGTTGGAATTCAACTTCTTTTCGTATATTTGACCAAGTTATGCCTATCTCTACCATGTATTAGAAGGTGGAAGTCCAGACGACCTCCAGCTGTTAATTACTTTGAACACATGTGTGGCACTATTTGTTTTGGTGATGTTCCTGGTAGGAGCGCTAAGCATGCTGGGGTGCATCAAGAAAACAGGGTTTCGTTTTCTCCTCAATATTGCTACTACCCACCCAATTGCAATTTCCCTTTTATTTTCAAAAGAACCTCTAACCTTTTGCAAAGGAGTTAAAATTGTTCTGACATTTCTGGACATCTACATACCATACGGGTCACATAATCAGCAATTTACAAGTTCAATCTTGTTATGTACATATTAATTATCATCTTTCCACCTGTAAGCCGTGTGGACAATAATGGCCTCAGAGGTTTCTATATATCACGAGATTTAGTGTGTAAAAAGGACACTAAGACTATTAGCATAACGTACCTATACTTGTAAGTATAGGCACGTTATGGTAATAGTTCAAAACAAGATGTGTAATATACGACATTGTAATTAAAGTATAATGAGTGTTCGTCTACTAAAAAAGGGTTTCGTTCTCTCCTCAATATTGCTACTATCCATCCAATTGCAAGTTCCCTTTACAAATAAAACCTTAGATATAAACAATTGTGACATTAAGTTTTATGCACAAAACAAATTCCTGACTGCCTTTAGCAATGTCATATTTGGATTGAAATGAACAACGAATGCTTGAGTTATGAAGTTGGCAAATTTCAGTCGCCAGAATAAAATTCGAATAAAATTGAAATGGGCTGTTTACGAAGTGACATATTTCGATATCATATTAAGTACGCTTTTAACCCTTTCAAACTGACGCAATATGTCTAGTGTTGCATTTTGAAACAGAACACCTTTTACACAACAGCGGACGTTATACAACAATATTGCATCATCTCATAGGAATGAGAAACAAAAACCAAAAGCCTCCGACTTGTTGAACTATTTCTGATTTCAGAGCACGTTGGAACGTAAATGGAACAATTTTACCCCTTTTATTTTAAAAACAATTTTGCAATACTTACTGTGTTCAAAGCTACCCCAGGGACACACACCCTTGTGTACTTTATTACTCAGTGCGCATATTGTATTCGCGCTGACCCGGTTTGTTTGAGATTTCTTAGTGTTTTGAATATAACCTTATGTTTTAAAATTAGAGTATTTATTGCTGAAACATAATAGTGTAACACGCCTCCACACATTATATTCGGCGATACATCTATGTACCAAATCAGTACTGTGTTACATACATTTCCTGAACAATTTGCACAAACAGACGACCCAAATCGTACCAATTTGCGGAAACAATCATAGGAATAGGTTTAAGAGGAGTCTTCTTCCAAAGCTAAAGCTAGATGCACGTCACTAACCTTAACCGTTTTGTGCATCCTCATCCAAGTGATAGTGTTAAATTGATCAATAAGTGAATTTATTTTTTCATTTTTTTAAATCTATTCTTCCTAACATTTCTATACACAAACTTGACGATTTTGATTAATGATATCCCGGGAACATATTTGCGCTAGGCAACATTATAACCAAGCTAAGCAAGCGGCGCCATATTTTTCCCAGGTATACTCTCACCTGACTGTATATTTAACAGCTTTCCCGTATCTTAAGTAGGCCTAGTAGCAAATCGAGGTGGAATCTAGGACAACTTCAGATTATAATATAGGTCAGCCTATACCGTAGACTGAATACTAGTAAACATTTTGCAATTCGTGAGTATGGCACTTCTTAGGGAAATCGTGAACGGAATTATATTGATATCAGCGCATACTTTGCATACAGTAGAGCAAGGCCTCTGTACAAAAAGTTAAAGCGAAACTTGTATGATACATTACGACGCTAATGTGGTACTGTCAATATTCTAAGGGAAACCTTTAACATCATTAACACAAAGTCGCTAAAATAGCTACTGGTTCATTTACTGCATGTGAGTAACACGGGAATTGTGGGAAGGAATATTGTGAAAAGTGCTACAAAGTTCTGAGAGCTAAATATTGCCCCGAAAGTAGTTAAGTATAATGATTGCCAGCCCTGTTACCACCTTGTGTGAAGTATGACCTGTTACAGTTCTCGACCTTCATTGTGCTAATCAATATTACCACTACCAACTTATCTTCTTAACGGTGGAAGGGATGTTCCCAGCTGCATCCGAGTTTATCTTTTAAACGATATGTTTAACAAAACCCGATTTTATATACTCCGCAAATCTCGTCCCCGAAGTGGTCGTGCGGTCACTGTATACAGGTATTCAATTTTGTGTGGCCCAAATGGGCTAAGATAGATATCGACCTAATTCCCCAAATGCACGTGTATTTTTAAGGCTACGAAATCTGCATGTCATCTTGCACCGGGCACGTTGATTAATCATTCAAGGCGTACAATTAGTGCACGAGTTTAGTTAACCACGTGATACACTACACCCATATCCATGTTTAAAGTTAGTTTAAGCCCATGTTTAAAGTTGGTGAGTTAGACACGTGTTTAAAAAGGGGTATTGTGGGGGTGAGGTTAACTTAATGTGATATGAACGTCAAATGTGATATGACTGCGCAAGCTCCAACGTGGTTCAATGTTTAAATTACTATAAAAAAGTGATTTTTTTTGTGTGTCATATGTGGTCGACCGGGTGTGGGGAAATGTACCTTAATATTTATTGGATTAGTTTCTTATTGCAAGCTTAAACATTGACACACAAGGTGAATCGGAAATAACGGGAATATTTTAGCGAAAGCGCCACATACATTTCAGGCCTAGATATTCAAAACCAATGATAGTGTTAAAAATACCACATAATTATTTATTTGGCTTTCATTCATAAAAGAAATTCTCGAACATTGCTTCATAATTTTACAACAATTTTAATAGAACCCGGTATTTGAAGCCAATCCACAGGATGAGAACAACACATGTTGTTGGCTGATTCAGAAAAAAAACCGAAAAGGTACATGAATGTTGGATACATGAATATTGGATACAAAATCTTAAACTGACTTGAAATAAATAGAACTATGGAATTATGAGTAAAAAAAGGCCTGAATTCAAGAAATCTGAAACGATTAATGTTAACTCAATAATCCGCTCATTCTCAATTATATCGTTTCCCCTTTCGCGTCACATTTTATTAGTTTACTTACAACACTCCAGAAAGTATGGAATGACATCTACGGTATCATACCTCTAAGCAGTGTGACGATGTATAGTGTTAATCCATCAATATCTCACTGAAAGGGGTAGAAATGGCAGGCCGTGTTCATTTGCCGCCACTTTGAACATTTCCGAACAAGAAACATCTAAGTGGTTAATACATCAAGTGTATTGATTAAAGATGTGCGTCGATTCGTGGAAATATGTTTTTTGGAAACTCAAAAACAAAGGGTTTCAATAGAACCCAGAAACGTAATATTTTATGGGAAAAGGGTTGAAGCGATGGCGCTAGATAGACTTCTAGTGAAGCCATATGTGCCGAATTCTGCAGTTAATTTCGATGTGATCTACATCGAAATGATCGAATTGTGAAATATTACATGATATACTGCGAATTAAGGTTAACGGTTTCAGATGGTAGTTAGGATATGCCTAAATATTACTTCGGTGCACAAAAATGATTTCCAAGAAAATTTAGGGCGTACTCCCAAAGGTATCTCTCAATGCCCCTTTAAATTAAACAAATTGTTGAGTTGCGTTTAGTTAAACGATATTTTTAAAGCCAAACGCGTGTTTTAGCATGGTTTTAGTTTCAAACCGCATTTAAAAGCGTATGAGAATACGGCTCTCCGTGTCTCACAACAGGTCTCAGTGTAGAATAAGAATATATGATAGAATTGGAGAAACACAGAAAGGTACATGAAATTAAGATGACCATATATATATTCCAAGTTTGGGAGAATTAATCCCGCGAAGTTTTTTAACCGCAATATATTTATAACATGGTAATAACTTGATCTAGATTTAGATGATTTTACCCTGAGTCATGACAGTGACTCTATGAATGTAACAGGAATGAACCGATAAATAAACAGTGCATTTGTTATCACATTTTAATTTCCAGATGGTTCACTCCGTCTTGTCGGTGGTGGCACTTATGCCGGGCGTGTAGAGATATATTACAATGTAAGTATGTGCAAGTTAATCATCACTCTCTCGGCATTATCATAAATATCTTCCCATTAAACATTAAAAGACCATAACTGATTTGGTCATTAAATGTTAAGGAAGTTATCGCTATCTTCAAACTAAAGTTAAAATGGGTATTCAATAATTGTGTTAACTGAGTGAGGGTAGTGGCAGCCTTCGATATAGTCTCTGGCAGTCATGTGCAGTTTTTTTGCCCTTCAGTATTCAAGGGTTCACATCACGCAGTCCTGACATCACGTAACCTTCAACTCCAAAGTATAGCGTATCAGTTAAATGGTTAATTAGTGGAGCCCGTCCCTTCATTTAAATCCTTAAAACCCAATTCTGACCGACGATGAACAAGAAGCTCCCAGTAAATTTGGTGGAAGGTATTCAGAAGAGTTTTAAAGTAGTTCAATTTTCTTCGGCATGTGAAGACTAGCACTGAATGTATCAACATATTAATTAAATTCTAGTATGGTTTGACGATGACCTTTATTGTAACCTTAATAAAATAAATCTTTAGGATTAAACCATTACAAAACTTAAATTTTCCATTACGTTAATTCTTATTCCATAAAATTGCATTATAGCATTATATCTTATATAACTTATATATATATCGTTGAGCAGGGAGTATGGGGCACAATATGTGACGATTACTGGGACATCGAGGCAGCCAGTGTCGTGTGTAGGCAACTCAACTATGGCAAACCGATCTCAGCACCGACCTCAGCCACATTCGGAGAAGGGGACGGGCCAATTCTACTCGATGACGTCACATGTCGAGGGAACGAGTACCTTCTAGTTTCGTGCAATAGTGCTGGGTGGCGTCAGAATAACTGCGGGCATTTTGAGGACGCGGGAGTGGTATGCACGGGGCCTCTCAGCCAGGTTAACAATAGTAAGTGTTACTTTAAATCAACACAGCACTATTGCCAAACTATAATTGATCTACAATGTTCTGGCCGACATTTCGATCGGATATTATGTTAAAATTATTGATTCCGTCCGTATTTTTGTTTCTTTCAAATCTGTTGAGCTCTGCAGATAACTAATACCATGCAAAAGGGTGTAGTTGTCGGTATAATGCGTTTTTAGATATTGATGGAATTCGGCATTGAAAAACAAAGAAAATAAAGCCAATTTTAAAATCATTTTGAAGTACTTAAAAAGCTCCTTTAGCTGGTAGCAACATCCAAACTTTTTCTCTATGGGAGACAACTGCTCCCTTTCGCCGTGACAGTACATTTCCAGATCAGATGTTTGAAAAATCGTCTGAAATATTCTTCTCTGAGCTCAGTTTGTTTATGTTAAGTATTTTCAAAATGACTTGACCGTCGTCACCTGTCTTTGCACATTGTTGCCGTAGGTACGTTATAGCACTTGTGTGATTTCCCATACGTCTAAAATATACAGTGCCAATGATTAAGTGGCAGGTCGTGTATTATATTCTTCTTGATTAAGTCGTATAACCTCGTAATTTATCTAGTATCTATTAACCTTATCCACGGTATAACTTTAGTCGAATTATCATGGTAACTTGTAATCACAAGTTGAGACCACGTGGCAACATAATCCCCATCCCATCGTTTGCAATGTATTGTATTTTACTGTAGGGCCTATGGGTATGCGTTGCATGCAGTGTAGATCGTTGACTAAATTAAGTATTTATCGTGTAACCAAAAAACGTACGTCCGGTCATTGCATGAATACTTATAGAGAGTAAGAATGAAGTGCCCTAAAGTCACGTCACGTGTGAGTGTTTGGTTTTACCTTACTTTTTTGATACATCACCTGTGCTTAACCTTTTCCACGCGGCAGGAGGCGTCTGCAGACGACAGTTCCAAAATGTCACTAAATGTTTTAAAAAATTCAAAATGATTGAATTTTCATTACCATATTTAGAATCACCATGAGAAATGCCTTAAAATAATCACAAATATGCCTCGTATTCGTTCAATATTCTTAAGAAAGACTTGGGAAAGATTTCTGAAAAATCTGTTTTGTAACGGTAAAACTAATGTCTAGTGTTTAAAACTTTAATATCTCCGGTGGGGATGATGTGTCACTTGGAAGTCCCTACTATATCCTTGACGCTGTTTAAAATCCAAATTCGCTTTGTTTTTCATTTGAAACCCAACATAATGTAATTTAGGTGCCAATATTAATTGTCTCATGTAGGATTACATTTGCAGTTAGACCATGAAGACGTAGATACAAAATTAATTTATCTGGTTGTATGATAATTTGAAACAGTATCTGATGACTAATTCATGAATATATAGATGGTGTGACCGGTGACGTAGTGCCCGGCAGTATGCGTGCGCACCTATAGGGAATGTGCTTTAATTCACACTTGATTGATCATTACTTACAATGCTAACGGTGTAATAGTGCAGTAGTGCATTCCTAAGCACAGTGAGAGACCAGGTACTAAATCTGGTTGCCCTGCAGTATGCGTACGCACCATTAAAATTGGCGCTCAGTGATGTGTGATTTGCTTTCGAATAGTATGTATGCAGTAGTCATGGACTAGTACCTCTAGCATGTCTTTAGACCAGGCGCTAATCAATTTGTAAACACTACTGATGTAAACAACGGTCACCTCATCTATAGGCAAATAAGATAATTTGACATTGTACATAATGTTATATTACAGAGACCATGGTTGAACCATTACGAGAAAGTATCAGATTAGTTGGTGGATCGTCTAAATATTCCGGCAGGGTCGAATTGCTCTATCAGGTATGTAGAGATAGTACTATCACATCAAGTATTATTTTAATCATAATCAAAATTCTACACCACTAGAAATAGGTTCCAGCGCCTATTGTCCTGTGTAACTAGGGCCAAGAACGGATATTGTAATGATGTAGGAAACTGCGTAAACGTCCACTATGATATAATAGACCTAGATAATAAGATGGAGTTAAACTGCCCAGGCGAGATCAAACGCGCCGCGCGACCGCTTACGTCATAAAGCTACAGTAGGAGGAGCCGTCTCCATATATGTGTACTCAAGTAGAGCTCGCAGCAACCGGGCTGAGTGTCTGTGGGCTTATGGTAATTTAGACGACACGCTAGATGTCGGCTTATAACAACAAAATAGTGGTGTGTGTCCCTAATGTATCAATTGTTATTCATCAGCAAACTGCATAAAATGATATTAGGCGACGAAAACAAAAGAAAATACGGACGGACGGACCTGTCAAGTTAGGTTGGTCGGTCGAGGGTTTTTTTTAATGTTTTTTTTACCTAAAACGTCACCAAAATCTGCAAACATCAGGATTTGTTTCTTTAAATTTGCGAGAGAAAAAATTTCGACAGATTTTCGGCCCAATTTTTTGTTAACATTTCTGACAAAAATATTTCAAACGCAAAAAGGGGGTCGGTCGGGCCCGTTAAACAGGGTTTTTTTCTCGCCTTACAACGATTATATCTTGCATCTGCAATTATTGTTAATAACATGTAAACATGTTGCGATTATGTTCCATGATGGTAGGATGAATGGGGCACCATTTGTGACGACATGTGGGATATTAACGATGGACATGTTGTATGTCGACAACTTGGATTTAGTAAAGCGATAGACGTTCACAGTGGGAGGGTTTACCCAGCCGGCGAAGGGCCAATACTGCTGGAGAACGTGCAGTGTTACGGGTTCGAATCTTCGATAGCCTCTTGTGTGCATTCTCAGTGGCGGACCCATAACTGTGACCATACCGAGGACGTGGGAGTAACTTGTCAGGCATATGGACATATAAGAGAAGGTGAGACGTTTAATTTATATTATGAGGAGATGTCTTATGTTATAATAACGATTTCATTAGGTCTTCTCTCTTCACATGAGATTTAAATATGACTATTCTCTTGGCGATGTTTTCGGTAATCAAAATGCTCGCACACACAAGATAAAGGGTTAAGGAGTAGTTCAAATGGCAAATAAAGATACCTGAATTTGGTATACAGAGCATTGACACTATGCGATAATTAACATCGCAGTAATGACACGTTTAAAAGCATTGAACAATAATTATCCCTCGACACTCGTACACGAAGCCATTAGAAGACAAAGTGCTAATTTAAGCCAAGAAGAGAGAGTGGAAGATGACCACAAAGGTATCACGTTTATGCCATTTGTCAAAGGTGTCTCAGACAAAATTTACCGATTCTTAAATCGTGCCGTTGTTAAAACTTACTACACCAAATCGATCAAACTCGAAGATATTGTCAGCAAACCTAAAGATCCTATGCCCAAGGGTCGTTCACCTTGCGTGTATAGCATACCATGTTGTTGTAGGGAACAATATATTGGTTAAATCAAAAGGCCTTTAAAGTTCAGATTGTCTGAACACAAAAGTAGTACATTACAAGGCAAGAAAGATAGCTCGGCACTGGCTGAACATGCGTGTGAAGAAGGTCATGAACCACTCTGGAACCAGTCCAAAAAGCATTGCACAGGTTTCCTATCTTGGTATGCGACTTGTTCGTGAAGCTCTAAAGATCAGAATAAATGAATCATCAACAATCAATAGAAATGACGGCAAAGATATCAGCCGCATGTGGCGCTCTCTATATCCTATCAATCAATCCCGGCAATCGATAACAGTCTTGTAATTGTTTTAGCCAGGTCCGCAATGAACCCTCATATACAGCGTCAAACGATCCTTACAGAGCAGTGACCGCACTACTGTGCATTATACTTTTTGTAGTCTGTAGTAGACAAGGGCAGTATCTACGTTATTTTCCATTGGTTAAGGGGCAGTTCTTTGGAGGTTCTATTAGAGCCAAATGTATAGTATGCCAGTGGCAACCTACGTGTACAGCTCTTTTCAGAGCCACCGTTTCTGTTCAGTGGAAAAGCGGCAATCCATCTCAACGGCTCTCTTCAGAGCCGGCCACCAATCTTTCACAAGTAGAAAAGGGCACCTACTCTCAAATCATCGGGCAAGGGGCAGCCCAAATTATGATAACAATAGAGAATAATAATAATAATAATAAAACCATGTTTATTGAGCGCATAACACAATGAAGTCCCCTTTGCGCTATAACAAATAAAACAGATCGCAAATATACAAAACAAAAGTAGTAACAAAAGACAAGACAAAAAAGGAAATCAAGCATTAACATTAAATAGGTAAGTTTTTAGCAAGTGGCAATCTCTACGTTTTGCTAATCCTGACGAAAGCTTGACAGATTAAAACTTGTCCAACGGCGAACCCGATAAACTCTTAACTTATATTAAGTATAGGATATTCAATTTATTTTAATGTTAAACCGAATTCTAATGGTCAACTTTGTCAAATTCTCACAGCCAATAATGATAAAACCATTTTAATCCATTTTAAGGTACCATACGTCTAGTGGATGGACTCACACCAAATGAAGGCCGTATTGAAATTTATCACGATGACCAATGGGGTACAGTGTGTGATGATCGGTGGAATATGAATAGCGCAAATGTCGTTTGTAGGGAGCTCGGTTATGAGGCAGCAGTCATTGCAAGGTATAAGACTAATTTAAAGGCCAGACATTCGAATAAGTTGCCCTTCAAAAATCAAGCCCCTCACTGACAAGTCATAAGCGCCTTAACCATGGAAATACGATTCTTCCATGCCTTACAATAGAGCTACAAAGCCGTGTGCTGCTTAGGCCTACTACATTTGGGTAAACCTTGAATTTATTGTAAGAAATATTAAGGCCGGACGTCCAAAATCGACTTTATTTTATCTGCTGCAAAACTCATACCCGTTGCCATGTAAAATTCCGGGGTGAGTAAGGATTGACGCTTGCAATGATTGTATTCGTTCGGAATTAATTTGGCAAAACTATCGGAGGGTATAAATGCTATCTTTTTTCTAGATCACCAAAGTTTCCCGCCGCTAAATTAAAATAGCTTGATATTTTGATATGGATCTAGCGGGTGGTATCAAATTCAAATTATGAAGAACGTCAGAGTGTCATGTTGCCTGAGTACGTATGGTATTATAGCAAAATATTACTTTGGCGAGCATCGTATAAATCTTACGTACAAGTCACTTATATAATACGTGTGGACCATACATACTAGATTTGTAGTGGTTCCTAACTTGATATATTTGTAACAAGAACTGTCACTGTTCCTGAATCGAGAATATTTTTGTTCTCATATATGAAGTTCAATTATCCTGATTTAACAAGTGGCTATTATAGTTTTAGCGTTTCGAAACAGATTTTTTTTTTCAGAAACCTTTCCCAACTTTTCAAGCCTATCTCAAAAATTACTTAACCAATACTACGAATGATTGTACTTATTTTAATGCATTTTTCATTGTGAATCTAAATATTGTAATGAAGTTGAATTAGTTTGACATTTTTGAAACATTTTGTGAAATTTTGGAATGTCGTCTGCAGACACCTACCTCTTGGAAAGTGTAAATACCAACACTTAATATAAAGGTTTCTATTTAAACGTAAGCCGCTATAATCCACATTTCCCTATTTCATACGCAGGAAGGAGAGCTACTACAGCAAAGCCGCTAGTAAACAGCGCATCTGGCTTGATGAGGTCAATTGCTTCGGCAACGAGACGAGATTGCCCGACTGCGCACGTAGCGTGTGGGGGATTCATAATTGTGGCCATGACGAAGATGCTGGTTTAGTATGTAGAGGAGACAACCTCTCTAGTAACATCACCACCTGTAAGTATAGCAAGGTACACATTGATGATTATTGGCAGAGTTGACTCTTTGAGGCCCTGACTTTTATTCAGACCTGTTATCATACCCAATGTGATGTTACGACTGTTCAGATAGCGAATTCTTACTGTACTATATGTAGGTATGATGGACATATCGAAAGAAATGTTATGACTGTAACATTATCGTTATATGCAAGTATGATCGTTCTTAAAATAATGTCTGTTTTGCAAATATGTTTCCATGAATCTAATCAAACAAACCTTTGAATATTCCCTTCAAAAAGGATCTATAGTCATAACATATAGTAACATAACGGTCTATTGACATTTGCTATTCAAACGACTTAAGACCACAATTTTCTCACGCTATTTATACCCAATTTATACTTAGATTCCTACCCAATACGTCTGGCCAACGGAAACCGTCCAGAAGAAGGTCGAGTGGAGATATACCATAATGGTCAATGGGGTACCGTATGCGACTACGATTGGGACATAGGTAACCATGCAAGTATAGGCCAATTGAATCACATCATTCCCCTGGTCATTCGCGTCTCCTTATCTCCAATATTAGGGAGCTTTCGATTTCGACGAGTCATGTGCGCATGCCTCGACTTAGCAATCCGTCGGTCGTCCAATTTCTAGGACCTGTCTTTGGCTGATTATTAGGGAGCTTTCGATTTGCACGACGGATGAATCTAGGACGGTTAAATGATACTTTGAGTCATGGGCGAATGCGTCAATTTTTGTCATCCGTTGGTCCTCTAAATGCTACAACGCGTAAAGGGACTAACAACCGACGAGGGGACGACGGTAACGTTTAGGGTTTTACCGTCGTACAAGCGTCCGTCGCGCAAATCGCAGGTCCCAGAAATAAGAAGACCGACGGATTGCTAAGTCGACGCATGCGCACATGCCACAGGCTGAAAAAGTAGGCAATACGGAAAGCTCCTTGCAGGGAAATTTGAGCATTTGGAGGGAAATGTTGGCATTCAGAGGGAAATGTTACTCTTTCAATAAGAAATGCATTCCATTTTGGAGGGAAATTTGGAATCGCTTGCCGGGATGAAAACATTTTTTCAGGCCATACACATGACTCGAGGTTTCATCTTGTCATAGAAGTGTCCGTCGTCCAAATATTCGGCATTTCCTGATCATTTTAGGATTTGTAGTAAAATAAGTCAAACACTAGTCCGTCGACTAAGCATTCAACGTGTTAGGCTAATCGTAACCCAAGAAAAATATTGCTGATGAATCATTTGTTGAATTTTGTATGACGTGGTGAAGAATGACCCAGTACCCATAATAAATAGATGAATGTACAAGGTACCACATTATACTCCTTGGTAAAGTGAGCGCTGTCACACGCTTATCAATTGGTGCAATAAAACTTTAAGATTATTTATGAGTCTTTACTTAACTTGACTTGACGTGATAACAACAATTTGTATCTTAACCAAAAGAAGAAAAAAGAACAATAACATCAATATCTGCCCGATTGATTGGACAGTGACGACGCTGTAAGAATTCGTTTTGATGGTTATACGTGGAGAAATCCATATCATCTCCTGCGGTTGTCATAATGCATCCCCTACAACTCCCCTCATGTTTTATCTAAATCTTATGATCCCCTCCTGTCAAAAAATATAATCTTAGCATTTCCATGGCTTTAATTGCTCACAGAAAATGCTAATGTGGTATGTCGTCAGCTTGGATACGATGGTGCGCTTGCCGCAAAAGGCAATGCGTACTTTGCAGAAGGCAGCGGTTATATCATGCTTGATCGAGTGAAATGTCAGGGCAACGAGCGGGTGTTATCAGACTGTGAAACGTCAGAATGGTACCATCATAACTGTCAACATGCCCATGATGCTGGGGTTATTTGTGCCACAGAACCAGGTGAGATCTTCCCAGAATAACATTTCCATAGTAAAGCCGTCAATTGATGTCGTATAAGATGCCACGTATCGAGGCTTCGCTATTAACATGATTAAACCACACTGCGTGGGTATTGACGAACTCTGTGACAAATTAAAAGACGTAAATTGACGAATTAAGTATATCAATGACTAGCAGACAGTCTGTTTCAAACAATGTTTGGAAGTGAAGGTATAAAGTGAATGATGAGTAAAATGTTATGATATATCAGTGCTTGATGTAATGTGCAATTGTTGGTCTTGCAATTTTTTATTGATTTGCTTGTATTTTATTATTTTATGATGTATCATAATATTGTAAAGCGCTGTTTTTATTATTATTATTATTATTATTATTATTATTATTATTATTATCTGGTAAGCTAACGATGGCGCCGGACAAACATTTGGTTATAAGTAGTAGTCATGATCATACAAATAATCATAAACATTATTTACAATGGATCATTTTCATTAGTCTCAAACCATGAATATTTCAACATTTGGCGATGTAATCATCAATCTGTTGTTATCCTTTAAGATTAAACACCGGTAAATGATTGAAGTCCTTGCCGACGAAAATCGGATGTTCTCTCTATGTTATCATCCTCTGGCCCACCTAAACAAAAGTAACCAGGAAACATACTTTGATCCGAAATTATTAAAGTTGGTGTGTAATCCTGATTTTAGGACTACTAAATACTTTACGCTCATATAATACCACAGTGCAAAAAGAGATCTTTTCAGGAGTCCATTGGGTAGGGTTTTGGGTGATTCTATTTGTACATACAACGCTGCTCAATTATTTGATGATAAATGATAGCGATACACAAGCTGTCCAATTGCAGGGGCTTATTTCTCGGAACTTTCAGAATCATCCTTTACAAATGTTGTACTTCAATGATCAAAAGTATTATGAACTTTAAGGAAAACCTAAATGTAATTTAAAGTTAAATCCAGTCGCTTTATAAGCGAGAAAATCGACGTTTTGTTAACATCCTTTAACACATTAAAATAGAGGGAACCTATTAACCGGTGTGAATTCACACCGGTAAATCGGTTCCCTATACTTTAACATAAGTCATAAGAACTTAAAATGTCAATAAATACATTTGCGATTTTTTTTTCGAAGGCTACTCTACATATATGTAATACCCGTGAGTTCCAAGTCCATTTTTTGCCCGATGACCAATGTTATAATCTTTATGAATAACTTAGGACAGTTGGCGCCTATTCGTCTTAATGGAGGAGGAGGATCTTTTGAAGGACGTCTTGAGATATTCCATGATGGAGAATGGTCTTCAGTCTGCGACGATGAGTTTGAAGGATCAGAAGCCAGGGTTGCTTGTAAGCAACTAGGGTAGGTGGCATAAGATTTTACGGGTATTACTAGAATCAAATATGCATGACAAATAAAGAGTGTGTAAAAAGTACAATCTAATGTATTTATTTAAAAAGCTCAAGTATGTCTCTTAATGAAATCTTTGTTTTAAAATGGCTCGTCTTTTCAGACTTTACCACAAAAGAGACAATGTTTATGCCGCATTTATTTCAATTTACGAATCTAGATTATAGAATGGTGGATTGTAACATAGTCGTTATTTAGCGTTAGGCTGTATTTCTTGCCTCTGCCATCGGTTGTTGTTGATTTCTTAGGGAACAGTTCCGTTTTGTTATACTCGATGAATATATCGAGACTGAATCTGCATCTGAAGCTATGTTTACACCACACCACTTGTCCTTCGTTATGTTTAGACATGGGGTATTAGGCTGTTCGATAACTAATCCCTTGTTGCTGGAAACGGTGCTCAATTTTTCTTTTCTCTTCAAAATCAGGCTCGATAAAAACTCGTCGTGGCCCGATACAGTCCCGACTATTTCATCGAGTAGAAATGGAACTGTTCCCTTACAGACGGACAAGTTTATAATTTCAAGATTTCATATAACACAGAACCACACTCCTAACCATACTTTAGACATTTAGATAAAACGAGTGATATTACTCCTTCGGGTATTGAAGGGGCACTAAGAGCTGTGTTGGAGGCTGCGCCCTCAATTATGATAAAAACTGGGATTAGTATATTTATACAATTGTATAAAACATGTATAAACTTACACCTGTAAGGATTAAAAAAATCAGCCCTCTTTGTACAACAAAACGTCGATTCAAAAATTGCTGATCGGGCCCGATCAGCATTTTACGTCAGCTAGTTGAAGTTTGCTGTGTTTTTGTTAGAAGAAACAACAATAATGGCAATTTTTAATGTTCATCTTGAATTCTGATGTATTTTTAAAAAAATTAAAATGTCAACACCACTTAATGTACCTTTAACTGTTGTCTAGAAACACGGGGTAGACATGCTGGATGAACTCTGACGACCCCAGAGGTCATCAATTTGCGGCTTGTGTGTTTTGGTGATTACTATTTTGATAACCCAATTGTGGGATATGTTACATACAGTATTTCGGGTGGATTTGTACCTTCATGTAGCACAAGATGAGGCATTAAACCTATTATTGTGTTTAATACTGACCCGGGTTTCTAAGCGATACTTTTGTTTGTCAAAGTACCTTTTTTTCTTCACTCAAATGTGTCGATTTTATTATCATCTTACACAGATTCGCGTCTGGTGTCTCAGTTATTGATGGTCGTTTTGGAGAAGGTGCTCATAGAATAGCACTGGATGAAGTTAACTGTCGTGGAGATGAAACATCGTTAGCTGCTTGCAATCATGATGCTTGGTATCAGCATGATTGCTCACACAGTGAAGATGTTGGTATCATATGTGATACTACCGACAAAAGTGGTAAGCAAGCCATAATGGACTGTTTTTATATTACGTATAATGAAAGCGACTAGTTGTCGGAATGCAATATATGGTATTATTATTAATATCAGGCTTTTTAACGGTACAATAAAACTGTGTATTGAATATTGTTCAACCAAAGTACCCGGATGCGACCAATATTCTAAAAATTGCAGTCCAATATTTTGTGTGCAGCGCAGAAGGGGTGGGGTGAGTATGTATGCGCATATGGGTACATTTTTGAGATCGGCGTTTCAATCTCGCTGAGATTAAGGTCAATTCGGGCTAATTTGTTTATTTATTATCAAAGCAGTCTGATATATAAATAATAATAATAATAATAATAATAATATTGAATGTCTTATTTTCGGGTGATATAAAAATATATTGTACTCGCTATAAAATATATTCTTGTATCACCCTCAAAGCCATTCAATATTATATAAATAAAGGCGTTTCAAGTTGATGTAATAGAAAGAAAGAAACACATTCAAATATTTTACTTACACAGTTCACTAAAAACCGGAATGCTATAAGTTAACTAATTAGAGCAATGATTAGAATGATGTTATGTTTTTGAATGAGTCCATTCAGAAAGCATATCATTGATTTAGTACACAAAGAAACGAATGGCAGCGCACAAAGAAACCAGACCAGTCCTTAATATGTTTTTCATCGTATTCGGAGCAATGATATGTTTTCCTGAATGGATTACACTACAAATTATGAAGGTGTACTTTTGGACAGCGTGTACTATTGGGTGTACTTTTAAAGTTATGTATAGGCTAACCATCATCACACCTACTCGCCACTATATTTGTCAAGGAAAAAGGTACATATGCGGCTTTCTTGAACTTCTAAAAGGCATTTGACAGAGTTTTGAGGTACTTCAAAAGTACACCTAATATAATAGTACATGTTGTCCAAAATTACACCTTCATAATTTGCGGTGTTAGTCCAAAAACATATAATTCCTTTCATAAAAAAACATATCATGAATTACTTTAGATATAAAAAACATTCTGGTGTCTAGTGGCTATGTAAAACACAGGTATTTGTTATTATTTGGCCCTTAATCTTTGATGGTTATTGCGTCTTTAAATCATGACGTCACTTTGAGCAATGTAAATTCTTAGGAAGCTATAACTAATACATTTTGCGAGATGGCTAATTGATAACGACATTAATGAAATTTTGCGCATCTATACTTTTGTTAAAAACAAGATAAAATTAATATTTCTATTGGTTTGGTACATCCTATGCTATTTGCCACATTATCTATGTACTTTTGATTACCTCAATCCTGATAAAATAACTTACATACAACTTTTTAAAATGTATTACGGGATCATTTGCATGAAATTGTAAATACAAACTGTACTGATTCTAGATATGCAATAAACACATATGATTTGATTTCGTCATTTCTAAATGGATCATTTTTGCTTTCATAATGTGTTGACAATCAGCATTATTGTATGCGCATGTGCGTCTAAGTGGAGGTAGATCACCAAATGAAGGAAGAGTTGAGGTGTACCATGATGGATCTTGGGGCTCAATTTGTGACGATTCGTGGGATATAAACGACGCGACCGTGGTGTGTCAACAGCTTGGGTACACGTCGGTGAGTGAGGGCGCTCCATCACGTGAGAGGTTCGGATCGGGATTTGGACAGATATTCTTGGATGACGTAAAGTGTTCCGGAACGGAAGAATCGCTTGGATCTTGTTCAAGTGGTGGATGGTATAATCACAATTGCGACCATTCCGAAGATGTTAGTGTCGTCTGCAATTTAGATGCATCTAGTAAGTATAGCACGGAAGTAAGGTTACATTATATAGAAATTCCCTGAAGATTTTGAGGTAGTCTACTCCCCAATCATAGAGCTTTAATCCGTAATTGGGTGTTTACACAAGTCTATCTTATGAATGTCGTACACCAAGGATACCCTTTCTGTGTAGAACGGCCGATACATACTTTCAAATGTTGCACAATGACATCAAGGTGACACAATAGTTGCGTAATATGTAATGGCTTTTGATGATATTGTTGGTCACAGCTGCAGAATCTCTATGCAGAATCTCCATTAATTAAGTACCCACACCCGATTTTTCAGAAACCTTTCCCAATTTTCAAAGTCTATTTCAAGGACTACTGAACTAATTATTAGACATGTTTGTACTTAACTTAATGCATTTTTTCATGGTGATTCCAAATCTGGTAATGAAATTCAATAATGTTGACATTTTTTGAAACATTTTGTGAAATTTTGGAACGTCATCTGCAGATGCCTATCGCGTGGAAAGTGTTAAAACGATGGGCGCCAACAAAATATTTTGCATCAGCATACGTACAAGCACCCCATGCTGAGAGCAATACATAAACAATAATTTCCTTATAATCATGGAAGTATTTGCATGGGTTTCAGTCCAATGTTCGTGATATGGAAAAAGTGTACTTTAGGTCCCAGATTCTGGACTTCACTAGTATCGTCCGATACTGGAACACCCAGTATATCGACCTATACTAGAAGAGTAAAATCGTACCAGTATCGAGCGATAATGGCAACTATTAGGTTCCAGTATTGAATGATACTAGTAAACCACTATCTGGGACGTAAAGGACACTTTTCCCGTGAGACTTATACGCTTGATGACGCTTGAAATATTATGTTGGTGCCTATCGTAAATGTCTTACGTATTAGTCGTACTACTTATACTTGTACTGGTTTTGCAGTGCTGCAATATAATCATAATCCCAATCTGCGTCACTTTAGTTATTTACGTAACTCTTGATGTCTTGAATTGTTAATTTGAGGCCCGGGTGGGAGTAGTGAGATAGGCAAAACCGTTGGTCGTCCGCAGGCATTTTTATAAGTCAAAGCCTTTTTCATTGTTTAAGAACAAATGATAGAATACCCGTACCAGGGGTGTATACATATCGTACCCAACATATCTTGAGAAAATTACTCATAGTATTGTCTTCGAGTTTATTTTAATTAGTTTTGTGGGGTGGAACAGAAATTGCTGCCTTGTCCTAATGCAATGTTGCTCATTTCCTCATGTTTATTGGGATGCTATGGGGTGTATTTATGTTCTGAATATTCGTGAAATGGCTTTCAACAACAAGTTAACTACAACTAACTACATTTTTAAAATAATTTTAAATACAAAATTGAATCATTGGTTTTAATTTACCTTCAATAACCGATATTACTTGTACATACTTTACAGCCACCACTACTCGCGCACCAATGACATTCACAACCCCGGTGCGTTTGAAAGGCGGTGTAACGGCCAATGAGGGCCGAGTAGAAGTGTACTATAGCGGAGAATGGGGCACCGTGTGCGGTGATTCCTGGGATATCACCGATGCAAATGTAGTGTGTCATCAGCTAGGATACAACGCTGCCGTCGAGATTCGACCTGGTGTCCACTTCGGAGGCGCAGGTTCGGGACCTATACTCATGGATGATGTCGCCTGTCAGGGTTTCGAGACGTCATTATCGACGTGCGCCTTCAACGGCTGGTATGATAATAATTGCTCACACGAAGAAGATATCGGAGTTATGTGCAGTAATCACAGATTGACAGGTAAGCAGTGATGGAACTTTTGAAAACAATAGCCTTCTGATGGTGGGGCACTATTAATAAAACATAACCTACTGACATGATTCCAAATATATTTCACTCTTTTTGAAATGTCATATTTTCTTCCTCTTGATATCCTATAATATTCAGTCATATTCTGGATGAAAACAAACAATTGTTTAGGTGAAAACAAACACACGGGAATTTGAATCCTAAGCCTTTAGACGCATTTCTAATGCTTCGATGATACCAATTGTCAAGATCGGGAGTTTTCGGGTTCAACTGGCGGTCGAGGAAATTAATTTTTCATTTCTCGACCAGCACGAGGGAAAGATTTATTATTGTTAATTGTCTCTAGTACTACTGTACTGATGCATCGGTATAGTAAAAGTGTAGGAGAGAAGGTTTGGTTGCTGCTTTGTAGGCTAAAATTGTCCCTAGTAGAAAGAATAAAAGATCTTATTTAGCACAATTCTTCACATTTCAAAGTTAAACCGTCATACTTACGGTTTGTACAGCACCGCGTTAAAATGTACATGTAAAAAAACCAACATCAAGCTTGCGATCAATTACTCACTGCACAGCAGGGGTCGCATTCTGACGCGTCTGCGCGTCCTAGACCTCTCACTTTCTAATAGTGACGCGTCAGGTTTCATATTGGAAAGACTTGCGGGTCCCGATCAAAATTGAAGGGACCCCTTACATTTGACGATGTATGGAAATGGAAACCTTAAGAAATTCTGTAAATTACATATCCATCCTTTGCTCACAATATAAATTCATTAAAACTGCCTGTAAAAAAGTAAAATTTTCAAATACCCAAACTTCAGGACCCCTCAATTTCTTGGGGACCCCTTACATTTGTTTTTGAAGTCCTACGGGGTCCTGAAAAATGTCATGGGACCTCTCACATTTTTGATCCAGTGCTATCCCTGCTGCACAGCTTAAAAAATCAATTTTCATAACGATTGAATTCTTACTTATTTTGTCTATAGATATGATTCAATTTACGTCATAACAATAAAACAAATAGCATTTGAAAGCCAAATTTTAAAATATCACTGTCAAACACAGCAATGACAAACTGTTCCACTTTTGCTTACCCCCTTTGGGCTACAATTGTTTGCGGCATGCTCTCAGCTCTCCGGACGTTTCCTCCGCTAAAGTTCGGTACCCTCTATGAGAAAATTAACAATGGGGGTTGAGAGATGTAATCGGACTGCTCTCTGCAATTATTGATCTATTATAATACTTCATAGGTTACGCATCTGTAAGACTCGTTGGTGGCTCATACCCGTACGAAGGACGAGTTGAAATATACCACGATGGACGTTGGGGGACCATATGTGACAATAACTGGGATATGAATGACGCCACTGTCGTCTGCAAGCAGTTAGGATATTTCTCAGCGGTGAGCGCTCCAAGGGGCGCCGTCTTTGGGCAAGGATCGGGAGAGGTTAAGTTGGACAACATAGGCTGTCATGGATGGGAATCTTCATTGACGACATGTGCAAATTCTGGGTGGTACAATCATGAATGCAGGCATCGTCAGGACGCAGGGGTTGTGTGTTGGCATTATACAATGAGCCCTACAAGTAAGTTATGTGTTCATGGCATTTTGATATAAGATAGGTAAATAATTGAGCATGCTTATATTAGGATTCGGATTTTTAAAGTACAGCTTTTTTCCAAGACTTTGCTTCATAAAGTTGGATAAAAAATTCTCTTTAGAATACCAATATAGTTAAAGTGATATATCGATATCAGTAGCAATTGCGTTTGTGTGATGTGTTTTTGGAATGTTATTATTCTTGTGCATTGTTATTTTGTTTCTCCCAGGTGAATCGCAACCAGTAGCCAAAGACGACGCATATTTGCCAGTCCGTCTTGCTGGAGGGCGTATACCAAGTGAAGGTCGAGTTGAAATATTGTACGATGATATTTGGGGTACTGTATGCGATGATGGGTACGTATAAAGTGGTAGTACAATGCGTATTAACGGTCACGAGATCATTTTGACGGATCGTGAGTGGTTGGAGATTGTAGTATAAGCTATTTTCTACCCCCAAATATCACTGAAGATTTTGCACAAATGCATCGTTGCCATAACATTTTAAGTTGCACAACTTAAATTCGAGTTAATTATTCCAATTGTGTTTATAATGTTAATATACTAAAACATTAAGCAGGCAAAGATGTGATAAACTATTACTTAACTTGATTGCAAAGTTTTCTATACACATACGGTATTACATGAAATACAAATAATAATGTTTGGGAAACACCACACGAACCAAAGTTAGTTCAGTAGGAGTCCAGGTATATCCATTATGTTATGAGACGCCTGGAATTTAAATTCCGGTAGCGTCCTCTGCAATAATTAAATGTGAGCTCTCTATGCCATATTGCTGCTGCGCATTGTGTGTTTTTCTTCCATCAATTTCACACTACGGTCAAGATTTCGCAGAGCCATTGTTCAGTGTTAACATTATCATCGTAATCAGATGAATTCATATTACATTTCTGTTATCAAGCTTTAAAGTAGTGGATAACCCTAAACATAATCTGATTAGTTAGTTAGTCGGGCATTGGACGTTCAAGGTTTGTAAAATATGTTTTATACTTTTAAATTGATTTCAGGTGGGATTTCCATGATGCCGAGGTAGTCTGTCATCAGCTGGGTTACCCAGGTGCATTAGATCACAAGAATGCCGCATACTTTGGGAGGGGTACAGGACCTGTTCTAATAAGCCAAATAGGATGCATGGGTAATGAAGACCATATAGGCGAATGTCAGCATTCGGATTGGTATTATCAGTATTGTAATCATTTCGAAGATGCGGGAGTTGTGTGCAAAACATCGTCGTCATCCGAATCAGGTAGCGTAATGAAATACTATACATCATCTCGTGCATATTAGTTGTTATCTGATTGGTTAAAATTAGGTCACAAGGTATGAACTTAGTTTTAAAAGATACAGTGATACCGAGGAAAAGAAATGTTGACTGTCAAAAATAAGAATATTGACCGTCAACTGTATGTGATATTACAAGTGACAATTATCAGCAAGTGACAACATCGTCTATCTCAGATCTGTATAATATTAACCCAAGGCATGTTTTGGGAATGAAAACGGACCGTGGAGAAAAACTGGTCAAATTAGGCGGTTTGTGGTCGTTGATCGCGCCACCGAGTAAGCTTCGAAAATCTTAAGAATTTCTTCAGCATATGATAGATCGTCACTAGATCCTGTAGTGTTTTGTTGTGCAGATGACGGTTAGGTTTTACAGTTTAAGGCTACGCGCCTTTTAAAGCATGCGCCAAGAAACAAAATAGGTTCACCGTTTTTCTGACCTTTCACAATTGTATACTTGATGTTTAGATCCTCTTAACCACATCCGTCTCGTGGATGGTTCCGATCCGCACGAAGGTCGCATCGAGGTACACGACGTCCACACTGGTCAATGGGGTACTATATGTGATGATGGATGGGGACTAGATGAGGCCGAAGTCGTCTGCCGTCAATTGGGATATCACTCCGCTAAGGAAGCTACTACCAAGGCACACTTTGGTCGAGGAACGGGTGCGATACTCTATTCTAATTTTAAATGTTGGGGGTATGAGCCAACAATTGCAGACTGTGATCATTCAAGATGGAGGGAGCAGATCAGTTGTTATCACGGGGAGGACGCAGGTGTGGTGTGCAGTTATGAATTTGGTAAGGCCATATTGATGAATCTTTTGGAGAGAAAAAAGGATAATAATATCGAAAAGGTGTACTTTAGGTCCCAGATTTTAGACTTTACTAGTATCTTCCGGTGCTGGAACACCCAGTATCGTTCGATACTGGTACAAAGTCAGTGTTCCAGTATCTACCGATACCGGCACATATAAAATGTTCCAGTATCGGGTGATACTGGAACATAAGTAATGTATGTACACGTATCGTTCAATACTGGGACAAATCTCTTTGGTAGCATGTGTACCAATATCGCTCGATTCTTAAACACAATGTTATGTTCCTGTATTGAACGATACTGGTATACCAGTATCTGGTACCTTAAGTAAACTATTTCCTATTTTTCTTACATTGTGATGACAGTCTTACCTCTAATAATAAGAACATCAGCATGGCATATAATGAATGTGTATTTTGATGTCTCGTCTTCTCGAAGCTGTATTCGTGTAATTCAATCTGTCAAAATGCAATTCCAGCAATTCCTCAAATTAAGATAAAAGTAAAGATGGCACTATTTATAACGTTGATATACCTAGACCTAGAAAATAACGTGTGATGTAACAACAAAAAATGAGAGGTGATGGAATTGGTCATATAACTCTTTGGATGCACATGATTGAAGGATTTACTCGTTAACAAAACGATCAGCACTGAAATGATAAAACTAAGGATATTTGATGATCAAAGGGAGTGAACTAAGAATCAGGAATAGTTGGTTTAGCCTTATTCCCGAACACCACGATAAGTGTTGCGTAATTTACACTGGCGCCGTCAATGTTAGGTCACGACCGCAAAACGGCGACTGATACAGCATGGCAAAACGGCGCCTGGCACGGCCTAAAAACAAACAAAAAACTCATGTAGGCATAGATGATGAATTGAAGCTGTTCCTGAAACTAACTATCAAACCATGGACCGTAGAAAAGATTACAGCTCATGCACAAACCGATTCGTACAATACAATAAAAGCTGTGTATCATTATTTTGAAAGTGCATAGTTGTATACTAGACGAAACTGTTATCGGCAGTCACGGCCTTACATGTCCGGTGAATAGGCCACTTTTGTTAATTTGTTGTCTTTTATTTTGACCGAGAAGTTCAGTAAATGTTACCTGAAAGGGGAACACATACATAATGGTCACGATATCATTACCGAAATGGCGACGCTATAGAGGTTGATAACTCCTTTATTTCGCCACGATAAGTGATATAGGACCTCACTTGGGCGATATAGAGAAGAATATCATATATCATACCGTCTGTTAGTTTTAATGGTTTAACACCCATGTTCTTAGTTAACCTAGATCTTTTTCTACATAACGCTTTACTTCTGGAAAACCTGTATCTGTAACTTCCCTTGATAACATAAACAAATCTTGAAAACCTACTTTCACATACCAATCTAGATGTAAACACTGTTCAAAGAGTAAACGATATAGTTATTAGCAAGCAAGCGACGTGGTGTAATAGCATGAAACAGCTGACATAGCACACCAGGCGAAATCAAGTTAAAATTAATGACCTGAAAAAATACCTTGACTTTAGCACACATGAACAATTATTGCATTTCCTTTATTTTTATTTCTATTTATGAAGGTCAACAGTTAGTAAGATCGAATAAAAAAATACGAATTTTTAAATTCGTGCGGCGAATTCATGGAGGCCGCCATTTTTAAAATTACGTCATTATAGTTGCTGCTAATAACGCCTTTATACTTAAGTGGAGTGCCCAGTTTATCATTAAATAAACTAAATTTGACTTAAACTCGATTCCAGATGATATTTTGTGCGTTCAATTGACCCCGAAAAACAAATGACGTTATTTTTAATGACAAAACCACCTCTTACACGAACGAGTTTGTTACTTTTTGGGGGTTTAAAAACACTTTTTACTCCTTTTTCCTTCGATAGATTTTGCTTGCCGTAGGTGAAAAGTTTGTAAATACTTTGAACTATCGGATTCACAAGTTTAAACATACCCCAAATTAATAGAATTTCCCCGCAGCCAAAAAACACTTTAATTGCTATGTACTTAACTGTGTACATCCGGGACACTAATATACTTTTAAAACAAAATGGCGGCCCCCATAGTCGGACACGAATTTAAAAATTCGCATATTTTAATTCGAACTTACTGACTGGTCAATGTCGCCCTCTATAGTTGAATAATATAATGTATACAATCTTTATAGCTAAGTGTCCTGCAATGCACTATGCTGCTTTTAGAGCTATTAACAATAGAAATGCCATGCTATATGCTGCGAAAATACAGTAGTATTATTTCATAAAAGAAAATATAATTTGTTAATATAAGTGAAATGTCACTGTTTAGTGTAAAATATTGTAAACGTCACTTGATTTGCTGTTTTCAAAACATAATAACATTTCTTCTTCAAAGTTCAATGTCTCCCTCTAAAGTTAACTGATAGAAATTCCATCATGTCTTTTGCCTTTCGATTTCAACACATATAAGTCAATAACTTGTCAGCTTCATAAAGTACAATTATTATTAAACAGCATTTATAAAGCGCCTTTTCTGAAAAGACCAGAGTGCTGTACAGAGATCCGTACACACCTGATTGAACATGCCAAGTAATATACAAACTATTAACGCATCAATAGAAAAATTGGAATTTAAAAAGGCAATAAGTAAAAATACAATAATATAGATGATATACGTACATCCACATAGATGATATACGTACATCCGCATACACACACCCCCACCCCCACACCACGCCCCTCATACCCTTTCCTTACACAAACCCTCATATGGCTACAAAATCTTCACACACACCACATAAACATAAACCAAATATCAGGAAGACTGACAACAAGAAAGGGGCAAATCAAAGGGCCCACGCAAAAGGAGAGATTAAACAACTGGTACACTCACTTCAAAAATCTACTTGGGAGCCCACCACATATAAGTAATGAGGATGAGGAAATTGCTCCAATACTATCAGATCTCAACATTAAAGTAGGAACCTTTGACTTGGAGGAATATGAGAAGGCTAAGAAGGCACTAGTAGAGGGGAAAAGCTGTGGGGAAGATGGTATTACACCTGAAATGCTCAAAAGATGTGATTTGGATAACATCATTCTCGACTTCTGCAATGATGCCTTGTTGAACGGGAAGAAGCCAGAACAGTGGTCCATTCTCAACATAGTACCAATACCGAAATCAGGTGATCTCAGCTTGGGGGGTAACTACCGTGGAATAAGCCTGAGTTCAATTGTTGCCAAGCTATACAACAAGATGATACTCAACAGAATTAGACCGGAGCTCGACGTCTACCTAAGAGCTAATCAAAATGGCTTCAGAGTAGGACGTACCACTGTAGGTCATATACTTGCCCTTCGAAGAATTATTGAGGGAATAAGATCAAATCACCTGCCAGCCATCATAACCTTTATCGACTTCAAGAAAGCGTTTGACACAATACATAGGGGACGAATGCTGCAAATATTGAAAGCCTATGGTGTACCTGATCAGCTTACAAATGCGATAGCAGACATATACAAAGACACCAAGGCAAAGGTCATATCACCAGATGGAGAAACAGAAGTGTTTGAGATACTGGCTGGAGTACTACAAGGAGACACCCTGGCTCCATATCTTTTTGTCATTGTTCTTGACTATGCCCTAAGAGAGACCATAGATGGCAGAGAAGAAGAGCTAGGATTCCACCTAACAAAAAGAAGCAGCAGAAGAATAGGACCAACCGTAGTAACAGACTTAGACTTTGCTGATGACATTGCACTGTTGTCTGAGGAAGTGTCTCAAGCGCAATCACTACTCAATAGAGTGGAGACTTCAGTGGGAAGAGTTGGGCTCAAAATGAACGCTGCAAAGACGAAGTACATGTCCTTCAACCAGACGCAAGTACCTGTAATTACCACAAGTGAAGGCATGCGCCTTGATAAAGTGGAAGACTTCAAATACCTTGGAGCCTGGATGAACAACACTGAAAAGGACATCAAAACACGCAAAGCAGCTGCATGGAGAGCTTGTGGCAAACTTAGTCAGCTATGGAAGGCTAAATCATTATCCAGAAAGCTAAAAGAAAGACTGTTCATAGCTACAGTAGAATCCGTCCTCCTTTATGGATGTGAGGCATGGACAGTCACCCCAAAGCTTGGTAAACAACTGGATGGATGCTACACTAGGATGCTAAGATCTGTGTTCAACATCAACTGGAGTCAGCATGTGACAAATAAGGACCTGTATGGGGACATGCCAAAAGTCTCGGACAAGATCAGAGAACGCAGAGCAAGATTTGCTGGACACTGCTTCAGAGGGTCCAAGGAGCTTGTACACAAACTTATACATTGGATCCCAAAGCACGGAGCAAGAAAGCGTGGTAGACCAGCCCTGACCTACATTGACATACTCAAACGTGATACAGGACTGCAGGTGGAAGAAATCAAGACAGCTATGTTGGATAGGAAGATCTGGAGAGGCATTGTGGTTCGGAAAAATCATCCGCCCTAAGTCAAGTCAAGTAAGTCACCACATCCGCACCCCACAAACCAATGACAATGTGGTCCCCTAAAAATGAATTATAATAGAAATACAAATGAAAACCATGAAAAAGTAACTTTTCAACCTTATTTATAGATGCATAGAATTTAATTTTTACTTAATCTTGATCAGCAGTAAGTTTTGATATTATCCTGAAAAAATGGCACATTAAGCTTGTGTTACTTCAGATATGGTTTATTACAGAAAGCATGCTCAAAACTGACTTGTCCACGGGAGCGTCATTTCATTTCATATAACACGGGTAATACCTTTATTCTCATTCTTAAACAGTCATACTTTAAAGCATGTATTTAATTAAAATTGTTACTTTAATTACCCACATTTATCAACGTTTACCCCTGTTAGTATCGAATAGCCTCAAAACATTCCATCCAATTCCGTTTGGGCAGTACACCATTGCGTCGACGTATTGCGCCGCATAAGCACGCAGGAAAATCGCAGTAGACGCACTGCAGAAGTGCGTGTTATGGAAGAAAACTTTAGTTACCACGCAATGCGCGAGGGTGGTCACGCCAATTGATGTACGCCGTGTTAAGTTATCTGATATAAATGACGCCGATTTCGCTGAGAACCAACGAGAATTGCCTAAACATTCTTATAGCTGTTTAACCCTAACTCTACCCCCACTTTTTCAGAATTTGTTTTTCAACGTGGAAAATCGACCAAAATATCCCCCCGATCCCCCCGGGATTTGATCCAGGGACCTCCAGCACGTGGAGCTTAGGATTCCCCACTACACCACGACTGTCAACGGTAGTCTGCGCAGTGTATTGCGCAAACTATATGGATTGGGTCCATTTTTTCATCGAAAAAACCCGGGTGGTACCAACGTGCCCAGTCGTGGTATATTGCGGTATATGATAGGGTTAGGGTTAAGAATTTGTTTTATGTGTCCGTTTCTTGTTGTTGTTTTTCCATCAGGAGAATACAATGGTAGAATCCGGCTAGTGAATGGCGCTACACCATTTGAAGGTCGGGTTGAGATATACTTCAATGATCAATGGGGAAGTGTTTGTGACGATAGTTGGGATATCAATGCAGCTAACGTTGTTTGTAAACAGCTTGGGTAAGAAAGATAAAGTTTCAAATAAACTCCAATTGTATGAGACAATGTGCTCAAAAAGTGACCTATGTGGTGTCCCAACAGTTTCGATACCTCTTTTAAAAGCTTTGTATCAACCTTAAGAAGGTTGTGAACTCTCCGGCATAGCCTCCGTAAAAATGCCTCATTGTTCATTTAATCTATATAAAAGTATACATTTTTTTGAAGAAAAGGGTTCAATGAATCCAACCATGAACGTGAAATTGACCATGTTGGAGAACATTATAAAAAACACAAAGTCAAATTTTGTCATTCTAGATTTATTATAATCTTAATATAATTCTCTAGGAGGGTTATTTTGTTGTTGAATATTTGATTATTTGTTTTTAATTAATATATTAATTATACCAAAAATTGTCAAAAAATGTAGCAATCTTGTCCCCTTTTCTGAGGCCCCTTAATATAAAATACACGCTCAAAGGTCTGGTCACATTCCATCCACTTGTTCAACTGACAGGAAGCATGGTGTGCGTCGTTGTAATCACGTGCTGCCTCATCTGCATGTTCCTCACATTCCATTCATTAAAAGTTTTGTAAAGAGGATTTAACTTGTTAGATTTTGTGCACAACATTAATCATATTCTTAACATGGATTATTTCAATCCCAAAATTTGAAAAGAATCACCATGGTAAAACCTTTTTTTTCTCTTCACTAGCGATATGCCCGTGCATCCGCAATGGGCTGTGAAGCTACCACCACCAGGTATAGGTGGTCAATAAGCCTATTTAAAATAAGATTGGAAATTAAATATAATATTTATAGTCGAAAAAAATGCGATGTACGATTTGTATTTGAATTCACTAATGCATTCTTCTCTTATCACAATCTAAATAAAAAATGAATACAAAACATGAACAGGTCTACATGCATGTTGTTATATAGTTGAAAAGATCAATTGTTATTCAAAAGATATGATTTGCAGAAGCGTATTTTTTCTATCACTTTTTTTAAATATCTCAAAACCGTGTTTGCAGACAACATGTCCTTTTTGACGTCACATATTCAAACCTACTGTATCAAAATAATTCTACAAGTCTTCTCTATCCAAAATATGTTTTTAGTTATACTGCGAAATATGAGACTGGAGATAAAACGCTTTAAAAACAAGGTATTAACATTTTTGGGACACCCGTAGGACCTACTTATATTTTGCTTTATCCAAATGGTGAAACATTGGTAATTTTATCACATTCCCATCCCTCAACAGTTTTGGGCAGGTATTTTGACATTTCGCCGGTAATAAATTTATATAAGATTTTGTCAACCGCTGACTATGCGGTCCATTTTCAGGGTTATGAAGGTTAATTTATGCCTGTAATAATGATGTCCTTAGCAGTCTTTTAATTGGACCACACAGTGGGAAATAGACACATCCTAAGAAGATTTATTTAATACCGGCGAAATGTCAAATCACTTGTCCAAAAGTATTAAGGAAGTGAGAACATAATATTGTAAAGATCTCGACATCGGCTAAGTAGATTCTTCATGGAATTTGTTAAAATTTCAATCAAACCATCCATCATATCTTGTAGGATGTTGTCTAGGCAGGTTATTGAAAACGGATTGTTTCGAAGCTATGAAAAGGACAATCAAATTTCTACCAAAATTGTGCTTTCAATGAACTTAACTGGCCGTATTCTCGTGTCTAAATTAAACACGAGTTTATCTTTTAAACGACATGTTTAACGAAACCCGATTTTAAACTCCGCAAATCTTGTCCCCAGAGCGGTCGTGCGTTCACTCTAGGGGGGGGGGGGGGGGGGGGGGTACCGCGCCATTTTGTCCCGAAGCAATGGTTATGACGTCATATTTTTATCGATTTTCAGAACTCTTGTATTGGATTTACGTGCAAAAAATATGCCCTTGGCATCATACTTTCCCAGGTGTGCAGTTCATTTTAAATTTCAGATGTTCTAAAATGGATGGTTTTCTAAACAATTCGAGAAAGAAAATCGAACTGCACACCTCAGAATTGCAAAAAAAGCATAAAACAAGTCAACTTTTTTGTGCCTTTGAACAGAGTGGCGGCCGGGATTGTAGAATTTAACACAGTGCATTAACCCATGACCCATGATATAAATAAATTATTTGCGTTAATTTTTTTCAATTAGCACGGTTAGTGTAGTGGAAAGAAACTCGCTTGAGGAGCGAGAGGTTGTGGGTTCGAGTCCCATTAGGAGCACTTTTTGTTTTATATGCTGGATTTGCTTAGCATCATCTGTATGCTTGCCCACGCGGACACCACACTGCTGGCGTTTACCGTATCAGGGTTACGCCATTTTTTTTCTCGAAAATGTCAAAAAAAACTACCGTTCTTTTAAAAATAAGAATTATAATCAAATTACAAACACATTTTGTGCGAGAGCAACACACACATTTGGCAAAAATGGCACAATAAAAATCCGTTCGTTATAAATAAATGGACATGCTTAAATAATAAAACTATCACAATTACAGTCGTAAATCTCTGTGGCGTGCGTAGGTTGGCCATGTAGTTGGCAATCGGAAATCACGGGTTCGAATATTCCCATTATTTTTCTATTTTTTAAACTTGATGGTATATTAATGTAACATCATTGTTATGTCAATTTTTATCAATTATAAATGCCGCCCATGCGTTTATAGTTTTCTTTTTATTTATTTATCTATCATAAATGTATCCTTGATTTATTTAACTTTGTCTAAACAATTAAAATGCGTAAACAATTATATTATTGCTCGATATAGAGTGATTTAACTTGAGTTCAGTTTGATAATATGATAGCAAAACTTGTTGTAAAACCATTTTACCAGTGTGTCCAACAATTTCACACTTTGGTAATACATTCAGAGATGTCACTTTTAGCTTGTTATAGCTAGGCTCAATATAAGCAAGTTTGCGACCGGGTTTGCGACCTCTATAATTTTAGGCTGGTAACACAATCCCACAGTGCATTTCGTTAAAACAGTGTACATTATTTTTCCACGATACGTATCACGTGATAACCACGATCGATTTCGCAAAATATTGCAAAATGGCGCGGTACCCCAGCCCCCCCCCCCTACGTTCACTCTTCAGATGAGGTGACATTTGTTGACATTTAGGACGCCCTCTGTTGGTAAGGTTTGAGACAAAACACACCGGGCAAGAGTTCCTATAGTTTACATAGGCCAGATCAGGTTTTCTAACTAGATTGTGGTGTCACAGCAAATTGTTATCAAAACTGTCTTTAAACTTGCTTAGGAATGCTATAAGCTATCGCATTTCACAAAAACAAAACAAAACTAAATGAGTTTTACAATTCATTAGAAAGAAATTTCATGTTGTCTTCATTAACTTTACTGTATATTCTGCCTGGAGGGAAACAACAGAGGGTGTCCCATTTGTAAATACATGACATCATAGGTCACCTCATCTATACAGATATTCAATAGAGTGGCCCAAATGGGTTACAATAGCTATCGACCGAATTCCTCAAGTGCACGTAAGCTTGCACCGGAAACGGTTGAGTAATCATTTAAGGCGTACAATTGGTGCACAAGTTTAGTTAAACGCGTGTTAAACTACACCCATTATGTTTTTAAGTTAGAGTTAGACACTTTTCAGTGAGTAAAGCGAGTGTTTAAGTTTAACAACATTTCGGGATTGGGATACGACCCCCGGGAGTGGTGCGTCACTTTACCGAGGTGCGTCAACTTCTCGTGTACCATGACGCAGCCTGTGTCAAAAAAACGACGGACCATTGCCATCCAAATACGCACCCTCAGTCAACTATCAGCCCATTCGCACCCATGTAAAGTGACGGACCTTTACGCACCCTCCGTTATTTTTTTGACGGACCAAAGGCTGCCACTGACGTACCCTCCGTCAAGAATTATTGGTAAACGACGCACCCACGACGCACCTCTCCCGGGGTCGTATAGTGCGTCTTACAACCGATAGGTGTATAAGTTAAACGATGTGTCCAAAGTCAAAGTTAAACAAAGCTTAAAACCGCGTTTAAATACGTACCAGAATTCGGCCTAATATGTTAGCATTTCAAATCATGCCATCATTGTTCATTGTTAAATAATTTTTCATCTACAGTGACCCCTCAGTGCACCCTCAAACCTATACACATCGTTATTAATGATTTATATTATTCACTTATAGTTACGGAGTTGCGTTAGATGCAAAGGATGGTGCTTACTATGGACAGGCCACCGGACCTATACACATGGACGATTTCTTCTGTTATGGAACTGAATTGGATTTAGCCAATTGTAACCACCCTGAATGGGGAACCAATGACTGTAGTCATTCCGAGGACAGCGGAGTCGTCTGTTCAAAAGCGCGTGAGATAACCGTCAGTAACGGTAAGACCACATGACCCATAAAGTGCTCAACAACAACAAAAAGTCATATACACTTTATTTATGTTCCATAGAGTATATTCCGATAATTTTTTGACCAAACAGGCTATAGACATTTTAATGGATGTCGTTTTCTTCACATTTTCGACAAACTACGCGGGGAGAAAAGACCTGTTTAAAATCGAATAGCCCCCGCTCACTCAGGCACGAACCACGCACTGTGTGATCAATATCCCTTTTATTCCTGGCCATTCAAATGACACATCGTCTAGATAGGGCCATGTGTTTTGAACTGGCCACCCTTGCCGTTGCATGTCCAGATTTGTACATTTTACACCATCTGAGATTCGAATTAGCATATCGCAATAACTACTTGTTCTACCCCATTATATTTTCTGAACGGCAATCTCACAAGGAATCCAAATGTGCTATTTGAATTTAGATAGGACCTAATTGTAACATGTTGTGATTAAGAATGTTCAAAAAATGTCCATATTTTTCATATTTTGATTTAAGCTCGATAATATTTTTATACCTATCCAATCATAATTTTACTGTGCATATTAGTTCCTCATGCCATTACCCATCAGAACATAATGGTTGCCAATGGTAACTTGTTGATACAACCGTCCACGGTTTCGTTCCCTGTATAAAATCCAACTTTCTTGACCACGTCTTTGATGACGTATCCAGGGTAATAAATCACCATTTATCTGATTTATTTTACACCAACTGTGTCTTGCCAGCGCGTGCTACCATTTCCACCGCTGTCTTAAGCATAGCTCAAGGATCTTTAGTCTGGGTGTAACTAGAAGCCCTATATACTACTTTTGAAGATGTTCTTGTTTTAAGAAATTCCAACTTTTAATTTCAATTTGTCATAAAAAACTAGTGCTATATCATATTTTATAAAAACAAAAGTTCAAATTTCGAAGAAAAAAATTACATTATATTATCCAAAGAGCAGATTTTAGTTTTAAAACTAGCCCAAATCTGGCGGAAAGTCACCACGTTAGCCAAGTCATGTGGCAACACTGCAGCGCCTCAGGCTTGTTTATAGTTCAACCGCTGCCACACTCAAGGTCCCCCAGCATGCGGTCAATGGTTTTGGATGGATGTAATCTTGGGTGGAACTTACTAATACTAGCGTCATGGCCAGTTCAACCTGTCAAACTTGGGCTAAAACCTTACAGGCAACTAGAATGTAATATCAAGAAGTAAATGAACACAAACGTTTAAATTTCATAAATATTAGAGTTTACAAGTATATTTTTAGAGGTATGCCCCCTATCCTGATTTAAACGCCATTTTTGAATCCCCTTATTTGAGAGCTTTCCACAAATATATAATTTTGCTATCATCGGTCAAATACTTTTTTTGTTATAGTCATGTACGTAAAACCAATGAATTAGGGCAATTTCACTGTGTAGCGAATAGGGGAAAGCCAAGGACAATGCAATCGATTCATGATTACAATTGTTACATAATAGTTGTCAAGTTTGTTGAAACAGAATCTTATAGAATATAAAATAATCTATAAAATGAGAGCAAAATCATGTTCGTACCATGCTGGATTGAGGAGTTATTGTAAATTGAACGTATATATACTCATATGAATAGCCAATTCAAATGCAGCTTGATGTAAATTGTTTCACTCCCATCTTTATCAGGGATACAATAATTCTTACAATGTCACTCATTGGTGCAATAAATGATGTATCCATCTTACTGACCAATAGGCCGGTAGTTCTAAGGGGGTTAATTAGAGAGCGATGGATGGTTCGTCACCAAAATGCAACGCCACCACCCTTTTTGGGTGGTGAGTTCAAAACACATGGCCATAGTCGATGTCACATGTAACGTCGCAGCAAGCGATCAAACATAAGCTTGCCTGTCGGTATGCTCGCGCATTGTCTGAAGTTCGAAGGGGTCGTCCATTATAAACCATACAATAAACCAAACCAGTCGTCTGTATACGACAGCAGTCAATGCAACAGTCAATGCATGTCAATGCAACAGGCAATGCAGGCAATGCATGTCAATGCAACAGGCAAATGCAACAGACAATGCATGCTCCCCATGCATTGAATACGTGAGTGTCAGTATTATTATAAAGCTCTTTTGAGCAGATTCAGTCACAAGTCCATTGCCAAGATACAAGAAAAACCGACACCTCTTTCTAAGCCCTGCCTTAATCATGACAATCTTGTTGTTTGCCATGAAGCAGAATTAATCTACAATCCTGGAAAAAAGTCTTGGAACGCTCACTCATTTAACAACGGTAAACTATCACCCCCCTCCCCCCCCCCCCCCCCCCCCCCCGTGCAATGTTGAGGAATGTTCATGTCTTCAGCAGTTGTTCAAGGTGTCCCAACATTGATCGATGGGGTGTAGGGGGGGAAATTGTTGTCTAAAATGTCCTATCAAAATAAACAACATTTAAAGATCAGCAAACAAATTGTGCACATATGATCAAAATGTGTAAAGCGTTCCAAGGACTTTTTTCAAAGATTGTAGTTCATCTTCGGAAAAATGAACCCCTTTTCACTATTCCATGCGCAATTTTTGTTCACCCTGTGCGCCCCATACAGTATATTTGCAATCAATTGATTACGGTACTGATTAAACATGTATACGTTTGTTTCATAGATCCATCGGACCGTGTTGTGGTTGGACTCTCGATCGCTGGCATGATCGGTTTGGTGGCCATGGCTGTCATCCTTTTATTTCTTATTTGCCATAGAAAGAGGAAAAAAGTAGATTCGTCATCGGATCACAGTATACTGTCTTCCGTTGGTAGTAATACTCAGTGTAGTAATGGATACACGCAGGCTAACCGGCAGGATTCAGAGGACTCTCCAGTGACAGTGTACACGCTGGTTCCCCCAGCAAGACCACCTTACTCTTTGACGAACAGGTCGAGCTACCTGATGCATCGGCACCCGCCCCCACCATATCCTACTGATCAAATTCTGGAGTGTCGCCCGCAATGTTATCAACTACCACATCAACAGTCTGAGGTAGGACAATCATTAGTGTCAAGCACAGAACACATGTCACTTGTGCCTTCGGAACCTCCCTCATACACTCCACCAGCTGTACACATTGTGGCAGACGCTACACATCAGAGGGTCTCTTATTGTAAGGCGAAGGAAAGACCTCTAAAAGACACAACATTACATTGTTAGTACATCAATTGTGTATTCGGAATTGTGTCCATGTATTTGTATGTCTGTCGTCTAGTATTAGTGCACTAACATCACCACTACAAGTGCACGGATGTCGCATTTGCACAATGATTGCAGAAAACGCACGCTTTAGCCGTAATTGTTGCACTTACGGGTTTACGGTTGGCATTTCAGCAAGATTGGCGTTTTACAATATTGCATAAATCATCAGCGAGCAAACACTTATAATGTACATGACTGGGATTGGGAATAGGTACATGTACATGTATATGGTTGGTAGGGATGTACTAACATCGCCACTACACAACAAGTGCACGAAGGTCGAATTTGCACAATGATTGCAGACGCACGCTTTAGCCTTACTTGTTGATTGCATTATAAAAGGATGGTTTACGGTTGGTATTTCAGCAAGATTGGCGTTTATAATATTGCATAAATCAGCAAGCAAACACTATTTATATGGATGGAAAGTAAGAACAAGTAAAATTATTTTGGAACATGGTTGATTCTGGGATGTATATATTTGTCTAATCTAAAGGTCAACCAATCCACATTGCATTGATCATGAACTTCATACACCTGTTTGATCGTTTGTATTTTTATATTTACTTAAAATGAATAAAATAAAATAAATTGAAAAGTAGCCTAAATAATACTTGGAATCTCAAAGGCAGTTTTAGTTTAAAATTCCAATTATGTTATTGTCATTTCTATTTGTCATTTCTATTGATTGCCGGTGATTCATAGTGCAACCAAGTCGCATACTAACATTGTAAACCTGAGCAATGATTTTACTTTGGATCCAGAGATGTTCATGACCTTCTTCACTAGCATGTTCAGCCTGAGCCGAACTACCTTTCTTGCCTTAAAATTTAGTTATTCTGTGTGCAGACAATCTAAGCTTAAGGCCTTTTGATTTGACCAATGTATTGTTCGCCACAACTACATGGTTAGCTAGCTATACACCTAAGGGAACAGTTCCATTTGTACGCGATAAATTTATCGCGACTGTATCGGGGCCTGATATGTTTTGGACCCGATGTTTTTCAAGTTGATTCGCGATAAAATAGTCATCAGGCCCCGATAAAATAGACATCGGGGCCCGATACGAGGCCTCTGCCATACCCTGGGGTATGTTTAGCAAATAGAGCGGGACATTGTTTAGCAAATACACGTGGATAATACAATTTACGTTAAACATCCATAATCAATAACATTATCTCTAAAAACATGAAATGCTGAATTTGTACCTTACAACTAGAATAAATAACCCGAAGCTCTATTTACATACCGACCACTTATCTTTCGTTATGTCTAAACAAGCGGTAATACGCTACTCGATAAATAATCATTTGCTACTCGCAACTGTACGCGATAAAAATCTCATCGGGGCCTGATAGAAAAACTCATCGGGGCCCGGAACATTCTCGCAATTTTTATCGCGTACAAATGGAACTGCTCCCTAAGGTGAACGACACATGGGCAGAAGATCTTTAGGGTTGCTGACAGTATCGAGTCGAGTTGGTATAGGTTTTAACACAGGCACGATTTAAAAATCGAGACACCTTTGACAAAAAGGCATGAGCGTGATACATACATGTGTAGTAATATTCTACTATCTTTTCTTGGATTAGATTAGCACTCTGTCTTAGTCACTAGTTCACTCTTAGGCTTCTCAAACTTTGTCTTTTAATGGCTCTGTGTATGAGTGTGGAGGGATAGCCATTTTTGTTCAACTTTGTTTTCCAATTATGTTTTAACTTATTGTTGCTATGTTCATTGTTGTATACCGTATGGCAACCAGGGACCGACCAATCAGGTAATTTTGTATGATAATTAAAATCTGGAATTTTTTTTTAAAAATCGGGTTCTAAGATTTTGTAATCTTACAACGGTATCGCAAGTTTGCGCTTTTCCAAGTTTCGAAATATCGGGCATTAAAAATCACATAACAGAGGGCGCTTTACATTAGTCAACAAACCTTCACATCCAATTTTTTAACATTTATAATAATTATTGTATTTTATAATCAAAGTTTTGCTAAGATAAATGCGGGGATAAATGAAGTAAATGGCATGACTTAATATGTTGTATACCGTTGCAATGGCAAATCGCTAAATATCGCATGGTGAAAAACAAAAAAATACAAAAGAAATACACCACAATTACGAAATATGAATCAAATTTCATAGTAAATGTAAATTCAATATCTATATAATACCATTTTTGAATATAAGATGTATTACTACGCCTTTGATAATAATTGTTTCCCAAATTTAGTTAAAAATCACTGTTTGAAAAATATTACACGTTAATCTATAAATACTTAATACAAAACCGCAATTTTGATACAAGTTCGTCCCATCGATATAACATTGTTCAATCACAACATTAAAATGGAATGTCCGTTTTCAGTCAAATAAAAAGCATATTGAAGTTAACATTTTACTGCATACGATGTTTGCAATATCTCATACCCCCACCCCCACCTCTCGCTATGGTTTCACAACACTAAATCACGGTCTTGTCCTGCCCCCTTTGAGGCAATAGTCCAAAACCGGCCCGTTGCTATGCCGAAACGGGAGACCTATTATAAATTACAGTTTAAAATTAGGGTATTTATTACATGTTATGGAGAAATTAATATAGTGTGAATTTTGACAGACACATCAGCGTTCTTCAGGTCCAAAAAGATTGATGCAATGATGATTTTTTCAATATTTTAACAGAGACATTTGTGTTCAGGTCATTTCCGGTAGCTGACGCCATCATCTAAATCAACAATTGCGTGTGACCAGGAAAACCCAACTTGTACTTTTTAAAAAGGCTCTAGTTCAAAAAGATGCCGGTTACCCCCATATATGAGTTGTTGAGTTGGTAGTCATGGCTTTCATCTTCAAGTTGAAACCAAATTTCAAGATACCAGTTTCTTATAACGTCGAGAAATATCCATTTTAAAATTGAGCATTTCACGTGTAAACCTATTGGAGATGTATTTGGTGGTGTGCAACCCTACGCTACTGTCCACATATCTGAACCTGGCCACTGGTTTCATAAGGATACGAGTGCCTGTGTTTCAAAATGCTCCTGAACATTACGGTTCCGTGCCCTGTATAAAATCCAACTTTCTTTGATGACGTATCCAGGGTAATAAATCATCCCCTCCTACACCATTTATCTGATTTATGTTACACCACCTGTGTCTTGCCAGCATGCGTGCTACCATTTCCACCGCTATCCTAAGCATAGCTCAAGGCGCTTTAGTGTTGGTGTAACTGGCAGCTCTATAGTATACTACTTTTGAAAATGTTCTTGTGATAACAAATTCCAACTTTTAATTTCAATTTGTCATAAAAACTTGTGCTATATCATATTTTATAAAAACAAATGTTCAAATTTCGAAATGTGTCAATAAAATAAACTTATGATACTTAAACTGTAAGTCTTACAACTTTCTCATGAAAAATTTCAAACATGTGGGTCATTTGTATCATGTAATTTCAGTACTATAAACATCATGGTATATGGGCACTGAAAATTGACAAGAATCAGCATTATAAATCAAGCGCCAATATTAACACTGTTAACGCATGCATCTTAATGCATACCATAAACTTGTCTTTCAAATTTCCCGCCATTGTAACATTTATTTCCCTAACCAGTGCCCTGAGATCACGGTATTCACAGTGCTGAAATATAATGATAAAAATGACCTACGTGTTCGAAAATTTCTGTGAGAAAAGAGTAAGACTTACAGTTTAAGTATCATAAGTTTGTTTTACTGACACATGTCACGGTTCAGAGATTTTCAATGGTTGCAGGTATTTGTGTGGTGGCATGGGAAAACCCTTCACATGGTCATTTTCTAGCAACTTAGTTTTTTCTTTGGCAGGGAGCTTCATACTCTACTGAGTATAGGACTGTTTCAATTTTTCAGAAATTCCATCTAGAACTACAGTTATAGTATTTTAAAGTCGGCAAGTTTAAACGCAACACTAAAAATTGAAATTGACGATTCAAAGGTGTACACAAAATCTTTTAAATGCTCTAATAATAATAAAACTACATTGTTATATCACACAGCTTGTCATATGAAAAGGACTTTTGATATGAACCTAGTTTTTTGCGATGTTAGTAACAATTGTAAGTTCTTCACTTTAAAAATCTTTACAATGCATTGTCGGAATTCACAAGTGGTTACCATGGTTGTCATTTTACGTAAACATAGCATTTTACACATAAAATTTGATAAACAAGGTTCAGAAAAGTACTAAAATAAACTTTTAACATCTGGAATTTTGCATAAAAACTCCTGGAGACTAAAGTTCAAGGTATAATCTCTATCTTGGGACCAAAGTTGGAAAATTGACTTGGAACTCATTTGTTAGAAATATTTTGGTATGACCCAGATATCTCAATATTAACACTAGCGACTTCCGACAGGTTTTCCCATACCACCACACATTTATTGAATGCCCCTCGTATTTAATACATCTACTAGCTTTTCATGAAACATAAAAGTGAGAATAACCCGTAGAAAATAGTATCAAATAGTCAAAGAATATCTTTAATTAACAACTTAATGTCGGTCTAAAAACAACTGTCAAATATTGTGGTGTATTTCATAAAGGTTCAACAAACATTTCTGGAGCCTTTTTATCAGCGAGTGGAGTCCTGACTACTGTAGCTAACCATTACTTATAGGTCACATGTCGTTAAACGTGCTTCGGTTTCATCCACACTTTTTCTTCTTCCTCAAAATATTTGTGGGTGTTAATTGCAAGGGAAACTCATATTCCTGCACGTTACCTTATATATATTTTGTACTTCAATGATCACACACTCATGAACTTGAAGAAAAATGTAAAGTTGGAAAACCCAGTCGCTTCATAAGCGAGAAAATTGACGTTTTGTAACACCCCTTTAACATGTAAAAGAATAGGGAACCGTTTTTAGTGGCGTGGAATAACGAGTGCCACGACCTTCAAATGGGCTCAACGAAAAAGAGAAAAAAAAGAAAAACAATTATTATATTTATTGCAATTTTACGAGTACAACGCGCGGTTTCTGTACACATTTCTGTGGATTTATCGTTTTGGCAAAACATGGCTTTTACAATCATTTGTATGCATGAATGTAAAAAATAGGCCTATATCAATGGTAAACAAAAATTAGGCTTATTTCATTCGTAAATACCTTAGTTTGCATCACGTCGCTTGTTCTTGACAAAAAGAAAAACAGTTATACCCGCTGAAATCATCAGATGTAAATAAATCATCGGATGTAGCCATCGGATGTAAGGCGGAAGAAGTGGGTGTGCGGACGTGCGGCAGGAGTAACCAAAATAATGTATTGCATTCGGAACAACTTACGTCCGGGAGGTATTAACTGCCCGTGTGGATTTAGAGCAAATTTGATTCAATAGCAAGACGATTTACTTCATGCTCTGGATAAAATTCGGGATCATAAAGATTAATCAACTACATGGTAAAGATGGTAAAATGTTAGATACAGTGAAGTTAAGAAGTAAAATAATGGAATATTTAGCTCTTATCAATGCAATTCCTAAAGATTGAAAGTATAAAACATCCGCACATGGATATCAAATGTATTTTTACAGATGTACGGACATAGATAAGACAACAGTAAAACACTTCTAGAAAAGAACTGATGTAAAAAGATATGCCAACATTTCTGGCAGAGAAAATATCCGAACATTTCTTTTAACATGTTCAAATGGAATAACATGGTATATTATCCCATCTATAACAAATGAGGGCAGATTGATATCACTAAATTGGAAAATCAGTAGTTATAATCCTTCTGTATAATATTAGTAAAAATCCTTCTGTATAAAATTAAAAAAATAGAAAATAATGATTTTTTATATAATGTAATTAGAAGGATTAGGATTAGAACATCTCTGTAAGAAAATAAAGATTGATTGAAGGTTCTCTATTCCAAAAATAAAAAGGTTCTCAAATCTGACGGTACTATAGTCCGAAAATGAAATAGGTTCTATAATCCGAATTTTTTTAAATGGTAAAAAAAGGTTCCCTAGCCCGAAATTAGAAAAGGTTTTATAGTACGAATATTAAAAAGGTTCTTTAATCTGAATATTCTGAAAGGTGCTATAGTTCGAACACTGGAAACGGGTTCTCTATTCGAAAGTTAAAAATGGTTTTCTAGATCGATTTTTTTTTTTTAAAAGGTCCCATAGTTCGAAATTTCAAAAGGGTTCTCTAGTCCGAAAAGGTTTCACTGTTCTTTAATCCGAATCAGAAACAATATTCTATAATCCGAAATTTGAAATAGCTTACTTATTTGTAGCGCGCCCTCTAGAGATAACGGGAAAGCTCATTTTGGAAACATTGCCTCTTTTATTAAAAAAAAAGCTATATGAAACAAGAATCGTATCGCAAAGTGTTAGTATTAAGTGAATTAAAATTCAAAATAATTTGTCGGATTAGAGGACCTTTTTATCAATTCGAACTGAACCCGTTTAAAGATTCGGACTAAAGAGCCTTTTTTAATTCGGATTAAAGAATCTTAATATTCAATATTCGCACTAAAGAACCTTTTTTAAGTAGTCGGATTGCCGAAAGTTTTTCAATAATCGGATTATAAAACATGATCATGGTATTAGGACTTAAAATAGAACCTTAATTATTGTTGACTATAGAACATTCGTACTATAGAACTTGTTTCTATTTATAATAATAATAATAATAAACAAGCTCTTATTAGCGCCCAATACACAAAGACTTCTAGGCGCTTTACAATAAAAGATTACTTACAACAAAACAAGTCAATTACATTAACTAACACTTAATATAAAACATGATTACAAAGTGACCTATTAGTTACAAGATGATAAAAACAACATTACCGGGCAAAAAAATGTTAGGTTTTAAAGTCCAACCGTGACTTCAGCGCCATTATAAACTGCTCACAAAAAGTATCGAAACACTTAGAAATGATCCAATATATAACGGCTCGAAAGAGTATGCATTAATCGAAGCAAATAACCAAGTGCATAATTTTGTTCTGCGTATTTTGACACCTCGATCGATGAGATACGATGTTGCGGAGCGGAGTTATTGTCATTTGAATGGTCGTGGGTCCAGTTTCAAAAGTGACAATCACCCTATAGAAAGAGGTTTGCATTACTGTTTAGAATGATCAGATTCGTGATTTTCAATAGGGATGAGTGTCACCTTGGAAACTGGACCCACGATCATTGAAATGACAAGTATCTCAACGATTGAGGTGTCAAAATACGCAGAACAAAATTATGCACTTGGTTATTTGCTTCGATTAATGCATACCTTTTCGAGCCGTTATATATTGGATCATTTCTAAGTGTTTCGATACTTTTTGTGAGCAGTTTAGTCATCATCTACAGTGGCATTAAATGGATTGGAACGTATATCCTGCCAGACGATCAAAACAACCACATTCCATTGTACAACATTGCTTGCTTTTCCTGCAGATGCAATTTGCGTGGCATGGTGTTTTGCAGTTGCATGTGATCAGTCTTACACAAGAGGAAGGAAGCGCTGACTTATCCATGAGTGTTGTTATCAAAAGACCTTTTTGCATACATCAACCATGATTTTCTACTGCAGGCAGAGTTGGAAAACCAATATCAGCCTTTTGCCAACCAGACATCTGGTAGAATGCACGCAAAAGATGAAACACTAGTCGGTGGTAGTTTCTCGGGGTCAGCAGTTTTTGTAAAAAGCTTCACCCTGAGCTGATCAACTGATGTGATATCCAATTCGCATATAACTTGCATACGAATTCATCTCCTGATTTTCAAAAGGCCTGCATCGCAATCATTTTCGGCATTGAAGGAAGTAAGAAGGTATGATTGTTGTTTCAATAAAACCTTTGTGATATTCATTGTGATATCCATTGTGATATCAATGCACCATTTAATAACAGCTGGTATAGGTAGTATTCTGTTACAGTAGTACTCTCATTTTCTGTAGCTACACACAGAAAACTATGTTTAAAAAAATTATGTAAATATAGAACTCAATAATTATTATGTAAGAGTTTACATAAAACATGTAATATATACCCAAGCTTGTGTAAATTCCTATGCAAAAGCTTTACACAACTGTTTACATAGTATTATGGAGTTCTATTTTTACACAGATTGTGTATTTTTTACATAATTTGTGTAATTTTTTTACATAGTGTTTTCTGTGTGTAGGCTCTTTCGACTTCACGAATAACTGATCGGCAGATTAGGAGGGAGTGTGATTAAATGAAAATACGAGGAAAAAACTCTCCACATATATTTCTATCAAAAGGTCTTAACAATATATGTATGGACTCAAATAATGTATATGTATATTATATACGATAATTTTTTCAGCTAGATTGTGGCCTTTTAATGTTGTTTATTGCAACATTTTAACATTGGCCTATATACATAATACATTAGACGCAAACTAAAAAGGGATTTTGTGTTCAGCTAAGGTTAGTGACATTGATTGTGGATGGCAACGCCATTATGAAAATACGTTGATTTTTCCGTAGTCAATGGATCGATGACATATTATAGCAATGTACTATATTCAGCGAAATTATTTTACAAAATAACCGGCTGAGATTCATTATTTCTTTAAAAATATGACACTACAACAAATCTTACACCCCTAGTGATTCCTGATAATAATTATAAGATTCAAATAACTTGTTTTGGTTACATTTACATCGTGAGCAAGAGGGGTGCCACGCTTATGTACAGTGTATATGAGTGATAAGATCGCTGTCAGTCAACCCACGTGCAAGTTTTAGGTTGAATGTAAAATAAATTACATTATGGTTTACTGCACAAATAGGACAGATCAATTCCTATTAAATAATAATAAAATCGTAGCTAATTCATAGCTTTTAAAAAGGGTTAGGGGAGGATGGGGCAACTTTGTCCATTTAATCATATTTCATGATATAAAAGATGAAAGCGCGTGCAAATATTTATCGAATTGCTATGAAAATATCACCCATGTAACTGAAGTTAAATTGTATATTATATACCCCTATCTTTAATGATTTGAATTACTTCATATAATCATAATTTAGCACTTATGATAAACTATTTTGATAATAAGCAAGCTTTTCATGTCACAGGGATGACAATGATAACCCAATGGTTAATATACACATAGCAGTAAATGAAATGCATAAATCATGGTATTTCGTCATTGGAAATATCTTTACAGACACCTGGCTATTCAAAATATAATAGAGATATAATTCATAATACCGAGGTTTTAAACCATTCTAAAGCAATTTCATGCCACATTGTAATAATTCAATAGCAGAAATTGTGGTATTAGGCCCAAAATGCCTAAGAACCAATAGGAATATGAATTGTTTCCTATTCTATTCACATTTTAATACCGAGTCATGTTTCATTGACACTTAACAACTAATTTTCAAAATTAATTTTTCCATTTTAATAACGTTTTTGCAGGTGGACCAGTTGCCCCATACCCCACTTGCCCCAACAAATACTCTGACACAGCACTTTGTCGAGATTAAAAATAGTCAAGCACGCCTTTGACAAAATACATTTTACGCCAAAATGTTTCAAAACATACCACCATTTGTCATAATAATCAGGTTCCAAAACCTTCCAGAAAAAAGGCAAAACTGCATTTTTGTTTTTAGCCATTACACAGTTTTCGAAGCTAACGAGCATCTTTGAATTCACAATTATTACGGCGTTTTTGTCCTACAAGTAGACGAAGGTCTTTAGTTCAAGTAAGAATTGGTATACTTTGTTATAAACCAATAACGCTACCAAAATAATACCAGTGATAATGATTTGATTTGTAGCATTCTTTAAATGGTAATATTGACCTCGAATCCAAACCACCAATGTCCAAGTTAAGCAACATGCGCCATTTTCCGGTCGTTACAAAATCGACCTGAATGGTTCTTGAGCGTCAAGTATAATTTCTGAAAGATTCGTTACACGACAACAAAGGTAGTTAATCGACCCAGTTCATTAATAGGGCGAGGACAGGGCGTCTATAGTTATGTGGGAAGTATCTTTAGGTCAAAATCCCGGTTTCTATAGGTCGCAAATTCACTGTTATGGAGGGCGCTCCGACATTGCTCAAGTACCCAGAGGATGTTCCTGTTGCCTACAAAGTGAAGAAACTAAGTGAAGAAACTATCTAAATTTATCTTATAATAATTGCTTCAACTCGCGCGCCGATGTCCATCGACGTCGGCCGATGCGCAACGACAGGAGTATGAACGCACCTTTTAAGAGTGCACTACACTAAATATATAATGAGGAGCAGTGGCGTAACCAGCGCCCCCCCCCCCCCCCCCCCCCCCGCTTGCCCCCTCAAATGAAATCAAAAATGTTCGCTCGCGTAGCGCGCATGTCTTCCGAAAATGCAATATTCTATGGTACAAGCTTGTTTAGAGCCGAAATGTAGCTCAATCGTGCAAAAGTAGGTGTAAAGTCCAAAATTTTCGCGCGTTACGCGCGTATTTCTTTACACTGGAATGGAACCCACCCATTAGGAGCCCCCCCCCCCCCCATTTCAAGTCACTGCCCCTTCTTGCCCCTCCCCCCTCCCCAAATGAAAAAGTCTAGATACGCCACTGATGAGGAGCCCTTAAAAAGTGTCTTTAAATCAAATCCAAATAATTAAAGAGATAATAAAGTACACTTAATAGAGTGAACGATTGGGAGTACTAGCCTATATGTACCTGTCTACAGCTTTAGGTGAGAACATATTTTTATATTTTAGCAAATAGCCCTCTAAATGGTACCATTGCACTGTTTAGTGGTCAGTAGTGATGATGCGGAACTCCTTTTCAAATATAGTCATACAATATTTAGCTTACGAAATTAACGACACACACCTTAACCCTAACTCTACCCCCCACTTTTTCAGATTTTTTCATCAACGTGGAAAATCGACCAAAATATCCCCCCGATCCCCCCGGGATTTGATCCAGGGACCTCCAGCACGTGGAGCTTCCAATCCCCCGCTACACCACGGTTTCCAATCACAGTCTGGGCAGTGTATTGACCAGACTGTATGGAATGGTTCCATTTTTTCAGCGAAAAACTTCCACGCCGGGTGGTACCAACGTGCCCAGTCGTGGTATATTGTGGTATATGGCAGTGTTAGGGTTAATGACCAACTTGAAGTAAGGAAACATTTAATAACAATATCGAATCCTGTGCATATCTATAGGTCAATCTTAAAAGTATAGCTAGACATTGATTCCACGGAGCAATATGATTTGATGAGCATATCGTATAGAATATGATTTGCATACACTCTATAAAGGTTTTACATAGGCCTACCAGAATTCGGGTGGTGGGGGTGGTCACTGCAAAAAGTAAATATTTACTCAACATTTTACACAACGTTGTTTAAGTATGCAACCGTAAAATGTGCCCAACACCGTTGGATAACATGTTTTCACCAACAGTTGAACAATTCTAGTTACTCAAAAGTTGGGGAATTATATTCACTCAACAGTTGTTCAAGTATGCAACAGCTCAACTGTTGAGCATTTTTTTAACCATTTGTTGAGTGTTTTATTGTTTATTGGTTGTGGGCTTTTATTTAGTGATTTTGGGGGTATTTTAAACCTATACGAACATGACGAAATAAGCTTATTACATGGACGACCACAGAGATTTAGACCGATCTATCACATCATCTTCTTGACAGACCAAGCTTCAAACATTCAAAACCGGACTCACGAAACGCCTGTCAGATGTCACAAACTCTAATGTTGATGCGGATTCACCGTTTTATTTACCAGATTATAAATCTCGTGCAAACAGCTGCTCGTGCACAAGTAGTCGACTTTGTATACCTTGTATAATTTCACTGTCACACACAATCGAACAACACCCTCTGATACTTCCCATCCGAGAACCGACCAAATACGTGTATTGGTCGGTTCTCGGGTGGGAGCGGTTTTCGGCAAGGCGAATTATCAGAGGGTGCTGTTCGAGTGTGTGACAGTGAAATTATAAACGGTATACGAAAAAGACTAGTGCACAAGACGCCATAATGATTGAATGAACTTACATCAACTGTTGCTTGATTTTCCTCAATGCGCCAAAGTGGAATATTTTTACGCAACATATTTTAGCAACAGAAACAGTTTCCACCAACTAAAGGACATTGTTTTCGACAACGCCTAACTTTCTACGTACATATTGAATGAATTTTAATCAACACGTCAACCAACGGGATGATATAAGTACTGTTAGCAACGTATTTTAAGCAATCTTTTTGCAGTGTAAGCACACATCCGCTCCCGGTGTATTATGATTTATTCATAGGCCAGAATTAGATTTAATGTGTCCTTCCTCATCCATCAGAAAGTCGATTTGATTTTTTTTTTTGATTTTTTTTAAATTTTAAACTCGACCAAGTGCAGTCAGCACGCAAGGATCGCTTTCAATGAGTGACCATGCCGATTTCTAACCCGAACAAAGATCGATTTCAGGATGTCTGCCTTGCGCTAAATGCCTATGTCAACCTTACGACAATTTAGTTTTACCAATATACATTGCGGTAGGGTCAGTTGGCAGCCAAGTTGGCGAGGTAGGTAGAATCACCGTAATTTTCTTAATAAATGGAACCAAATTTGACAATTTTTGCTCCACAAACAGTGATTTTATCGCTACTTTTAGAATCTAACGACTTTTGTGACTTTGCTTCTTGTAACCATTCACTTGACCGGACTAAGATTCGTACGTTATTTCAAGAGCAATTTTCGGACTAACGGGAGTTTAAACCCTAATTCCATATCAAAAACATTGAGGCCCGACTTCAATTTTGATGAGAAAAACGAGTCTGATTTTCAGCGATTTTCGGTCAGAAAACGAAACTTACGATCACCCGTTACCGTGATGTATGATAGCTTACAAAATCAAATAATGCAATGTATGTCTTCATTCATGACTTTATAATAGATTAGTTTTACTCTTAGAATAGCCCTAGTTAGGCTAGTACATATAAACTGCTCACAAAAAGTATCGAAACACTTCAACAAATGATCCAATACATAACGGCTCGAAAGGGTAGGCATTAATCGAAGCAAATAACCAAGTGCATAATTTTGTTCTGCGTATTTTGACACCTCGATCATTGAGATACGATGTTGCGGAGCGGAGTTATTGTCGTTTCAATGATCGTGGGTCCAGTTTTTAAAATGATACTCGTCCCTTTCTAAGTGTTTCGATACTTTTTGTGAGCAGTTTAGTAATTTAACTAAAAAGTATTTTCTACTACTAGAAAGAGTAAGACTTTGGTAAGACTTTTCATGATGGTTGTAACTTTAGGTAGAGTCTTCCTTGAACATTTTTTTGTTGTAAAATGTACGCCTTTTTCCTTTTTCTTTTTTTCTTTAAAATTATGTTCATTCTCATGATGATGTGGCATGCCTGCTTCTTATCAAAACCATCCATCTAGGCTATGACATTGTCTGTTGACAGTTGCAGCCAGTCACTGCCAGTGCAATGATTCTTTTTAAAAATTCAATATCTCAAAATATAGGCCCCTATTATAAGTTAATTTGTGACTGATGGATGATTAAATTTATTTTAATTATGAAAATAAAAATGAAGTCATGATAGTTTTAATTTGAATTGTTGCTTTGAATTGACTTACTGTAGGCCTACAAGAAAATGATTATGATAATAAAACTTAATTTCTATAGTCATTACTATATAATTCAAATTTCAAAACCCAAAATTGTCGATCATCAGGGAATATTACTATGTTTGCATTATTCAAATAATACCACCCAGTTTGTAAATGTCGTTACTAGGGTTTAATTTCATTGATTCACTTATGCAATTCAAGCCCATATGAGACTGAGTGGTATTATTATAAACAGTGCAGTTGATATTGTGTTTACACGATCACTGTAAGGGTTTGGTTTGAACTGTTAAGGAATTTATAAAAAATGTTCCCGCCGCCCCCCCCCCCCCCCCCCCCCACCACTTCAATATCATGCGCACGCCACTGAAATCAATCCTGGTATTATTTATTGTTTATTATATTTTTGAATGAGCTCCATTTCCTCCTTTCTCCCACCTCATGCCCGACACCCCCCCCCCCCACCCCACCTCCAAATAAGATCGGGAAAAGTAGCAGAGAGGAAACGAAAATCCACTCGACCCGCAAAATATCAACATGTTACAAGTTAATTATAAATAAGTCACTAACATTGCCCTTTTGTAAAGTAACGACACTACGAGGGGGAGGGGCTCCAAGGCATGACATTTTGTCTCCCCCTCCCCAAGTCAGCACAAACCCCCCACTCCATTTTGTCCCAAACACTCTTGAACATGCTGGGGATAAACTATTGGTCGGAAACGTCAAAATCGGAGCAAATTCAGGCAAGTTGTACACAAAGTGAAAATATTCCTGCGCATTTAGTCCCCCCCCCCCCCCCCCCAACCTCCGATTTGCTTTCTTGCCCACAACTAAATAATATATTTTCTTTTTGATCATGACATTTTTCATCAATTTCATGCTACATTAGGGCCGAAGTTTAGTTGGGCTTTAGTTATGATAATTCAGAAACATAATCTGTTTAAATTTCGTACGTTCAGTTTATTTTCGTTGATATTATTAAAATATGAATTTAAATAATACTGTAGAAAGTTATTTAATTATTTTGGAACAATAATGATTAATTTAATAAAAATAAAAAAAGTAAACCACAGTACCAAATCTAAAATTTAACTTGAAGCGATCACGTACGACCCTGTCTGAAAGCGCACCATGTGATCAGTAACAACCAATCGACGCTACGACATGAATTTAGCTTGAGACCAGATTCGGGCAGCTATATTATAACCATTCACTTGACCGGACTAATTAATTTTAAAATATTTTAAGCATGTTTCTAGTTACAAAAGACTATGAATATTAGGATACCATAGATGAAATTGGTACCTGATTCTTCAACAAAAGTGAATAATTTACCGTGGATTTGGCTTTAGTTTCGTCAAGTTTTTCTCGAATTTTCTCTGTGTGATATGGCAATAATTTGCACCGAAAATCCAACATGTCATGAAGTTCACAGATAATGTTAGATATATTATTTGCATCACATGCCTTTTAATTTTACAATTTCATGGCAAATGTTTTGGAAATGTATGATTATAATCATGAAAAGAGCTCATTTACATCGTGCTATAATGAGGTCAACTCTGACTACGAAGCCATATCGCCACGGGTGAGTACTTCCGGGTCGCTGTGTGTGGGTTAGAAACGGCATTGTGCGCGACTGCATACTGACTGAGTGCACCAATGAGTGACACATAACATAAGAATAGCGCTGACTCGATAGTTAAGTGAGGGGCAAATCAAAATGTTGAGAGCTCAAAACCGGTAGTGTGGAGCCGTAGTCCCAGTAGTCCGTCCTGTACTGGTTAGTATAGGGCACTCACCCAACACACGCAACATTAGTTTCACACTTCATTGCGTGCATATGGCTGCCGGACTATGACTCCAGGCGGAGGCAGGGGAGCCCCCCCCCCCCCCCCCCCCCCACCACCGCCAGAACGCTCGCCCCCTGATGCCCACCAAGTAATGACCAACTCTATGTACAGGCTGTCCCAAAATGATTAGTACCCATCGATGCCCAAAGTTCAATACATTTTTTTCATCATCAAAATCAATGGGATTAGATCCGGGTCTTTGCTATCATATTTGCTATACTCTACCCTTTTATTAGAATTGTTGATCATGAATATCGGACTTATTTTATTGAGGTAACACTCCATTGTGTAAGACATGGTGATTTCACCTTTTTGAAAAAGAAAAAACGTTTTTAAACAGCTTGTTTGATAGAAACTAATACATTCTCTCAATCGCTTGTCTGCTAATAGCTTTGGTTCCTTTCTATTTTAAACTGCTGTTGTATCATTGTTGTTCAAACCATTAATACTTCAGTTTGATTCAATTTGAAGAGTAAAAATGGATCGTCACGCATGAACGACCCCACGCCTTGTTTCTATAATGAGCTAGTTCTTAGGCTAAACTTGAGGGACATTTAAACAGGTAAAGACGTGGTCATGGGTAATTAGCAGTGGCTTACACAGCTAAAAAACGAACCGTGATACGCGTTAATCGTGCCTGATTAACGTGTGTTGATTGAAAAAACGACCAATTATTTAATCTTTCAAGAGTAAAATACGGGTAGTACCGTTAATCTCTGCCAGATTAAATGTAATTTTTTGTGAAAGAGTAATTGTTTCTATCGTTTTGCTGTATTTTACTCAAATTGCGATTAAAACTTAATCGCATTGCTTCACCGGTCGCGTCTTCCCCGTCAGTCACTCCTCGCGTGATTAAGAAATCAATACCATATGATTAAAACTTGCACGCACGTGGTTATTGTGTTCGCCATTTGCAATAGAGAGCCGTGCCGCAAGATGGACACGGAGATGAACACCAGTGAAATGGAGGTTTTGATGAATCTTTGGGGATTGCCTACACTCATTAATATATTCCAAGGTAAATGTTGTTCCATTTGTCAATGATTTAATTTAACTAGAGGGTGCGAGCTATTTATAGGCCTATTGAGTTTTAAGCTTTAAGCTTACATACTACAAAGCTTTAAGCTTACATACTACATACATAATATGAAGTTAAACTTTCGATCTCAACACAAGAAATATTTACCTGGAATTTTCAGGTGTTGCTACACCTTTCATCAGCAGACTAATGACTCGACTTGACCTTTTGGAGGTGTGACGTCAGAATCGGGTCATAGACTCTTGGTAATTTGTACCTGCCCCCGTCTACGTCAACTTCTGGTCTCTCCAAAAGACAAAACTGAGAAGAAGGACACTGTAGGCCCAGTGTACATGATCCCTTGTCAGGGTCAGACTACCCGGGGTCTTTGCTCCGAATCATACATCGGAGAAACCGAACGCTCATTAAAGACCCGGTTTCTAGAGCACAGGCGTCCTAGTTCCACCTCGTCCGAGGTATCCCAACACATCCATATTGAGTCACCAGGACACAGTGTTGACTTAGAGAAAGTCAAAATCTTGGATAGGGATCCTCGTTGGTTCGAGAGAGGTGTCAAGGAGGCTATTTACATCAGAGCCAACCAACCATCACTCAACAAAGACGGGGGCAGGTACAAATTACCAAGAGTCTATGACCCGATTCTGACGTCACACCTCCAAAAGGTCAAGTCGAGTCATTAGTCTGCTGATGAAAGGTGTAGCAACACCTGAAAATTCCAGGTAAATATTTCTTGTGTTGAGATCGAAAGTTTAACTTCATATTATTTATCACCAACACAGATGAACTTTCATTCTAATACTACATACATATGTAGTATATGTATGTAGTATGTAAGCTTAAAGCTTGATGGGACTCGGCAATTGCCGAGTCCCATCAAGCTTTAAGCTTAAAACTCAATAGTCCTATATATTAACAAATGGAACAATATTTACCTTGGAATATATTAATCAGTAGGTTTAATCTGGCCAAGAGTAAACTTTAATCTACCTATATCGATTAAAAATTAATCCAAAATCGAGTAGTTCCCTTTTTACTACCGTGTCGATTAATTTTTTAATCTGGCCAAGAGTAAAACTTTAATCTACCTATATCGATTAAAAATTAATCCAAAATCGAGTAGTTCCCTTTTTACTACCGTGTCGATTAATTTTTTAATCTGGCCAAGAGTAAAACTTTAATCTACCTATATCGATTAAAAATTAATCCAAAATCGAGTAGTTCCCTTTTTACTACCGTGTCGATTAAATTTTTGCTCGTTTTTGAGCAATTTTTTTTAGCTGTGTAGACTTTTTTTTCATATTGGGGATGCAATTTCCTACAAACTTGCTAAAAATGATATAATAATAATAATAATAAATACAATTTATCAAGCGCCTTATGTTGTAAACAATCGCAAGGCGCCTTACAAAAATGTGATATAGAAAACATAATTTACATATGTATAGTCCCCTAGTGTTTAACCTCACGAAATCCATTATCCAACGTGAAAATGAAATCTAAGCCACTGGTGATTCACCAAATACCACTTCATTTAAGTAGTCGCTAAACACTTGTCAAATAAAACAATGCACGGGGTCACTCAAGTGTGACAAACTTCTTTTACCCGTTAAATTGAATTAAGGATAATAATTATTAATGATTTGAACACCCATTACTAATAACAGTTACAACAAAAAGACACACAAGATTATATTGAGTAGACAAGAGATTATGAGAATACACAAGTTTCTTTCAATCAAGCTGTAATAGCACACACATTTTTAGCACTTTGTCAAAAAGGTAAAATCACCATGTTTTACATAATGTGTATCTTGAGTTTGATAAATCCGATATTCATGATCTAAAATTCTAATAAAAAAGTACAGTATGACAAAGATGATGTAAAAACAGCGGACCTAATCCTATCGATTTTGATGATGACAAAAATTATTGAACTTTGGGCATCGATGGGTACTAATCATTTTGGAACAGCCTGTATACAAACAAATAATTGGTTATGCCCCCCCCCCCTACCAGAATGCTTGTCCCCCTCTGATGCCCCCAAATGTAATGGCCAACTCTATGAATATATACAAAAAATAGTTGGTTATACCCCCTGATCACAGATCTGTCCCCTTCGTGCCCCCCCCCCCCCGCCCCCACCACCACCAATGAATGACCAACTCTATGCATACAAAAAAAATAGTTGGTTATGCCCCACCCCCCCCCCCCCCCCACCCCTCCTGCCAGAATGCTTTCCCCCCTTCTGATGGCCCCAAATGTAATGGCCAACTCTATGTATACAAAAAGAGTTGGTTATACCCCCCTGATCACAGATCTGTCCCCCTCGTGCCCCCCCCCCAACTGAAGGGCACCATGGCTCCTTTCACAGCTGAATAAGCTTCACTATATAGTAAAACTAAAGCTTACACCTTCCCAGACCAAAGAGAAAGTTGAAGCGTACATTTATGATGCAACTAAATTAAATGAATGTTTGTAAGATGGACGATTAGCTAGATAATTTCGATCAATAGGAGATGCATTTATGACCGACTTGTGTATATAATAAATAATAAATAAATATTCAACCTGGAATATTTGGTAGGTTTAAAGGTCCCTTGACCGACCATTTTAAGTTTTACTCGATAACTCGGTAACCAAACCTCGGAAGTGCAACAAACTGTACATTCTTGGAATCCTTGTGCTCAGACCAACAATTTGGTACGGTTTAGTGTAGCTTAATTTAAATGTTGACCCCATATGCAACCTTTTACGTTCTTACACCAGGAACGAGCAGTTTATGATTTTTGTTTTGAACATAGGACAGGACTACAATCCATTTGTTGCTCCAGTTTCTCAACCTACTGGATTTTTCTTAACAATAATCAATAGAAAAAGACTTATATGGTCGTGTGCCCTGAGTTGGGACCCCTTTGTGTGACATTATGCTAAAAATGGAAAAATCACATGGATTTTGCTTAAAACATTTTTAGCATTAAAACTATACATAGGAGTATAAGGAAAGTATACATTTCCTGAAAGCATACACGTTTCTAAATCTCACAATGACAATGTCAAGGTCATTATACAGGGTGGGTAGATAATATATAGGGTGCAAACATCAAGTAATGCACTAAAAATACAAAATTTTCACTGGTCATTTACATACCTTGATGATAAAATTATAATTTATTAAGCTGCATAAATCAAAAGTATACACTAGTATTACAAAGAAAAATGTTGCCACCTTTGTCTTTAGTTATAAAGGATACCTTATACAGGGTGGTCAAAATTTGTAACAATTTAAGTATGTGAAAACGTATTTCTGAAATAAAGTTAACCGTTATCATAATTTAGTGTCATAATAAATTTTAAATTGACGTTTGTAATAATATTGCACCAAACACAAACATATGACCAATAATTACCATGTTATACAGGGTGTAACAAGTGAAAGGCACATGTATGATCGAGTCCTCAATCCACGCGTTTCTTCACTTTTTGATTTTATTTTGATGAAAGCAATGATAATGAAATTAAATAAAACACACATGAAATGATCATGTTACAATTAGAAATGTTGCCTAGATATACTAAATTTAATATGGCCAATAACATCATAGGCCTATACAGGGTGTCACAAAATAACGCACATGCGATCTAACGGAGCGCTTATTTTTGAACTGCCATAACAGATTTTCAGCATGGGTAAAATAAATTAGTATTCGGAAATTGTGCAAGATGCAATGTAAGTACTTTTGTCGGACAATGATCAATAGACTATTAACAATGACACCATGGACTCAAAGCCCCCACCCGGCCTTCCCATATCTCGCTAAGCGCCGTAAATCTTTCAAAATTGATAAAGATGTCACAAATTCTGGACAAATTTCAAGATTGCGCGCATGCAATATGCACATTGTATAGTATCGCTTGGGACATTTAACCACGAGATGTACACGCGGGCTTTTTGAACTCACTCGGCATGCATGCAGTAGAGCGTGCATACCTTGTAATTTGTAAGCTGTCATTTGTCTGGTTATAGCAAAGTAAACATACCACACGTACAGAATGTAAAGGGGCTCGTATCGCAATATTTATACTGTTTTATTCCATGAAGTGGTTAATTTATTTTAAGATATAATGCACAAGTGTATGAATTGTTATCAGTATAGATAAATCAATCGGTATATTTTCTAATCGGTACAACAGCCAACCTCTCTGAAATTCTATCTAGCATGTATCGTCAATGAGTGATGTGAATGAAGTATTTCAATGCGTGTCTGTGAGATTAGCTCCTCACTGCGATTCCTCCTCCTCCTCCCCAATACTCCTGTTTACTCCTCAACGGTACACATCAGCCCGATCTCTCTGACATTCCATCTAGCTAGCATGTATATTGATAATCAATAAGTGAAGTGAATGAAGTATTTCATAGCTTGTCTAGAGATTGGCGCTGTGTGTGTGTATGGGAATGGCTCCTCAATCCTGTTCCTCCGATTCCTCCCCCTCCTCCCCAAGCACCCGTTGATCAATTATTTGCTCCCAATTAAAACTGAAATAATTAAGACATTATTTTGTGGATGGTATGGAAAGAATATTTATTGTGCTTTGTAATGACACCAAATTTGTTATTTCATGACGAGAAATATAGAAACGGTGATAATATAAACATCATTAACAGTGTAAAAATGTCACACCTCCTCAAAATACGGGGTTCCAATTCGTGGCACACGACCATATAAACAACCATTAATAGCATTTTTGATTTGGTCCGTGTACGCGACATCTCTGAGACAATAGACTAAAGACGGATTTCTGAAAATAAGGGATCTTACGGAAAATGTGGGTACATTTGTGACGTGTTCTACCAAAACCAGACGGAATTGGGCAGAGCTCCAAACTGAGAAATAGCCCAAAACATAATTGGGGGTGATTTTAAGGGAATTTGAGTTTCTGGTAAATAATTAATCTTCAGAGTGTTTATAACAATATTGTGAAAGATTCAGATTAAAAAATTATCCTAAATTTATGTTTCAGTGATTTAATAAAATCCTAGTTCTAGTAAAAAGCCTAGTTCTAGTAACTTTAAAGGGCGATATCTCAGTTTGGAGTTTTCATAAAGACCGTAAAAGACGAACTTAAGAAAGGTTTTAACCCCGCTTTGGGAAATCCGATTAAAAAAAGAGAGGTACCACTGTAAAGCTGAAGATCTCTAGTTTAATAATCAATTACTAACTCAATTTTGATATCTTGCCCAATTGTGTCTGGTTTGGGTAGAACACGTCACCAATGTCTTGTGACCCTCTATTTGACCTAATACAAATCATCTGTTATTGTGCTTTTGGTGTGTAACATACTGCGATGTGAAATGATTGTTTTCGATCGTTTATTTGTTGTGATTTAGCACTTTGGATCTGCCACATTTGTATTGACGGTGATTTTCTTGCAACCATTTTCTTTTAATGATCTCAGAATGACAAGTTCACCTTCTTTAAAAAATTGCCATGTTGGCATATATTTCACGCATTATTTGGTCTTAAAATAGCATTTAAGATTTGTATCCAGGATCTTCAACTGAAAAAATAAAAAATAAATAAAAAACCACCCCCCCCCCCCCCCAAAACAAACAAATATAATGTGTCTAAGATTGCTATAAAAATACAAAGGAGGACTACGCAAAACAAATATCAATAGATATCAAAACGATGTCGTATATATAAACAATAATTTCAAATTTAAAAAAATAAAATGAGGTGTTAGATCAATTAAAATTAATTTTGAATTTAGACCTTTTAGATCTACGTTTAGTTTCCGCCTGCGTCCAAAATATTTGAGAATTGCAATTTTTTTTTTTTTTTTTTGCTTCTTGAAAATGACTTTCATAACTTTCATTGTGCTACATTATGACTTTGATGCTATCAGATATGATAATGAGCAAACAAATAATGCGATTGTATTATTACCCGGGATTAGCCTATTCTTTGGGTATGAAATGAATATGTTATAAAATAATTAAATGCCGCCATTGATATAATGCGTTGCTATGGATTGTGATGACTTGTTTTTAAATAAAGGAAATAAAAGATACTTGTCACTCCGTCCCTTTCATCAAACTTTATACAGTATACGGTCAACTCTCAAGAAAATAGTGCAAAGGCCCAAATCAGATTCCACCATGGTTCATAAAAATAGCGACTGAGGAGCTAACACCTATCCTCACTAACCTCTTTCAATGCTCCGTGGACCGAGGCGTTTAACCACAGCAATGGCAGAAAGCAAATGTCACAGGAATTTCAAGAAGGGTGAGCAATAAAAATTCCATTAAAATGGAAAGGTGGCGGTCGAAAGGAAATGGCGATATGAAGCCAATAGAAAGAGCCAACATAGCAGCATTGGTAAATATGGCTTGTAGTTGCTAAAGTTATGTGTGACAGAAGAAAACAAAATGAAAAAATGAACAACTATTGTCCGAGAAACAAGATTTTTTGATTATGGTCCCAAAAAATTATTTAATACAAACAAATTCCGAGAAGTAAGATTTTATCAAGACCTTAATTTACAGCCTTTCTCACTCCGCGATTCGCCCTCTAAAATAGAGACAAAAGAGAAACACATTATTATTGTGACAAAACAAATCAGAGAAACACAATTTTTTTATTATGGCCAAAAGTTTTGTAAAAAATTTAACAAATATTTTCCGAAAAACAAAATTTCTTTTTAATCAAGAAAAAAGATTTTTTTAAATTATTGGCCCCAAAAAAGTGAAAAAATTAACAAATATTTTTCGAGAAACAAGATTTCTTTTATATCTGAAAAACAAGATTAAATTATGGACAATATATACTAATAAATATCTCATAATAATCGCACACCTTAACCAAAGACTTTACACAGATGCCTTGCCTTATAACAAGGGCTATATCAAATTTGTCGATGTACAAATGTATAATATGGCGGTTTTATTTCAATTATCATAATTCTCATAATTATCGTAACTTCCGAAATACTGCACCGGTTTTCCTCGTTCGACCTGTTTTCTGATGTGACATAACCATATTTCTCCCATATTTGGCACTAAAATAATGACTACCCAACAAAAATAATAATATTAAATTATGGACAAAATACTACAAACATCGCGGCCTCATGTCTAGAAAGACCTAAATGTGTAACTTTTCCCAAACCCATGCTAATAGAGTGACGGCGCGCACCCAAAAAGCAAACCAGAACACTATAATAGACCAGTCTCTCTTACCAGCATCATTTGTAAAATCATGGAACACATTAGCCACTCTCACACAATGAAACACCTTGAAAATCAAAATCTTTTGGTTGACAGTCAACATGGTTCATGGTCAAAGAGGTCAACTGTAATACAACTCATCCAGACAGCCCACGATTTGACCACCAACCTTGAAGAGGGCACAACTACTTACCTTGCCATATTAGATTTCAACAAAGCTTTCGACAAGGTTTCGCATGAGGCTGTTAAATAAGATGCACCACTATGGAATCAGAGGCCAGCTTTACAATGGGTAAGGGGATTCCTGAGTAACCATACCCAACAAGTAGTGTGCGACGGACAGACTTCCACACCAAGAGAAATTGTATCGGGAGTCCCACTGGGCACAGGGGACCACTCCTCTTCCTTCCTTACATTAATGACTTGCCGAACCAACTTGGAAGCAAAATCAGGCTTTTTGCAGGCGATTGTCTTATATACACAAATGGGAATGACGACCATCATATCAAAATCCTCCAAGAAGATTTTAAAGAAGCTGGAAGAGTGGCAAGAAAAGTGGAAAATGTCGTTTAAACCGTCAAAATGCTCAACAATGGGTATCACATACGAGAAGGATCCCCCAGCTTCAACCTTCATCTTCTTCGGCAATGAACCCCAGCAGGTAAACTCACATCCCTACCTAGGCGTCTATTAAAATTGACAACAAGATGACCTGGGGTCCACACATCAAAAATGTGATCAGCAAAGCCAACAGAACTCTTGGTTTCCTGAGACGAAACATGTGGTTTTGTACCAAGGAGGTGAAAACATGCACTTACAACATGTTAGTCCGTCCTGTTTTGGAGTATGCATGTGAGGTATGGGACTCCTTCTCTGTTGTCCGAAACAAAGACTTGAGATGGTACATAGAACTTAGAAGAGCAGCAGGATTTTGCTGTACAGACTACAGCAGATACAGCAGCGTCACTTACATGATGACCACATTGGACTGGGAGACACACGAGGAAAGGCGGGAAAAGATTAGACTGATTATGTTATACAAGATCACCAGGGGAGTTGTTGGAATTGACTGCGACGAATACATGACACCAGCTAATGACACAAGACACAGACGGAGCCACACACAGAAATACCAGAGAAAATAATTATGCCAGACTGAACACACACAAGGAATCCTTTTTCATCCGCACCGTAACCCAGTGGAATATCCTTACTGATGCAGCGGTGAACGCACCATCTGCTGATGCCTTTAGAAAACACCTTTAGTAGTTCAGTTCACCATCCAGCACCCACAATAAACCGTCCTGCTTGCATGAGTCATCCAGTTTTAAAGTTACGTTCGAGAGGTTGGTGAAATGTATTCGAATGGATACCCTACCGACAGAACAAATATTGATACTGATACTGATACTGATACTGATACTGATACTGAAGAGTTGACAGCTGACGAGCACCAACGACCCATATGCTGGATATTCTTAATGTACATACCCCCGGCCCGAGTGCTGCGGAAGTGGCTGCCCCAATTCGAAAACTATAGGGGCTAAAACCCTCTGCTGACAAACCCATAAATGTGATCCCTGTTTTAGAATATAGCTGAATTGATGCCTGGTGAGTGGATCCCCCCAATGGATGAAAAGGGCCTAAAACAGCTGGCCTTAATTTGAGATAACCCATCATTGATTTCACTGGACATATAGCCAACAATGGACTTTCGAGTGACGACCCATTTCCCCTTTGATCCGTTTTGGAAAAACGAAATCCCACTTCTAAAAATGCCGCCCAGAACCTAATATGATATCGTTAACAGAAATAATTCTAGACCAATCCCTCTCTTAGATGCTGCAATAAACTCGCCCACCCTGAGAAAACCAAAAAAAGGCTAATGAAAGCTGCACGAGAAAGACATGACTCGAGGCTAGAAATGCAAATTCCAGGAAGTGCGAGAAACAAATTGTGCAATATTGTTAAAGAAATTGGACGACGACTATCCCCGTGTTTGTTCTGACGTCTGCAGCCTTCCCGTAATTTGCGGACGATAAAATGATCAGTTGTATCTACCCAACCATTGATTTTATGAACATATGCAATTGCTGCAACATAGGTATCAACTGTTGAGGACGTTTTGCCCTCAAGGGACATACGGTATGCGCAATGAAAGCTATATTCATACACTCTAAGTAGTTGCGAACCAATCAGAAAGCAAGAAAGTAAATTACGCTGAGTGCATTGAAAGTGTCTAATGCACTCCGCGTGCGCGCCGTTCAATGCCCGCACCAAGCGCTTTGTTTTGATTCGTTTCTAGGCATCGCGGGTTCGCCGATTTTCACCGCGGGTGTTAGCAAACTGGTTAACATGTTTTTATTCGTTATTACATAGATCAAAATTATGCTCAAATTGTAAATTTTGATTTGTATAGTGTCGTGTATGAATTAGGTCAATACATGCGTATGTTTTGTTTTTCGAAAAATTAAAAAATCAATGCACTTGCGCAAATGTTGATATGCTCACAATAGCACTCCCCCTTCGGGTTCGTGTCATTATTCACACATCAACATCAGCGCGCGTGCATTGATTTCGCGAATTTCTTTCGAAACAACACATTTATTGACCTACTATGATTAGAAGGAGCTGGCCATGCATGCCTACTAAACCCAGCACCCCAGCATCCCAGCATGTGACCTAAATTCATCAAAACAACGAATAGCTCTTTTATAAGTTGAGTGAGAACTAGAAGCCAAAGAAGAATTTAAAAGGCGATGTGCCTCTGTTTCTGTATCTTCGATATAAACTAGGGGATTGCTGAGCCCATCACTTCCGCGCTCGGAGCCAACATCGAAACACGGGACATCTGAAAGCGTGAAAGAGAATCAGCAATATTATTCTCGATCCCAGGGATATGACGCGCTGAAAAGGAGATATTAAATTTGAGGCATTGCAACACAAAAAAGCGTACGAGTTTAATGATTGCCGGACATTTGCTAGTTTGTTTATTTATGATAGCCACTACCGCTTCATTGTCCGAGCGAATTAATACACGAGTACCTTTCAGCAACCCACCCCATAAGACTACTGCAACCAAGATTTGATAAAAACTTCTTACATGTTATAGAAAGCATTGGCGCGCTTAGATCTGAAGGCCATTTGCCTTGAAACCATTTCCCCTTGAGAAAATCCCCAAAACCAATGCGTCCACTGGCATCAGTAAACAATTGTAAGTCTCTATCCTCCTGCCAAAACTGGTCTGATAATCCGTTAAAATCGCACAAAAAGACTAAGCAAGTTACTAAGTCGCTTTTAGCAAAGGCAGTTTAATTTTGGTTGGATTATGCCCCGAGTGAGATCAATCAAAAGCCGTAAAAATGCCCTACCTGGGACTATAGCACAACAATGAATGACAGAGAACCAATTAAGGATTGAATGGATTTCAAGGTAAGCTTTGAAGACTTTATTGCGTCATCAACTTTCTCAACAATTGCCTTTAATTTGTGATCAGGGACAGTAACCAATTGATTAATCGAATCTATTTTGAGCCCAAGTTAAAGTAATTTTATGGACGGCCCAACTGATTTATTAGGCACGAGAGGTACCCCAAACTAGAGCAGAAATTTTCCAAACATTTAATCATGCGCAAACACACGGACTCGCTTAATATGAAACCCATAGGACCTGATACTAGAATGAAGTCATCCATATAATGTGATATTAAATCTGACCGGACTCATGCTTGACTACCCATTCGAGAAAGGTTTAAAAGAGTTCGAAAAAAGCTGGGAAACATGATGCCCCCACGGGCATGACGGGTAGAGCTTTATCTTTGTAAAATTTGTCAAGAACTTGGATGCGTACTAATTGGAAATCGCCGGTATGAATTGTTAAGAGCCCGGATGCCGATTCGATGTCGGCTTTTGCCATAAATGCGCCCTTCCCTGCCGGAATGACCACACTGACTGCATCATCGAAGCTTGCATAGTGCACTTTACAAGAATCTTTATTGCTACCGTCATTAATAGACTCCCCATGAGGATAAGATAAGTGCTGTATAAGCCTAAACTTGCCTGTCTCTGCTTTTGGAACTAGCCCTACTGGTGAAATAATCAGATCATTAAATGTTTTTTATCAAAAGGACCTGACCTGCAACTCTACCTAATTTGATTTTCTTATCCAGTTTTGTGATGAATGAATCTATATCGTCACGCGCTGATTTTAAGTTATAGGAGCATCCCGAGACCCTGAATAATCTGACTTAAACCCATTACAAAACCCATACTTAAGTTTTTGTGATGCATTGGAATTAGGAAATTTTAGACAACCATGGTAAAATACTTTCAATATTAATGACAGATTGATAAATGCAACAAAGACAATTACTAGAAGAGCCCGAATTTTGACACGCCCTTTTTAACCATAGGATTAGATTTTATTGGCTCCTAGACGATTTGTTCCCTTTGACTTTTACAACTTGCTGCCCCATGTCCCTCATATCAACAGGTCTGACACTAGGCACGCCTGTAAATGCAGTAGAATTGGTTGCATCCTTGTTTGTTGTTAAAAGCGAAACACAGGGAAGACGGTCTGTTGAGTTTCTGTTTTGAAACCCTCCTCTATGACTTGAATTATGCTTGGACCCTCTTGTACCTAATTGACGACCTCCCCGAAAGGAATTTGACCTCGGTTTGGGTAAGGATAGGTCGGGACTGCAACATATAAAGCCCAAAGCTCCCCATCTACAACAGCCCAAGAGTTGTCAGGGTGCGATTGATGGCTCAAGCGAAATTGCACGTCATATTGGCGCCACCCGAACCCTGGAAACCTTGCAGCTGCGGTACGAATAGTGTGACCATTATTTCAAAATCTCTTGAGTACGATTAGGATGAGCCCTAAGAAATACTGCCGAAAAAAAAGGGAAAAAGCTCGTCCACGAAACTATATTTGTAACTTTTGGTTGAGGTTTACTGTAACTTGGACCCATTCATTCAGCCAAATAATTGAACTCGGTTTAGAGTCTGGAACCGCCTCTCCTTTGTCTAAAAGGTCGCCAAAATCAACAAACTCCCCCTTTCTAAAATTGTCCTTTATCTGTTGAGGAAGGCCCTCTCCCAGTGGATTACAAATAGATGTGAGGGAACCTATTGTTTGGGCGGTAGATTTACGAGTGCTATTTTACTATGCTCGGATAAATTTGTAAAATTATAAACATCTTGTATCTCACCGCTCTGCTCGCCAAAGGAAGAAAATCTCATCTGAGGACAAAAACCGACGAATTAGCTGCCGAATTCGACGTTCTCGCGACTGCACTCGTAGTACTTCCTTGGGAACCATTTCCCGCGGTTTGGCCGCCATGATGAAAATTTGATGCGTTTTCACCGCCTTCTCGGGCAACTTCTCCAAGTGATTGTTCGATTGACTTGGCCGTTGAATCTCTACGACGCCTTCCTGCTGACCGCTACATTGCCCGACGCAAATAAGCCTGTTCACAATTACATCCGCGCATGCTCAGAAATGTTATTGTCGGGGGAAAATTGGAGATAAACAAGACCACCTCGACCGTAGACGGCCGTGTGATGAACTGCGACTCCTTCGGAATCCCCTGTGATTCTTTGTGTCATCAGTAATCATTTCATTTATTTCAGCTGCATAATTATCAATACTCCAAAAGGTGCAATGTTCATGAAAAAAGAGATGACGGTAAGGGATCACGTCAAAACTCGACCGCCCGGCAACTGCCGGTTACGGCCGGTTCCGTTCGGTTCTCACAAAACGTGTCGTCTGTTATAATATACACACATAATGAGGTCAAATAGTAACACTCTGGTGAACACGACCGGTTGAAAGTGCCTCGTCACACACGTGAGCAATAACATCTGAAGTAATGGGCTCTTTTAAGACTTAAAAGTCTTAGTTAAACAACCAGTACAATACAGCTATTGATTTTCGCTGGGGTTGGCTTTTTCAATCTGTTTATAGCTCAATTAACTTTTTAAAATCAATACCGAAAGTCTATGAATGTTTTTTTTTTATAGAACGATTATAGAGAGAGCTATTATGACCGCAAAGTAACAGATTGATAGTGTAAATTGGTCAGATTACAGCATTAAGTCAACCGGCGGTTGTTCAGTGTTGCATGCGCGAATATTCATATACCAGTAAAACATTTGACATGAAAGAACCGGGCGGAACCGCCCGTAACCGGCAGTCAACGGGCGGTCGAGTTTTGACGTCTCCCCTAACGGTAATCAAAACGCAAGTACATCGTGTCCCAAAAAACTGGGTCCAAAATCCCGGAGGGCTTATTACTAGTAATGTAGGAATAATAGCTGCTCAATATTTGGGGAAAGAAAACTAAAATAATATATCTGAAATTAATTGGTAAAAGTATGAGACCATTCGGATGTAAGGTTTTTGAAACACAAAGCTTTGGATACAGCGTGGTCAAATCCCGTTTTTTCCGATTTTGCTCATAAATCGTCCATGCGTTGCATTTGCGCACCATACTGACTTCATCAACGTTTTGCCAAAGTTGACTTCATTCTTACTCAGGAAATTCGTCATAAGGGTGATTAAAAAGTATAAATACCTTTTCAAATGCTGAATATTGATCCAAAATACCTGTAATCTAAACCTTTGTTACCAAACATAAGTAATTTCGGAGAATATAAACACCATCCAGGGAAAATTTGCACACAATGCAAAGAAGCAACGCACGGGTGGTTTATTGTTAAATTGAAGAAAAAACGAGTTCTGAGCACGCTCTATTCAAAGCTTTGTATTTCAGTAAGTTGCCATTCGGTTGGTCTCCAAATGTTACCAGTTTTTTGGGGACACGCTCTGTACAGTGCACTTTTTTTGTGAAAGTGCAAAGTTCGCCACATTGGGAGAGTACAGCAACCTCGGCGTGTTTATCTCTAATCAATTTTCTGCGCAGTTGCAATTTTTCGGAATAGTGAAAGGGCTTATTGACGAAACAACGCCGCCATTGCTGTGTTTGTGAAAGTTCTACCTGTACTTCTGGTTCGGGATCATTATGTTCACGTACTGCCTCGTCCGATCGTTGAGAGCTCGCTGGAATATTTACAGAACGTTGGCGGGCATTCTGTGCGCTGGAACTACTGGAACTTTGAACATTATAGTTGTTCAAACTGGATGCACTCGCACTTGCAGAATTCAAAGCTGGGCGGGAATTCTGTGCGCGAGAATTTTGGCCATTCCGGTTACTGTTAGCATGGTTAGAGTTAGATCTATCTACGGAACTTGCCCCTCTCGACGTGGACGGCTGATCCTGCAGAGCTACGGCTAAATATCGAGCCTGAGATTTTGTTTCTCGCGACGGTAGACCTGCTGTGCTGGCTGAACGCTTGTTAGTCCCCCGACCCCGACTACCACGTTGGCGACCCATAATGAAATCGAAAACCTCTGAATAAATTCAGAAAGTGTCGTTGAATATCACTTTCGAAATAAGAGCCTTTTTGGATGGTGCCAAAAAGCGTAATGACCAAGAGAGGCCGTGCGATCAAAAACCAAAAGGGGCGGTTCAATACAACACAACTCTGGTTAGATGAGAGGGTTATGCACTTATCAATTGCAGTCCCGGCCCCGGGGGACCCGGGGCATGGCGGGGACTATGCGGGGACCGTACGCAAACGTACAAAAAACATGGCCCGGCTATGCGGGGGCGTATACCCGGGGCGTACAAAACGTGCCCCCGCTAGCCGGGGCGTGTAGCCGGGGCATAGCGGGGACGTACATTACTGAAAAAATAGGCCGGGCATTGTAGCGGGGGCGTACGCTAGGGTACACGAATGTACACCCCGGGGCATAGCCGGGGCATAGCCGGGGCGTACACATACATAGCGGGGATGTACGCCAAGGTACATATCATCCACACCGGGGCATAGAGATATAAAATACAGGCAGTATATATTATTAAACTTTAAAATTAGTCACCGCGAATGATCAATGCCTGGATTTTCTGACTACGGTAAACTTAGTACAATTTGACCATATAGTGCTTTTGCCTGGAATAATGTACACGGTATAGGGCCCGGATATATAGACAACACCTACTTGCAGGCCCGTAAGTCAGGGAGGGGGAGCCCACCCCCTCTCAATTCCCCAGCCCAAGTCCCCAAGAAGGTCCAAAAGCCCCCTCCCAAGTCAATTAGATCAATCATCATGTCGGTCCATTTTTAAAACTTAAATACTGTTTGTTCATAATAAATAAATTGGATCAAAACTTTCCGATGTTGCCGGTGGGTACGCATGATCTATCAAAAATAAAGCTACACAATATGATGTCCATAAAGTGATTTTTTTTGACTCGATTAATTTCTGGTTGAAAACAGACTGGGATAGATCATGCCAACATTATAGTATTTTTAGTTTTAGGCCTCTGGTAAGTTTTATTCTGGAGCACTGTATAAACTAAACTATTCACAAAACCATATAGTAGTGAACGGTAAATCATGAAAATGCTCGCAGTGAACCGTGTAACACGATAACGATTCGCTAATATTGGCCCGGCTGTCTGAGGCCGGGCGTAGCCGGGGCGTACACTATGCCCCGGCTATGGGGGCCGGGACCGTACGCCGTCGTACACTTTGTCCCGGCTATGGGGGCCCGGGACCGTACGCCGGCGTACACTTTGTCCCGGCCATGGGGGGCCGGGACTGTAGCGGGGGCGTACAAAAAGTGGTGCCCCGCCCTGCGGGGACCGTACACGACTGTAGCCGGGACGTCACATCGGCAATTTGTACGGCCCGGCCCTAATCCCCGCTATCCCCGGGTCCCCCGGGGCCGGGGCTGCAATTGATAAGTGCATTACTATGACGCCAATCAACCCCATATCTCACTTCCGGTCCAAACAAAGGAGTTTTCGATCGGCAAACTCTAGAAAACTTGATTATATACAACAACAAAAATTGAGTTCAGTTTCGGTAAATTGTATGTTGTGTGCAAAATTATAATTCATAACAGGGCATTACGACGAATATTTTATTATGTCAATGTCATATGAAGAAAAAAATTAAAACGTCACATAAAATCAAATATTGAACTAAAATTACAGTATTAGAAATATTCAGTTGTGACATGATTTGGTTCAATTAGGCCAAACGTGACATAATTTTGAGTCTAAAATATGGGAACAGGAGCAAAATTATGAATGGCGTGAGGATTTGCCGTGAAAAAAAGTGTGTATTAATTTAAATGGGTAGAGATGTGGGGATTTCAATAGAAGTTGGTTGCAGGGTATAGATGCTCTTTTTGTATCACATCATATTTTAACTGGCTTTACTACACTACAAACAAGTTAGTTAAAATATTGTTGGGCGACGCGGTTGACTAATTATGTTGGTTGACACTCGTCCTCCTAAGACGTTTTTGAAACACCGTTAACTAAGGGGGTGGTTACCATCTCCTCACCCTAATACTATCCTAGATGCAGAGGATGCTTATTTTGGTACCATGGTATAGCTAGATGTCCCTTGTTTCCATTCATACCAAAACAAGCCTACAAACATCCCACGCATGACGTCACAAGGACGTCACTAAAACATGGCCGACCTCAGGATTAGCCTCATTTCTCGTTGTTGCTATGCAATAATCTGCGTGTACGTGATATGAAAAAGGTTAAGTTGTTTAAATATTATTTCTCGTTATAATCCTGTTGTATTTCCTAATTCCCCATTGTTACATTATGACAATGTGTTCCTAGAAAACGTACTAGTCCCGTAACTGATGTGCGCATAATCATAACAAGTAAGATGTGTTGTACGGGACGTCTAGCAAAATACAGCCTATCTATCTATATATCTATCTATCTATCTATCTATCTATCTATCTATCTATCTATCTATCTATCTATCTATCTATCTATCTATCTATCTATCTATGGATGACTGGTAATTTATCCTATTTGTGGAGCTCTTATGAACACATGGTTGGCAGATTCTGTAGTAAGTCAATACGTTTGGCAATTAGTGGTCATTTGTCCTATATTTGAAAAAACCAACACATTTTGATGGTTTATAAGAAAAATATTAACAGAATCGTCATGAGAAGTTATTTTACCAACTTTTTATCACTTCCTCAAACATTTATAACAAACTTGATAAAAAACAGTCTCCTTAAAAAAATGAGGTGGTAGTTGTAAAACTACAAACCCACTACTACTTCCAAGATCGAACCAAATATTAAAAAAAAAATTCTTACACTTTTTGATTTTTTCTTTTTGTTAAAAGTTCAAGAATATCGTTCTGCATCTTCATGTGAAGTTTTAGACCATTTAGACCGTGAATATTTGTTTAATTTCAATTTTCTGGACAGTTGGTGGGTAACCCTTTTCAAGTCGATTTTGGATAAAAGGTGGTCATTTTTCCTATTTGACCATCATATTTTCTTTCATTTTTCGACCATAATAGCATGCTTCATTATTAATTTTTGTATTTGTGAAAGGAGAATGTGTTAGCCGGTATGATATCTGACTCATTTTACTGTAAAAATAATTTATTGTCTACTTAATGATTTTTCTCCCTTTTTTTATGGTTATTTTTCCTATTATTGCTAACCAAACCCTACCTTTGATGACTTAAAATCGCTAATTTTTGCCCTTTTTATCCCCCGAAAAAAGTTAATATTGGGCCCTCCTATTTGGTCTGTTAAAAAAACGAAGTTTAAATCACAGAATTTGGCTAAATATTTTTGCTACCTATTTATCCAAAAATTTGGTTGGCTGTTGATTTCATTGAAATTGTTGAAATTTCCTTGATTTAGGATGTTCATGTCGCACACCCCCTTGACATTGCTTGAATCGTTCACTATATTTATATTTCCGCAATTAACCATAATTAAACTTCGATAACTTGTTTTAAAATTGATTAAATCGGAAAGTGTAAGTATTGTTGTTGTCTTTATACTTTTATACTCATGAATGTCAGAATATCTTTTTTTTTTATGCAATATAATATTATTGTTTTTATATGCTAATTTAAATGGTCAAAGTTAAACACATGTAAACACACATGTTTCACGGCGACGGTACCTGCACACATGGTGGATTGACTCATCCTCAAGTGGCTGAAAAACACACATACTGCGGGTTTTAATTTAACGTATGAAAGTTATTTCATGGGGAAAACCTGTGGCCAAAACCTGTTATACCGTAAGTCAATAAAAGTGAAACTTGCACGTAGAACTAGAAGTAACTAAACAAACAAACCGTCCTTCAGTTTGAGATCAAAATTCGGAAGCTATGCGTGATGACATTGACAATTGATGTTCTATTCTCTCTCTCTCTATCTCTATGTAAATTCTTGGTAGACCAATAGCAGGATTGGTATCACACGTTGCCGTACTATAAATATTCAAACTAGACGGACCACCCCAGGGTCGGGGAAAATGTAGTCCCAATAATAGTGACCTGTCCTAGAGCTGGCTTCAGGCGCGTACCGCGGCATGTGAGCCGGGGGGGGGGGGGGGGGCAGAAGTATGTCGTCCCGGTAGTGGCGTAAATTTTCGGAAAAGGTTGCCCCACATTTTTTCCCAGTCAGTCACCTCGTGAATTTCACGTAAGTGGGGGGGGGGGGGGGGGGGGGGGGGGTGGGGGGGGGGGGGGGGGAGTAGGGTCAAAAAATGTTGCACGGTCAAAAAAAAATTGCACGGTCACAATTTCGCAGTCAAAATTTTTCGCACGCTCACAAATTTTCGCACGCTCACAAAATTTCGCACGGTCACAAAATTTCGCAGTCAAAAAAGCACAACAGTCAACAAATAATGCCAAGTCCTCAGTGTTTTAGGTCATTTTTTTTCCTTATGCAAATTTAGCGTCCCGGTATTGGGAATTTAGCGTCCCGGTATTGGGAATTTAGCGTCCCGGTAATTGGAACTCGCGAAATTCACATTGAGTGTCAACACTGCCGATTTTTCACCTCAATATTTTCCCCAAAATGAGGATGCTTGATCAAAATTAATTAACTCAATGTATTACTAAGAGTTCTAGGAACAACATGTGAGTGCATTTTGCTTGATTTAAATTATATTTGATGTGAAAATCTTGAATTAAATATGTGATTTTCGCGACGTCGTGTGTCTATAGAGGGTGTTGTGGCTATAGTATAGTGAAGCATGAACGATAGTATAGCCACCATTCGGTCTAGGGAAAATGAGGGGGGGGGGGGTGGTTAACTAGAGACTCAGTCAGACCAAAGTTAGGGCCAGGGGCCGGGTTAGCATGGTTAGGCAGGGCATGGGGGGTGAGGAACATTACCTAGTCTCGATAGATTTGGGTATCACCTAAAGATATTTATATGCATCGGAAAATTAATTTGATTTTAGGCCTTACGTTGGTTGACAATTGTTCAACCTTTCCATGCAACTGTTGTGTGTAACCGCGACATTCGCGATGGCAAGAAATAAAAACTGGAAGATGTAATTGGAATGCACTGCATGCAAGGATATGCTCAACCTTTGTAATGACGCTGTGTGTGACTGATCTCACTGATCGACAAATCTTTAGTTTGATTATATAGCTACGAAAACAACCATAGACAGTTATGTAAATTGTAAGCCGACAGTACTGTCATCTCCAGTCTTTTACTAAAATAAAATTGAATGAATAACTTGAATGTAGTTCAATTTAAACTTTAAAGGTATCTTTCCAGGGAACGCCCTCAACATCGAAAAAAAAATAGAAAGCAGATTTTCTTGCAGATTTACATTTCTGATCATAAATCATGCATACATTGCAAGTTACAGGGCGATACGATTCTTAATTACGTCAAAATCATGGTTTTAGAGTGAAAATAAACTGTCTGGATTCCGACAGTTTATATTTTTCACTCTAAAACCATGATTTTGAGGTAATTAGGAATCGTATCGCTCTGTAAATTGGAATGTATGTATGATTTATGATCGGAAATGTAAATCTGCAAGAAAATCTACATTCTAAAAAAAATCATGAATAGAGGGCGCTCTCTGGAAAAGATCACATAATATGCCTTTAAGCCAGTGTTTTTTCTTGGAAATGGAAACAGGTTGAGATATTGATATCCAAGGTATTCAGGTCGTCAGCAGAGAACTTCAGCACTTTTTGAAAAAGCCAACGCTTGCGAGATCTAGTTATTAATGAGCATGTGTGGGCGGGGTCATTCATAACTCGTATACGATCGGCCAATAGGATTACAACGATCCGTGATGCGTTAACCTGCTTAAAAGATATTTTAAAACGCTATTCTTCAACACACTTCCTTGTTTACGCTGTACGCAGTTGTCACAGAAAAGTGTTGAACTTCTTTGACGCCGTTTATACCTCTGAGGCTCTCCCTAGTAGTCTCACCAGTCATGCACTATCATGCCACGCTCTGTCGGTGGTTTCACACAGGTTTGTGCATCACGGTTGGGCGCCCTGATAAGAGGGGAGATCCTCGCTTTCATTTTAAAATGGCGATTGTGTGCAAGTAGTGTATATTTTAATTTTTCTGAATAAAATTAGTAAAATGTTTGCCTCAGATATCATGATCAATGTTTAAGTAATGTTGAATTTTTGATCGCCCAATTCCTGTAATACAGTATAACAAGAAGTGGGTGACATGGTCATGTGGACTGTCTATTATGCTTCATTTCATTCAGGTATACATATTATTTGAACATTACACATGAAATCTCAGTCAAAAGTTTTGACTAATTTTATTCAGAAAAGTTGAAATCAAATGTATGCTTTCACTTCATATGTCTCACACAGAGAGCTATGATTTAGAGCTAGTCTAGGTTTTTAATGATCACATTGCCACATGACTTTCTCTTTTTCTATGTTATTCTAGAACTGAGAGGGAGGTGACAATCAGTGAGTGAATGATGGATATTCATACACTCTATGCAGTGTTGAACCAATCAGAAAGCAGGAATTACAAATACGCAGAGTGCATTGAAAGTGTCCACTGCACTCCGCGTGTGCGCCGTTCAAATCACGCAGTGCGTGTTTTGTTTTGATTCGTTGTTCAAGATTCGCGGGTTCGCCGATTTTCACTGCGGGTGTTATCAAACTTGTTAAAGTGTTTTTAGTCGTTTTACATAGATCAAAATTATGCTTAAATTGTGATTTTTTATTTGTATAGTGTCGTGTATGAATTAAGGTCAATGCATGCGTATGTTTTGTTTCTCGAAAAATTAGAAAAATCAATGCACTTGCGCAAATGTTGATATGCTCACAATAGCACTCCCCCTTCGGGGTCGTGCCATTATTCACACATCAACATCAGCGCGCGTGCATTGATTTGTCTAATTTCTCTCGAAACAAAACAAACGCATTTATTGAAACAAAAGATGGCATGTGATACTGCGTAAATAGTGTTACGCTTTATTCCATCATGGCATCATATTCTTTTAAAGGAAGGGTCCCGCAAGCACAACATTGAGCATTATTTATTGTCAGAAAAATAATTATTGAGCCGAAATTATAGAACAAAACACCATACTAGTCACAAAAATTAATAAAAACTGCCATCACTCAAAATGTATCAAATTTATGGTGATCGAAAGTCGGGTGTGCACATATTGACCTCTAATGACCTTTGACCCAGATTGTCAACACTTTCAACTGCACTAATTACTTTTTAGGGCTCTCATGTTAAGTCAGACTTCAATCTTGACAATAATATTTGGGTAACGCTACTTGAGATATTAGATACATGTGGTGTACCCGGATTGACTGTAATCTCCCAGCCAGGCATATTTGCAAGTCGTGAACACTTGCAGAAATTTGTATTATAAATTTCTTCCATAACCTTTTTGTTAAAATATTTTATAAGCTGACATCTTTGTTAATAAATTAACCATTGATTCATTCTCATCAGTCTTGCCTTTTTGTAATTTTGTTTACTTTTACAGATCATGATGAGGTCAGTAGGACTGGTGCTATGACAAGTTGTACGACTTTGATACTGTGCCTGCATGCTGCATACATGTATGATGTTCAGTAGAGATGTACCATCAACATCTCTTCTGTCTGCAGCAGAAGATAGTCAAGTTGATTTCTGTAAAGGTATGTTTCCCTTACGCATGGATCACTATTAAGGAGTGTCCACTTTACATTGTCGGTTCCCCAAAAGGCCATTCACGACCAAAAAGTTCTCAATTCTCTTCCTCTTGACAGTGATATAACAACATAATTGACCAAAATATGAGGAAAAACAGGCCAAATTCAGGGCTTTTTCATGTTATTGCTACGGGCCATGTTTGTTTATATATGTTTATATCTATGATTCAAGATGTCTGGATAACATGTATACAATATATCATAACATAATGTGAATTCCCCTTATGTACTTTAAACCCTGCTGTTAATGTTAAAGTACATCATAGGATATGTCATCAGCAACATATTTTGTTTAAATAAATGCACACAATTTTCTGTATGTATTTTATTTTTGTGGGTCCTGATGAGGACCCCTATGATAGAAGAGTCAAGGGTCCTCACTATTCTTTTAGGGCTTTTGACCCGAATGCCCTCCTTATTTCGAGGCCTGGTGCTAATTAAGAATACTCATTATGCCATTTCAGATTTTTTTCAATGTAGGGATTTTTTGATTTGTAATTGCTCTTGTATACATTTATTGTGTTGTGTGAATTTACAAGATGCCAAATTTCAATTGAAATAGGCCTAAATTGAAGCAAACCATTCTTGATCATGTTGCGTGCGTGTATATAAGTCACGAACGCAGTGAAGTAAAATTATAGCAAATCATGTGCACACTTGAATGCATTGTACTTGAGATTTGGTTCAATTATACTGTCAATATAATTTAAATATCACAGAGTCTGGTTATTATTTAAATAGAAACAACAAGTCCTTTGGTGGCAGCGGTGGGATTCTATTAGTAAATCAGATATTTATTGAAACACCAGGTTATCTCAGGTCAAGTTGTACAATAGGCTCAATATAAAATTGGTCACATCATTAATTGCAAGGTGTCGTTATTTGTTAAATAGAATAATAATGAAGCAGCTGACGAATGGCCTGTTTAATTTGGTTCGATTGGTCTAATCTAGATGTATATAAAAGTAAAATGCTTCAAAAGTTGTTGGGGTTTTGTTTTTGGCTGAAATCTTGATAAGATGATTATTAAATGAAGATTACTAAAGTAATTAGTTCAAATTTTCTTTTGACCAATTTTGTTTGGTTTTGGCATTCTACAAACATGCATATCTTTGGTGGGCCTTATCACAAACAGTTTGTCTTGACCATACTTTTTTGTTGTTTGCAGGAATGCTATAATAAAGCCGTGATTGAGGTAACCGGTCACCATATATGCTAGAAAATTGCATCTTAAGTAAGGAAGAGAATTATTTTGGTGTGCATATACCGTAAGTAAATCCTAGTCAATTTTTTTAATCCGGATTTTATATCACCTATGCACGCCATACAGACCTTCTGGTTACCATGGTGATACACCAGTCCCTATTAAAGAAGTCTTAAAATTGCTTGTACGCAAAATAATTTATTGTGTCTCTTCTAACCCCATTGTAAGTGCAGTTTAGAACACATTTAGCACATTTTTACTGTAGATGCATCCATCCAGTTCAGAGTGCCTGTTGATCAATTAGCAGTCATCGATCAGTTAAGCCTTCCCGGTTATATTTTATGCACAAACCTATTAGCTACCTGCCACGATTTAGTTTTCTCTTTGACTTTGAATTCATAACATGTGTTACAGTAAACATTTGATTGATTGATTTATATTGAAATTAGATAGATAAAAACAGTTGCTATCTACTGTAGACAGCAAATTACAGATGTCAATTACTTCATTGATACACAGTTGTTGTCTACTATAAAAGTATCTTCATTTCAAAGATCAATCATTTTGGGTCTAACTGTCCTTTCAGATAAACACTTTTCCGGGAGCATTTGTAGTTTATGGTAGCGCTTCCTCATAAGGGTGATAGCCGTCTGCAGGATTTGCTGGAACGAGACTGTTGATTATGCGACGTAAGAATCACATATAATGTTTCATGATTCATCCTGACCAAATTAGGTGAGTTTTGTTAAATAGGCACCTCACACACACTCTCACCTACATGTACCTACACGATTGCTTACCAAATGAATGGCACTCTGATCGCGATTGACTCCATTCCATGAACATGTCATGCAGTGTTTTTGATTGACAGATTCCAACTTTTGAGTGGTGAATATGAATCCAGTGCTTCTTTCCCAAAAGGTTCTAAGCAACATGGCATCTTGCTGGGAAAATCAAAAAGCCCCATGGGCATACACTGGTAGGTATTCATACACTCTATGTAGTGTTGAACCAATCAGGAAGTAGGAATTACAAATACGCGGAGTGCATTGAAGTGTCCACCTGCGCTCCGCGTGTGCGCCGTTCAAATCACGCAGTGTGCGTTTTGTTTATAGGTCAATAAATGCGTATGTGTTGTTTCGAGAGAAATTAGACAAATCAATGCACGCGCGCTGATGTTGATGTGTGAATAATGGCACGACCCCGAAGGGGGAGTGCTATTGTGAGCATATCAACATTTGCGCAAGTGCATTGATTTTTCTAATTTTTCGAGAAACAAAACATACGCATGCATTGACCTAATTCATACACGACACTAATTTTGATCTATGTAAAACGACTAAAACACTTTAACAAACGCGCACTGCGTGATTTGAACGGCGCACACGCGGAGTGCAGTGGACACTTTCAATGCACTCCGCGTATTTGTCATTCCTGCTTCCTGATTGGTTCAACACTACATAGAGTGTATGAATTTGATTCGTTGTTCAAGATTCGCGGGTTCGCCGATTTTCACTGCGGGTGTTAGCAAATTTGTTAAAGTGTTTTTAATCGTTTTACATAGATCAAAATTATGCCTAAATTGTGCATTTTTATTTGTATAGTGTTGTGTATGAATTATTAGGTCAATGCATGCGTATGTTTTGTTTCTCGAAAAATTAGAAAAATCAATGCACTTGCGCAAATGTTGTACTGTCTGTCGCTTTCTGCTGGTATTGGAGTGTAACTGCCCAAACTGCACCATACACTATTTCCACCAGGATGCCCTGCCGTGAACCCTGACTTATATACAAAGTTTACTTATTTGATGGAGCCAGGTTCTCAGCAAGCATGTCTCTTGTCTGAGTAGCCAGGGAGAAAGGAGTTTTGATTGATAAATTGATTGATTGATACAATTGCAGTCTGCTGTACACAGTAAATTATGCATTTCATGTAATAATTGTATTGTTGTTGCTATCTACTTTAGACAGCAATCTTAATGAATAGAGATAGCCAATAGTTGTGAGCTACTGTAGACCGCAATCTACATCTCATTTAATTCAGATTGCTATCTACTGAACACATCAAATTGCACTATGTCATTTATTTCATGAAAACAGTTGCTGTGTACTGAAAGAATATCTTTATTTCAATGTAAACATTAAACAATCATTTTGGGTCTAATTGTACTTTCAGAGCAAATCAATACTTTCATTCTGAGATCAATCATAGTCATGGTAGCGCTTCCTCATAAGGGTGATCGTTATCTGCAGGATTTGCTGGAACGAGACTGTTGACGCCAGTATGATTGATGTATGCTCATATGAATCTGATTTATCGTCCCTAAACTGAAGACCCGATGGACATCGTGAAGGTTTGTTCATCATAATAGTCTTATAATTAGTTGTGGCTCTTCTAACCACTTGTTGTAAGTGCAGTTTAGAACATTTTACTGTAGAAAAAGTACAAGAAACTGCCTAATTCAGAGATGGCGTTAGTACAGATAAGTATAGGCTATTATAAACACACACACAGTGCGGCAAATCCCCCAAAACAAGCAATAGCTGTTTGGGGTGTATACACAGTCAATTGATATTGATTTTAAATTGAAATCAAGCTTATTTAATAAAGCTAACAGATAAAATGTGGATCGAACATTAAATGGACTGATGATAGAAGGGGGCGTAAGACAACTTTGAGATGATGCATACCTCTGAAATTAGCTTATGTTTTATAATAAACTGCTCACAAAAAGTTAGGAAACTTTTTTTAATCAAGTATATTTTTATTATTTATTACCCTCTTTGTATCTGTTATATATCAATGAAAAGCTGAAGTGTTCCTCTTTAAAATTATACCACATTTGCAATGATAACATGTTGCTGAACTTGGCCACATGAATGAGAATGAGGCAAAGTCACAAATCAAATGTGCCAAAATTACCGTTATCTGTGCTAAACAGTCAATAGGTAATGATCAATAATCAAACCGGTCATGCTTGAGAACCATGAATGGTTTACACACAGATTTGCACCAGTGAGCACAAACACATACACCCCAACCCTCATCTCTTTAGAAAACCATTATTTGGGTATTTGCAAGACTGGGTTAACAATGATTCCAGGTGGAAGGTCATGAAAGTAAGTAATGAAAGGTTTCGGCCTACAACTTGTACATTTTTCTGAGACACGGTAAACGTTTTGCAGTTTCAATATGCCGCGTTTATCAGATTTGGAGAGAGCCCGTGCAATTACCTATTGACTGTTTAGCACAGATAACGGTTAATTTTGGCACATTTGATTTGTGACTTTGCCTCATTTTCATTCATGTGGCCAAGTCCAGCAACATGTCATCATTGCACATTTGGTATCATTTTAAAGTAGAACACTTCAGCTTTCCATTGATATGCAACATATGCAAGAGGGTAATCAATAATAAAAATATACTTGATTAAAAAAAGTGTCCTAACTTTGTGTGAGCAGTTTATATGATAGTGATTTCACGCACCGAGGAGTTACAATATAAGCAGACACTGACTTGGTGCTTATTGTGCCTCTTTCATTGCCATTAATGAGGAGTTTGATTTGCCTCATGATATTTCACATTTGTGCCACATGTGTTTGTGTGTGAATACCCAGCATCTATCCCATGTAGCTTGTGTTGTGAATATTGCACAAGTAATGGAATCTGTAGACAAAGGTCCAAGATTGTCAGAAGTTTTAGGGGAAGGTTAACAAACCCTACACAGTTTTTAAAGGTGAGTAAATAACAATGCAATTGCTTGGCAATCATCCAGTTTGAGTGCCTGTTGATCGATTGGAACAAGTGGGTGCAGTCATCGATCAAATCTAAATAATAATGTATTAAACCTTCCCGATTATATTTTTCCACAAACCTGCCTGCCGCAATTGAGTTTTCTCTTTGAAATCATAACATGTTTTATAGTAAACATTTGATTGATTGATTGATTGACAGCAATCTAAATGAATTGAGATAGGCAAACAGTTGCTATCTACTGTACGTAGACAGCAAATTACACATGTCATTTACTTCATGGATACACAGTTGCTGTCTACTATAAAAGTATCTTCATTTCATTGTGAACATCAATTATTTTGTGTCTGTCTTTCAGATAAGCGCTTCAATTACGAGAGCAATCATAGTTATGGTAGCGCTTCCTCCTATGGGTAATAGCCATCTGCAGGATTTGCTGGAACGAGACTGTTGAAGCCAGTAAGAATCACATAATGTTTCATGATTCATCCCGGCTAAACTAGGTGAGTTTTTTCAAATAGGCACCTCATCACACGTACGCTCCTGCCTAATATGTATACATGTGTCTTGCATTAAGGTAATACATGTGTCAATGTTGATATGTTCCAATAGCACTCCCCTATGTGGTCGTGCCATTATTCACACATCAACATCATCGCACTTGCATTTATTTGTCTAATTTACCATTAAACAACACATGTGCATTTATTGACCTACAATTCCTCTCTTTCAGCTCACCATGCAAGACTTTCTGCTAAGCGATTCTTGACCTGATGCAGGAGTGCTGATATTCTCCTGTTACCAGTTTGTGTGAGATGTGTGCTTGTGTGATAGCAGCTGTCACCGTTTGGTTTAAATGTAATGTCTAAAAAATCAGTTTCTGTTCCTGTGTTTTTCATTTCAGCCTTTCTCCGCACTACGCATCCCTGGTGTGATCGGTCTCAGTAATTGTTGCTGTACAATCTTGGAGCCCCAAACAACCCTCATTCATACACTCTTAGTAGGGTCGAACCAATCAAGAAAGCAAGAAACTAAAATGCGTGGAGTACATTGAAAGTGTCTAATGCACTTCGTGTGTGCTTTGCGTTGTTTTGGTTTGTTGTTCAGGAATTGCTGGTTTGCCAATTTTCACTGGTGATCGAAAACTTGTAAGCATGTTTTATTCGTTTTTACATAAAACATGCTCAAATTGTGAATTTTGATGTGTATAGTGCAGTATGAATTAGGTCAATACCTGTGTATGTTTCGTCTCTTGAAAAATTACAAAAATCAATGCACTTGCTCAAATGTTGATATCACTAATATTATTCACACATCAACATCAGCGTGCATGCATTCATTCATATCAGTCTTGCCTTTTTGTAATTTTGTTTACTTTTACAGATCATGATGAGGTCAGTAGGATTGGTGCTCTGCCAAGTTGTACGACTTTGATACTGTGCCTGCATCTGATGTCGGTAGAGATGTTCCATCAACATCTCTTCTGTCTGCAGCAGAAGATGTTGATTCCTCTAAAGGTATGTTTCCCATACGCATGGTTCACTATGAAGGAGTGTCCACTTTACATTGTCGGTTCCCCATTCATGGCCAAAAAGTTCTTAATTCTTTTCCTCTTGACAGTGATATAATTATAATAACATAATTGACCAAAATATGAGGAAAAACAGGCCAAATCGAGGGCTTTTTCGGGCTATTGCTATGGGCCATGTTTGTTTATCTCTATGAGTAGTGCAACCATTCAGTCGGCGCGCGTAACACATAACGTGTCGTAGTGCACCATGAAAATAGACGAGCACACACACGGGCACACACACGGGTGGGCAAATAATGAGAAATACGCTGTGCTACAGGATATGGTTAAGGTTAGGCCTTGCGGTTGAGATAAGCATTGGGGGGGGGGGGGGGGGTAATGAAGTATTGGGGTAGTTTTGTGTTACATCTATGTGCTGGTCACCCCACCCGTGGTTGAGCTGCTCATTTTCATCCTGAGCACAAACGGTTAAAAGTCAATTGTTGATGTTTTCAGTTTAGGCCATGTTTAGCACGTAACCCTTACCGCACTTACTCAGATGCGCACTGGGTGTAGGGGCTAGCAACCCCTGCATCTATACTGACTCCCCTGCCGACCTGCTTGCCGAATGGTTCGATGTTTGATCTGACTAATTTGCATCTTCTCCGGAGATGCGGGCATTCCAAACCTGAAGTATTTTCAATATTTCAGAGACTAGAAACACGGGTCTCCTGACGTGACATCACCCTACGTCACGCGCCAGCCCGTCACCCTTATTTCGCTTGGACACCTTGCAAGTCGTGTTTTCAGCAGAGCTCTCCGTTCAAGTCCCATGAGCTGAGAATTTCCCTGTCGGCTTTGCCACAGGTGATAATCAGGGGATGATTGGACATAATCGCCCTATTCAGGCCGGATTGAGTGTTCACATCCACGTCTAAATGGTGGTATTATGTCTAGTGGGTTTGCTAGCAATTATCGTACTGGTCACGGTGATCAGGGATTTAGTCAATGCTTACCCACTAGGAGCCGGGCATTATCCTGTCGATCATGGTGATCCGGGGTTAAGCTCAGGCTTTGCCACGATGAGTGCAGTACTGTTCCAACCGCTTCGGTGGCCGTGAACAAAGCTCGACAATGTATTGCCCTATTCATGCCGGATCAAATTGTCATTCATCCACTCGGGATGGTGGCATTATGTCTAGTGGTTTAGCCAGGCGTTACCCTTTCGATCGCGTTGATCCGGGGTTAAGCCTAGGCTTTAGCACTATAATTAATGTCAGCAAAGGCGGCCCCTGCGCCCAAAGCAGACATGCTGATAGCGAGTCTCGTTGGACTTTTCATGGCGTCGTTCGCCGAGAGATGTCCTTCCCCGGGTTCCCCCGGCGAAGCCGCTAGTGTGAATCCGAGGATTATATATAATTGCCCTATTCAAGCCGGATCGAATGTTAATTCATCCACCCTGAATGGCGGTATTATATCTAATGGTTTAGCTGGGCATTACACTGTCGATCGTGTTGATCCGGGGTTAAGCCGAAGCTTTAACGCAACGAGTAATGTCCCGACTGCTCCTGTGGTCGTGAACAACGCTCAGCAGGCGTTATCCTTGAACCTCCCTATGCTACAACACTCCGGTGTTTCAGCAAGGGAGGGCGAGTGATAGTGCCAGTGCGGCAGGCTATATACCGAGTGCGGGGCCAAGGCCCCGTACCAGGCATATCAGCCTTTGGCACAGGTACCGGCATGACACGGGGCGTACAACCCTAATAGTATGCTTATGCACGGCAATAGCCCTCCCGCATACTCGTACAGTACGGGGGCATAGCAGTCCGGACGGCCGGGTATGATTTACCCTTGGCAGTCCGCGCAGCCTAATAGCATGCAACCCACCTTTCAGGTGCGGCAGCAAGCTCCCCCAACGTGCCTGCAACACTTGGTACTGGCGATGCCGCGGTGAACTCTGAAATGTCAAACAGATGAAAAGAACAAGAGAGTTATTATACAGAGAGTTCATTATTGTCTAGGAGTGGAGCACTGAACAATGTGAAGGCAAGCGGTCCCGAGACTGATCCCTGTGGAACGCCGCCATCAGATGAACAGGGTCGAACAACACATTACTGATGGCTACTCAAGTAAGATGAGAACCATTTTAACACATTTCCCTTTACTCTACTAACGATCCTACAGCTGGGCATGATCAATCAGATCAAATGCTGCGCTGAAGTCCAACAGGATTAACAACACTTCATTGCGTTTGTCCAAAGATGTCAAAATATCGTTCAGGAATTTCAGAAGAGCCGTTTCAATGCTGTGGAATGGTCTGTACGCGGGTTGCATTGGAGAATGGAGATTGTTTTCACTTATATAAACCTGCAACTGCAGCTATTCTTTCAGTAACCTTCCCTATGAATGGAAGGTTCGATATAGGGCGGTAATTAGAGAGGTTATTTGCGTTCAAGTTAGCCTTTTTCATGTTTTAGAGCTGTAGGAAATGTGCCGTAATAGAGAGACAAATTAACGATGCTGGTGTTTGTAGGAAGAAGCTCATATGAAGGCAGTCTTTGAAAATGTCAACCAGTAGAGGGTCGAGAGGACATGATGTGATTGAAGCCGATTTAATTGCTTTTAAGACTGCTTAATACTTGGTCGAAATCAGCAAAGGAAGTTGTGCACAGGTCATCAATCTGAACTGAGAGGGGCGGCAGATCTGAAACATAACTGTACAGGCCAGACTATATTGCCAGGGGACTACATCTCCTTCTACACCGGGTCTTAATTTAAATCCGGTCTAATTTGTTCGGTGCATACCGACCTGATTGTATTTTCTGCTCCGGTACGATACCCGTCCTAAGTCGGATTGACCAATTATTCTGCTGGTTATTGGGCGTTGCCAGTTTCAGTTTAATAAATGCAAAAAATGTCAATTAGTGTTCTGTTTTCACTACCACATATTTTGAGGAGAATTTGGCCAGCATCCACCTAATTTTTAATGGAAAATCTGAAATATTTAGAAATACCAATGACTTTTGAGGATGAAAGTCTGATAGCAACCCTAGGCCTATATATTCTATAATGAAAATACAATAATTGAGACAACAATTAATGGTTTTATATTCACAATTGTGATGTGTATTGATTTCTATTTATATAACGATAAAACTATCTTTACAAAATATTTATAAATATTATTCATGTATAGTTGACATTTATGAAATAGAAAGTCATCATCCTCCCTGATCCTCATCTTCAAAAAATGAGGACGAGCAACACATAATTTATGTTACTTGGTCTTATAGATCGTAGAAGTTATATGCCAGGGCTTTGTAAATTGTTATTGCTGTCACTTGCATAGGTTTTCACAATTGTAGACATGCACATTCAATTAATATGCCCATTATTGCTATTTTCCATTCTAGATCACTGATAGTACATCATGATCTGATCAAATCAGATCATTTCCCTCCAGAAGACTTCAGGAGGGCGTTGACGGGAATTCAAAAGTTTAATCAAGCGTATCAATGGACTGTAAATACCCCCACCAGACCGCCCCCAGGGAGAGAAATGTTGAAATGTAAGTAAGCCTAAAAAGAACAATGTGATTTACCGGCATATCATCCAGGTGGGTCAGGGCCACACATTTTATGCCAAACTGGTGGTTCGATTCCATCGATAGTAGTAATACGCCTTATGTTTACAGTGCTAAGACAATACAGTTTTCAAGAGTGTATACAAAGTGTACAAGAATGGATAGCACTACATTTAATTATTGTTTTTACTTTGTTACTTATGTATTGGTAGGTTTGTTTTCTATTATAATCAAGGAATTTAAAACGTAGAACTTGGTCACTTTTTTACCACTGTTTCTGGCGATTGCACAAGCACCTTGTACATGTATGTGTGACATTCTCAGACTTGGTCTCTGTAAAATTTCGTAAGATTTCACAGTGTTAGGGAGTGAGACATAGTCAAATAGACCGTAACTTCCCACGTGTGTGATGGCAAAATGGTAGTTTCCACTTATTAACTTCCTTGATTGTAATTGATGCTGGAATGCTTGAAAATGATTCATGCAGATTGTAAATAGACATAAGCACTGAGCAGGGATTAGCATTAACCCCAGATTGTGAGTGAATGACCCCCAACTTTTGGACATGTACCCTATAAATATATTGTTCACCCTTAATGCTACCTCTAGTCATGAGAAGAAAGTTCACCCATCTTTACATGTTGCTGCAGGTACCAGGCTAGGCTGCTATATGTTAAAAGATATGGCAATTTTTTTCTCTCCCTAAACTGATTTCTTTTTTGTACAATATAACCTGTCCCACAATCATTATGGACAATAACAATTTATTAATTATTCATGTTTGTTCTTTGTATAATAAGTACAAGTACATGTAGCTTGAAAAGTATGTGGTAGGCCCTATTTGGCCAACATTTGAAAGACTCTTAGACCTACCTAAGACCTACACAAATACCAGTACTGAAGACGGGCTATTTTCATGAAACGGTTTTTGTCTCTTACATTTTCAAAGTTGCATGTTTCGAAGATTCTGCAAACACTGAGTCTTATTTCAAAATAAAATCACTGTAATATTGTTTTTCTTTGTCATGTGAAAATAGCCCAATATTCAATACAAGTATAGGTAAATTGGTAACTTCAAATTGGCAAGTATTATTTTTATTCAATTCAATTGTCTCCCAAGATTGACACATATAAGAGTGATTTTATTTTTCAATTGAGGGCCCTTTTTTCTTTCTTTCCAATACATCATTAAATGGACAATAACATTGATTGTTTTTAACTTTTGAATCTGTACCGTTTAAATGCAGTTTGCATTAACAAACCATACTGTAGCACTGGTTGTGCAATCTGGCATTTATGCCAAACTGGTGGTTCGATTCCATTGACAGTAATATGCTTTATGTTTACAATGCTAAGACGATACAGTTTTCATTTCAAGGTGGATTCAATCAAAATTGTGTCTACATGTACTTCACAATAGCACTTCCCCTGCGGGTTGTGCCAATATTCACACATCAACATCAGCGTGCATGCATTGATTTGTCTAATTTTTTATGATCAGAAATGTAAATCTGCAAGAAAATCTACTTTCTAAAAAAAAGATCACATAATATGCTTTTAAACTTATGTAGTAAAAATGAACCTGAATATCAGTGGAACATTTTGAAAATCAACACATGAGTCATTTTAACTGCTGCTTGAAGGTTAGGCAACTGACAACTTATAAGAGAAATGTTAGAAATAAGCATGATATTTATGCATATTATGTGGTGTTGTTTTTCTATACAGAGATGAGTTTGAGGCTCAGCACCAAGAACCTGTTGTGCAAGAAGAACACATACCACAAGTTCGTCCCCCGCAACCATCATTTTGCCATGACTATGATATTATTGATATACCACAGACAAGCACACACTGAGGAACTTGACAATGAAATAGAAGCATTGTAGGGCAAGATGTTTTTCTTAGAGTGTTTTTTTCTTCCAACTCTAGTATGATAACTTTTTATACAAGTTTTAAAAATCATGAAACTTTAAAAGCAGTGTACCTTGCTGGAACCAACAGCGATCCGCATGGTTCGCTGGACCCAGATGCAGAGGGCTAACGATACTGTACAGGTGAAAGGTGATTGCTTTAGAGAAGAAACACTACCACTCATTAGATCAGTTTTTCCTGTTTCAAGAGTAAGGCAAGGATTTTTTTGAAGCTGATTTGGCCACACGATTTAACATTTCGCAAGCCAAGCCACTGGGCTAATTATTTGTATGTTAGGTTCGTTGCCAGTTTGGCCTGACAGGTGTTGTGTAGATGCACATATGCCCGAATGTTTAAAATCCACATACCCCAAGACCTGAGTTATTCTTGATTGTACCACATTTTTTGTCCAGACCCCAACTTCAAAAGTTCTCAATTCCAAAATATATTCTAATTACAAATCCCATGCCACTTTTAAAGGCCTTGTTGGAATTAGTCCAGCAGGAGCTGATATGAAGAGTTTGTTTGCAAAAGGGCCTACAGACCACCCGACATGTTTCTCATTTTGCATTAGTGAATTTGTATTGACAAGTCCATGGAATTAATTAAATTATTGTATGGCTGTGTTCATTACTGTTTCTGTGACTTGGATTAGTGCATCCATGCACGCCAATTGAGGCACCAACAATTACAAGCCACATTCCACATAATGAATAGCCATCCATTCAATAATGCAAAATGAGTAAAAAGGCAGAAGTGGGTGTAGGCCCTTTTGCAAAACAGCTCTTCATATACAGGTGGCATATCTGACAAAGCAATCACAGCTGCATCAGGTATTTTGAGTTTGATGAAGTTATGGCAGACAAAGGGTTTACCATAGAAACATTTTAAAGAAGAGAAAGGCAAAGCTCACTATCCCTCCATTTTTAGGTGCTAAAGGAAAATTAAGCAAGTCAGAAGTTTCGCAAACCCAGGAGATCGCTCAACTACGTATTCATGTTGAGAGGGCCATTAGAAGGATCAAGGAGTATCATATATTATTAGTTTAGCTGATTCTATTAATCAAGTCTGGACTGTGTGTGCCCTTCTCACCAACTTCAAAGGCCCATTATTTTAGTGTTGTAACTTTTGTTCCCTCTCAGAAAAAGGATATAAAGTCTGCATATATGCCCCTATGCATGATGCATTCAATATGCATGTATTAAATGAAAGCTCTACTTTACTAAAAAGTTAATAATTTGATGTTACCATTGTTTTATCTATTACAGATCTTACGCATTCAATAGTGGCCAGTTTTACTCCTACTATACAGATAAGGAGTGCAACCCCTCTGTACAATATTAGGGACTGGTTGCTACCACATATGGCAGGCGGGTTCAAGAACCACAGTAAACCACTTTGGTTTAAATTTGCGAAATACAACGGAGTAACCCGTATGCACTACAAAATGTGGGCTCGTGACTCATGGCTACCACAAGTGGAGTATGGTGCTGATGGAAACACTGTGGAACGGCAAGATAGTCTGGGACTAATATGCTTGAAGGTAATTTCAACTTTTTATATTGACTATTGAATTATTATAAAAATATATATAACCAGGGGTAATCCTGTTTTGACATTATAGACTAGCTTGGACAACACATATTTGCCAGACTTAGCCGGGGACGTAATTAGCCGGGGACGGGGAGTAAATCCCTCCTAGTTTGGACATAACAGGCATATTATATCACAAACAATGAGGTGGATATGACTCCGGTAAGGCATACGGGGACGTGCCGCTCCAGTGGTCGTTTTTTCATGAGACATCCTTAGCCATGGGTAGGCTTTTCAACTGAAAAATCCTTAGACATGGGTCCTGTTATTGACACTAGCCTTTAGCAATGGGTAAGATTTGAGCACATCGTTGACGACGTTTTTTCGGACGTTTTTCAATATCAACCTGAATTCAATTCGATAAATTCAACCTCGGAATCGTGGAATTCAACCCATTTCGGGTTAGAAACCCTTAGACATGGGGTCTACATTTGAAGAAAAATCCTTAGACATGGGTACCCTTTCCGGCAAAATTACCCTTGGAAGTGGGTATGGGTTTGAGGCTGGAGCTGCACCCCCCCCCCCCCCCCCCCCCCCCCCCGTCCAAAATAAATCCAAGTACCACCCCCACCCCCACCCCCACCCCCACCCCCTTATGAACTGTTCAGTCACTCACTCATTATGCAGAGCTGTTGGATTAATTCCTTGATGTGTGAGAGGCCAGCACTGTAGCTGACACGGTTATCCCAGGTGTTGGGACTGTAACGCAGAGGTACTCAAAATAGTACCCCCACCCTCCCGGAGATGTAACGAGGCTATATCTGGGTTGTCATTTGTGATTTGTTACCTCCTCCTGGCGCAGGTTTGCAATTGATACGGGCATTTGTGAGATTGGAAAGGGATCGTGAAATGAATGTCCTAAAAAGAACTTTGGTATAAACTGAGAGGAATATGGTAACACATTGTTATTTGCAGGATATTCCAGATATCAACATCCCTCCAGAGTGGGTAATTCCAACTCTGGACAAGCTTGAAGTGGATGACTTGAAGAAAGACTTGCCACGGTTGTATGCAAATTACATGCCACGTTCCAAACAACTGTGGTGGAAAGACTATATGGAAAACTTAGAAAACTTGACAAAGGTAATTTGCAGTTACACAATTATAAGGCAACATGTTATTACAACATGCAGGCCAGGGAGCAAATTCGCCTGTAACGCGTAGCAAATAGCTCCACAATTTGAGGCAATTGCTATACTAATTTCAGCTTGTATAGCAGTTTTTGCAGTGTTAATGTACAAACTCGGTGTAGTTACGTCAGAGGATATTTCAAACTTTTTATCATATATGTATTAATATTCTATTATGCTATCATGCTAGGTGCTGCCTAGTATTATAACAGATACATACACAAATATTTATTAATCATTGAATCTATTCCAAGTTAATGGAAGTTGCAGACGATACCGGACATGAGCTTGTTCATGAATTTTCCATGTTAAGTTTAATGCATACGAGTTGCGTTATCAACCAAATACGACGAACAGTTAGTGATGGATAAAATTCCAAAAATGAGTGGAGTTTATTTTCCAACTCCAGCAGTTTTAGGATGTAATAATTTAGTTTCAACATGCTATGAATTTTATGGGATCATTCTTATATAGTGGGTGTGGTTTGAGATGTCAGCAGCCAATTTGATTGGTTTTTGGCTGATTTTCAGCCGACACGCCCATACATTATGAGACAATGGTGCATAGTTTGGGGCGGGGTTTAATTCATTCGAAAAATAATACCTTCAGCGCGTATGATCAACGCGTCATCGCGTTAGCGTGCCCTACACAAAGTTGCCGCCGTAGGCGTTGTGGGTATAACGCAGCGATGACAGGTGCGTATGTGCTAAAGAACGCGATAAGTTTGACGCAGGATGTTGGAAAACAGCTCGCTGGATTCGCCAATTTTATAAAGGGGGAAATTTGTCGTTGTTTGTTTAAAATAAATCTAACAAACTGCGTTATTTTATGATAAAAGATCAAAATAACCAATAAACTAAATAAGAATGAGAATATCGACTCCAAATATGGTACAGCCTATACATTATAAGACCATCATCTATAGCAAAACAGCTAAGAACTATGTTTTATTCTCTAATTAAAGCAAGATCCATTTTTACAATGAAACTAATGGAAATTCAACAATTACGGCCATTCATGACAACTGTCGTCTAGGTAATAAGCTCATTAGGAACATTGCCCTCATCCATGAATAATATGTAAATTATGAATATAATCAAGCCTAGAAAATCACTAATTATCCATGTGCATGTTTTATATATTTAAGGTTCCAGAAGAACAAACTACATGGTCACTAAAGGAATTGGCTCACCGGTCAAGACCCCAACAGCCAACAGGGGAACCTGACGAACACCTTGAGCAGATAAGACAGAGAATCCATGTTGAATGTCCAGTGGTAAGAAATACGGCAAAATTAATTTAGGAAGTGTTGCTTTACACTGCAGGCAAAATCTCAAAATGTACACATACACTCTGCAGGCCTTAGATCAGGGTGAAACAAACGAGCCATGGCATGGAACCAATCCTCTCTTAATGAGCAAGATTTTCCATTTTTTGAGCTAGCCATTTCTCTCCCCTTCCTCTCTCTCTTTCACCCCTGGGTTGATGCAAGATGGCAGGTGCAAACTTAAACATGCACAGGTTATTTCAGAGCACATACAAAGCATATACTTTTAAAATTAATAATTATCCAAGTCTCTTTGGGGTGATGATACCTTTTGGTAGTGCTTTAATATGTATCAATTTATGTGTATCAGATATTTGTAGACATTTTGTAAGAGGGTAAACACCCCTATAGAATGGTTGGAATGTGTATACAACTTGCTTGCCCAAGTATTTTATAAACAAACTAAAGGCAGGCCCTGAACCCCAACCGTTAGGGCTTTGTGATAAGGCGCTCACTTTCACTCCATTTAAATAATTTTCCTCTGGTTTTTAAAGTCCTACTCTCATGCCTAGAATAATGAAATTATCCATACCCAAAACGTTCATTAAAGTAATCTTGTTAACCATCTACCTGCCAGATATGGTGCATTCACATGGTTGTAATCATTTCTAATTTTCAATTTTTATAAAGAAACTAAGGCAAGCCCCTGGACCCCACCTGTTAGGGCTTTGTGATAAGGCTCACCTTCATTCAACTTTATTTTTTAAGTCCCACTCTTATGCCTAGAATAATGAAATATATCCATACCCAAAATGTTCATTAAGGTAATCTTGTTGTTATCCATGTACCTACCTACCAAATATGATGCATTTTACATAGTTGTAATAAGTTCTATTTCTCAATTTTGTATTGATTTATTGTTAGGTTTGTACATTGTTTTGCTTATTGAATACACACTATCAAGCTGTAACATGACTTCACACTTTAACAAAAAGGGAAAATTAAAAATTACATCAAGTCTATGACCCTGCTGAAAAGTGAAACTAATATGTAACCCAACATGAGTGAGTACAAGTGGCTCAATTAGGGAAATACACACATTTACTATATATCATGATTAATATGTAAATTCAGAAAAATGTTGGTATGGTACCAAAGTAACAAGAACACCAACTGAAATGGTCAAGCTATGACATTTAAATGGTTGGTTTAGATATCAAATCAATGGCATAAATGAAAAATAAATACCTCAAAATGCCAAAGGTTTAGGCAGTCACATGTGTAGGGCTTTGTTTAATATTTTTCATGGAGTTTTGATTTTAAATTGCACACCTAATGTTCAGGTTACATGTATCCTTTACTACAACAATTCACTTTTTCATGGAATTAACAGCAAATCTATTATTTTAAATTGTAATACAGTAAAAACACCCATGCTGAAATAAATCCCCGTCTGATGCACTCTTGAAGCTCTTACAATGTTTAGAACTACATGTAGAACATTGACTTCTCTATTCCTTGACATTGGTAATATACTAATCTCGGGGTAATAACAAAATGTTAGCTCGTTACGGAATTTTAATTGAACTTTGAAAATTGATGTATAATTGTCTTGATTATTTTATTTTAATTGCTAACTTGCAGGTACAAATAGGACACCAAGGGATGGCTGATCCGAGGGGAGTGGCCCATGTCGATTCATACAAGGATCTGAATGTTGACAACTGGGTTGTGATCAATCTTGAAAATTGTCAAGATCCACTGCCATACTTGGGAAAAGTAACAGTGATCACAGGAGAGAACATTGAAATACATTGGGCAAGAGGTGCCTACACCAAAGCTTGGGAGTTAATGTATGTAGGTGCTGGACGGCACAGAAAGCCAGTTGTACAGGTCATTCCAGTAGAATCAGTATTGCTCTTTGGATTCACTTTGACTGGTAAGAGCCACCTCTATCAAGCGACCATAGCAACGGTGAAGAAATTGTATGATGATCTTTAACTCTAATCCCATTCCAACCGAATGACCTGTACAAGTGGTGTTCTAATCCTATTCCACCACATAAATGCTGACAAATACTACGCTAGGCAGTGAGTGGTTCCTGAAATCTTCCTCTTAGGCAGCGAAAAAAGAAACCCTGTTCTTCAGGCAAACGAACCACTCAGGATGGTTCGGTCTGTAGGGTGTTTTTTATGACCGTAAAAACCAACCTAGTCTGTACAAATCTTGCCGTATTTTGACAAGCCAAATAAATGATCTTGGTCGATATGTATTTGCAAGTAAACATTTTTTCACCGATTTTGTAGAACAGGGTTTCTTTTTTTGTAGCTTTAGGGGTTAAAAGCTACCCATGGGCCTAGGGGTTGGAACTTTTGTTAGAATTTCCCATTATAATAACAATGTTTTGTGTGTTGTTGATGAGATAGCATGTTTTCAACTGTTCACAATGTACTTACCATGAAATATTTACTAAAACACCTGGTCAAAGAAAAAGTCCACTATTTTCATTTAATGAAGTAAGTCATGTATCTAGATTGAAAACATTGTTCACTTGGTCTTTATTATGGTTTCTCAAACAACATCTTGTGAAGAAAACATTTTGTCCATCTATTTTGTGATAAAATGTGCTGGAGGCAATTCGTTTTTAACTTAGTACTGTTGTACAGCTATGGACATGATTGAATAACATGTGACTGACAAACTTTTATGAAAAAGTGACTGAAATTGTTAATAGAAACCATATCAAACTCACACAGTTAACACCATTTCCCACCTGTGCATAGTTGCACATCAGACTAATAAGCATGCATATATATATTGGGAATTTAAAAACCATTTCAAAACATCCCTGGTTAAATTATTTGCAGTAAAGATCTATATATTTGGATAGAGCAGCCTTGTAGAATTATGTTAGTACAGATTTGACCTAAGGCCATGCGTTTTGAACTCGCCTCCCTTTTTAACATTTTAAACATTTTACGCCATCTGCACTTCAAGTTAGCATATCACCCTAACTACTTGCCCTACCCCATAAAAAAGTATACATTTTCTTAAAGGAAATTCCATGAGGAATCCAATTAAGCTATTGAAATTAGGATAGGACCTAGTGGTAACATGTTAATGATTCACAATATTCAATACAACACAGACATAAAGACTATTAAATAACCTTTAAGAAGAGACCAAAATCATGTTTGTAGCTCATATGGAGGTGAATTGATTCAAGTTTAAACGCACCGCCTGGCACGCACTTTTTCCCCCATCGTTTATGTGTACCACTCCCCCATATTTCAATTCGATCTTACTGACTGAAAACACAGACAAAAGTTTCCTGAAATGTAAAACTCCAGTCTCATATATAAGTGTAGTATAATGAGCTGTATAAAGTCATGTATGCGACAAACAGAAAGAGGTAAGGAAGAGAAAAAAGGTTCTCTATAATAATTATTTTGAACATTATTAATGTTGTGCACAATATTGAATAAGTGAAAGCCTTTTTGAACAAAATCCACATCGAATGAAATGCGAGAAACACAGTGCATGTGATTACAGTGACGTACAAGGGTCATTCAATAAGTTCTACCTTCTCATTTATGACATTGCTATTATGAATGTCAGTCTCATGATATTTGCCAGGATTATAATAGCTCTGAATCATAGCTACACATATTATATAGTGATCTATATGGATGGATACAATGAATACATTAAGCATGTTAAGATACAATTACAAACCCATAAAATGCAACTAGACAGGCCTCAATGTTATGCAGATATAAAACTGTTGTTAACAAAACTGTACAGCCCCCGACCACAAAGGGGATATTTGTATATTAATTAATTTTGATTTTATTGTGCTAACATAAGTTAGTGTGGAATTACCAGCTTACTATCAATGTTAATGGTTACAAAAGATGTGATAAATAGCCTAAGTATATTGTATATTAATGTTCATTATACTGTGGAAAAACCCAGTAGTAAGTACAATGGTGGTGACATATGTAATGAGATGAATTTACTAACTAGATTACTGTTAGTGACATAATTTTCCTATGCATACTAAATGTCATTAATTTTTAATTTTATGGACAATGTGGACTGAATGAATTTGTTTAATTATTTTAATATTTAGATGTAGAGATATGATTTGAGCATATGGCAAGCCTAATTTTCAATTTGTTATTTTTATGCTTAAATGTCCATGGTCACTGGATGTTTGTGACACCTTACATCAAAACAGACCAGGTGTCAGCAAACCTTATTTACAGAAAACAACATCAGAAGATAAAGAACAACTAATGAAAAAAAAGGAATTTGTCATCATTCAAAATCTGCATTATCTATGTTATATTTCAAGTTGGGTATCATTTTATAGCTAAAATTGTGGATGTAAGATGAACTTAAAACATTGATTTGCTTTTTTGACCTGCTGCTCTGTTTGATGTAATGGGTCGCATTTATTACATATTACAATCAAAGTGCTAATATGGTTGAGCGCTTGGCCTGTTGCCACCACGTAAGTGAAGCGAAATGATTGTGACGATGTCCTAATGATCAGAATTGTATAGATTTTAAGATTCACTTTAATTTTGCCTTGCTCATGAATCTTATGTGCATAAGATGCAGTTGCATCATTAAAGGTGGGTGATCTGATTTCGACCACATTTTGATGCTGTGAAATGTTAGTGTTTTACAGTGTATCACATGAAGGGCATTATAAAAAAGTCTAGAAATTTTGCAGGGATAAGGAGACAAAAAAAGGACTTTCTTCATGATCTGGGTGGTCAATTGGTCACCCAGGATAGGGCTTATGATCTTGGTGGTCAGTTGGTCACCCAGGATAGGACTCATTGTTACTCCAAAATAGGAATCGTGATCTGGGTGGTCAATTGGTCACCTAGATATGACTGGTGATCTGGGTGGTCAATTGGTCACCCACTATAGGGCTCATGATCTGGGTAGTCAATTGGTGCCCCAAAATAGGAATTATGATCAGGGTGGTCAATTGGTCACCCAAAATATAGGGCTTTTGACCTGGGTGGTCAATTGGTTACCCGATATGGGCCGCTTATGACCTGGGTAGTCAATTGGTCACCCAAGATAGGGCTCATGATCTGGGTGGTCAATTAGTGCCCCAAAATAGGAATTATGATCAGGGTGGTCAATTGGTCACCCAAAATATAGGGCTTTTGACCTGGGTGGTCAATTGGTTACCCGGGATGGGCCACTTATGACCTGGGTAGTCAATTGGTCACCCAAGATAGGGCTCATGATCTGGGTGGTCAATTGGTCACCCAAGATAGGATTCATGATCTGGGTGGTCAATTGGTCGCCCGAGATAGAACTTGTGATTGAGGTTGTCAATTGGTCACCCGTGATATGGCTCATGATCTGGGTGGTCATTTAGTGCCCCAAAATAGGAATTATGATCTGGGTGGTCAATTGGTCACCAAAGATGGGGCTTATTACCTGGGTGGTCAATTGGTCACCTGAGATAGGTTTCATAATCTGGGGTCAATTGGGGACCCAGGACATGACTCTAATCCAGGTGGTCAGTTGGTCACCTGCAATTAATCCCAATAGGATATATGTCAAATTCATACATAATGACATATCAGTAATCAACAAATTACAAGTTCTACCAGTGTTGGCATTATAGGTTTGTTAATAATTCAATTTTATGTTATATTATACAAATTCAATCCCTAATCATCTTTCGTTGGAAGGATCAGTGTATTTTATCGACATTTGTGGTTACTCACAAAATTTGTAACACAAAAAGCAAAACAATTTGACCCTTATCTGTTATTACAAAAATTATATGAATAAATTATATGAAATAAATATATATTCACAGAAATGAATTACTTGTTTGTTATTTTCATCATTAGTATTGATGTTTGATTCCTTCTGAGAATATGTCATGCGTATAGAAGATAAATAGGAAGTAACACGGATGGCAACAGATGTTCATAAGTTTGTTGTGGTCAAAGGGAACAATAACATAAGTCGTTCAGCAACATTAGTACATTCTTTGGAAAATATGTTTATTTGTGGATGTCAGTATACACATATGTGTCAGGGTTTGGTAAATTCTTCAAATTTCCTATTGACGTTTGATTAAGTTTTAATTGGACATTTTGAACAGTTAGAATAACATTTTAATTTCAAAAATCAAGGATATGGGTGGCTTTTTAATCAAAGTAAACAAGCAGTTTTTTTTGTTCTAAAAGTGTTCTTTGTTTTTTTCCAGCTACAATTGAAATGTTGACAATATTTTTATTATTTTAAGTCAAATTCTTCATTTATTTAGTAGGTAGATGAAAACGAGAAATTTGGTCAGAAAATCAGAGTAAAAGTTATAAATAGTTTGTTATTGTGCAGACAATTTCTGTAATCGACCAAAACAGAAAATGCCAAAATATAAAAAAATCTGTTAAAGCCACTTGTATTATTGCCTGTATTGAGGGAATACTGCTTGGCTGCGTGACGTTCCTGTTTGAATCACCTTTCCATTTTTGAAGCGCGAAGCCAAAACATTATAGTCTTCTTCCTATATACTGTAAACCTGTTTAAATTTACTGGATGTCAGCCTTACAGAGCGTACATACTTCATGCCAGGTTGGATTGGCATTTTGATCACGGGTTTCTTCTTCCAATTGAAGTGCTTCTTCTTTTCTGACCTGTATCCCATCATAATAATCCGCTTGTTCCTTTGGTAAAGTATGTTGATAAGAAGTTGGCTGTGGAGGGAAGGGTAATAGAGGAAACGTTGGCATCACAGAATTGAGGAGGGTTTTTTGTTGATAAGAACAGAGCCTTTTGGAACATGGCCATATTTAAAGTCTTGGAGTGCCTGGGTGCTATCTGGTAAAAGCTTTAACATTTGTGCATCATATCTATAGCTTGAAAGTTGCTTTGGATTTTCATTGCAAATCCACCAGCTGATATTGGGTGCTCTATAGGGCAGTACATGTTTGATGATATTGACTCTGCGACTCTTGCCCTTTTGGATACCGTTTGGGGGTCACTGGGTTATTTAATTTTTGCCTCAGTTAATGAAGCCACTGTTTGCGGTGCCACTCCGAGTGCTCTTGATGGCACATGCCATTGCTGTGGAGCGATGTCTTGCTGGTGACGCAGGGTACTACCTTATATTTCATCATCTTGAAGTGGCAATGAAGGTAAAGCAATTAAGCCATCACATGGCTGCAATGGGCATTGCCTGCCCTCCTTGCATTGACACTTCAGGGCTGAGATAGTGGTAGGTTGACCAGATAGTAAAACCTAGGGAAAAATCAAAAGTAGAAACTTAGGCAATCACTAACAATTAGAGACATACTAATTTACAAATTGTTAGTGTCAGAGTAGACACTAGACAAACAAATTTCAAAATATCCCACTTCTGTATTACAAATATCATTGAGATTGCATGACAATGAAGAGACCAATGAAAATAATTTTAACATGATAATTGAAAGCTGGTCCTATCCTGCACATTAAAAATTTGCACTTTCAGCCTGCTCTTTTCAGCAGAACCTCTTTTTAATTTTGAGCTCATGGAGACACAATTTTGATTGATTCCCCTTGAAAACTGTATCGTCTTATACTGTAAACAAAAAGCGTATTACTGTCGATGGAATCGAACCACCAGTTTGGCATAAATGCCAGATTGCACAACCAGTGCTCCAGTATAGTTTGTTAATGCAAACTGCATTTAAACGGTACAGATTCAAAAGTTCAAAACAATCACAATGTTATTGTCCATTTAATGATGTATTGGACAGAAAGAACAAAGGGCATTCAATGAAAAAAATCACTCTTATCTATAGGTCAATAAATGCATGTGTTGTTTTGAAATAAATTAGACAGATTAATGCATGCGCGCTGATGTTGATGCGTAAATAATGGCACGACCGCAGGGGGAGTGCTGTTTTGAGCATATCAACATTTGCGTAAGTGCATTAAGTGTCTCTGCCACAGCCAGTTTACGCTCTTTCCTCATTGCACCAGTGACCAAGACTGAAACCCCTGATATTGTTTGTCAAACCTCGCCACAACTCCGAGCCAGGCCCCTGAGACTGTTTTAGTTGCTGAGAAAACATGTATCCTTTAGTTTCACATTTGGCCACCTTGGGCCCATGACCTTTGACCTATGGGGAAAAGAACATTACGCACATATAAAGGTCAAGGGGAGTAGCTGCCAATATGCAGTAGCTCATAGTGGAATAGCTGCATAGTGGAGTAGCTCTGAAGTCACTGCAAGGCTAAAAGAGTTTGGGAGTAGCCCTGCCCATCTAGGTGTGTAGTACACAATAGTTTAGGTTTGTCCATTTCTTTTTCATACGAAGATCACTCAATTGCAAATATTATTATGTTTTGAGATGTCCAAGTGTGGTATAAAATAGGATCGATCAAGCCCACACTTATTGGTCAAGCTATGAGTTTTTAAAAAATATTGGATGAGACGCAGTCGAGCCCAATATTTTAAATTTACTTTGATTCCATGCATGGGCAATATCATGTTTCATGCCTCGTAATGGTACACGCAAACGGAATAAGCTGTGAAATGTTATGGCGTTGATTCCGTATGACGTCACAAACAGGTAAGCCAAACATGATATTGCCCATGCATGGATGATGGATGGAGTAGGCCACAGTGCATGTACTCAGTAAACATGGTAAAAAAACCTACCTAGACATTCAATTCAACAAGAATTTCTTTCAAAAGGATGACTGCTGTCCCAACAAGTATTTATCTTAATAAGGACGACAGCTAGCTGTCCTCACAAAATGTAAAATTGCTATGATAATTTTCCTATCTTCAGTAGATAGCAGGTATCCATGCATGACAATTTCCACTCATAAATAATGATAACAACATGGAAATATCAATAATATGGTCATAAAATGTTCCAAATGATTCAAGGTAACTATTCCAGTACATTTCAAGTACATTCAGCACAATATCAATGTCCATAAGGCTGCACTACACTAAATGGGAATCCCCTACCCTTAAGGACGGTGTTTAAATCTAGAATTGGAAAGTATGCATCACAAAATCCTCAATTTAATACAATTGCGTAAATGCCTATGATTTTTGATTAATTATGATTAATGGGACATCACCTACATGCATGAATATCATCTAGATAAATTTTGAGAGATCTTTCAAATTGTGCTTTTTACTGGAAACATTGGCGATTACGGCGACATTTTCAAGCCCATCAGAGAGGTAGTCAACTCCATGGGCATATTTTGGAAAATCGATCAGGTTCACCTACCTATTTTCTTCACTTTTTGTGAGAAAATGTGATCATCTTTGAGTTAAAAATTACTCTACAAGGTCCAATTTTGCAATTCAGTGGTCTCAAACAGAGTTTTATATTAGTGTTTTTGTACATATCCCTATGGAGCCCTATTTAGTGATGTGATCCCTTAAAGTGTGAATTTTGCTTAAAGATGATTACTTTTTCCCACCATAAAATGCCTACAATAAGTAGGGTAGACTGCAACGATCTTGGAAATGTCACTGTATGACTGTATCGGCTCTTGTTTCCTGTAAATAACACAAATTTAAAAGATCTTTCTAAATGTATCTAGATGATATGCACATTTCATAGTTAGTGTGCATGGAGGTGATGTTTGCATTGTCATTATGAATTATAATGGGGACATGTCACATGGTTGGTTAAGAAGACAAAACACACATAAAATAATGTAATAATCCAATCATCATTGCCATTCTTCCAAGCAAACCCCCTTCTACTTAGTCATCATTGCAAAATGTTCAGAATACTTATACTCAGTGAAATTTCTATAATAGATCAATTTTTTCTTGATAACAATTACATTGTGCATGATGGCTAAAGCTAAGGTAGTGTGGGTAGTCCTATTCTTGAGAAATGTAGAACATGTTTTAATACAAAAGGCAAATCATATAATGTAGAATATATATTATTTTAAAATCATGCCAAGCCCTAACCCTTTATTAATTGCTATCTGGAAAAGTTGGTAACAATGGCTAAATGCATGCCTTTTTATTTTTTAGTCTGGTAAGAGCTGGTAAGCAAAATAAACATACCTCCATTGGAGAAGACATCAAAGGCTCAACAAGCCAGTCATTCTCACCCGGTTCAAATTCTCCCAGCGACTTTTAGCTGCCATCTGCTGGTTAGCATTCTATGTGTCTTTATCTGTAAAGTTCAAGCACATTACTCGTTAACAATCATAGAAAATGAGTCAAATGTTAAACCATTCCCAATTACTGCAGAACATGTCACAGAGAATAAGATCCAATTGTCCCACAGACCATCAAATTCAACAATTTGTATTTACCAGCTGTGCTATACAATGCAGTAATATCAGCTTGTACATGGATTCCAACAGCAGAATTCACAACAAATGATTGATCTCATGTTGGATATTTTATAATCAAGCCATTAGTTTTTGTTTTAATGTCACATAGAAATGGACCACAGTGCCATGTCACACAACAATCTTATTGATCCCAAAACGATACATCATGTGAGTAATTCATGTTGTATATTTTATAATCAACCAATTTGTAGTTTTGTTGTTGTCACATAGAATTGGAATATAATGCCATGTCTCACCACAATGTCTAAACTGACTGGTTGTTCTTTTCGATATCACAATCTGAGCTGTTTTCATGGTTGTATTTAGCACCAGTGATCTGACTGAAAAGAGAAAATGAGATAAGAACGGTTGAGATATGTATATTTATAAATATGATTGGTGATGAAACATTCTGCTTTCCAAATCTGTGTTGATTGATATGGGTTTAAACTTGCTATCTACTGAAGATAGCAACTTTCAGAATATCATCATAGCTAGAAACGTTGTTATATAACTTATTTAGTCGTGCATGCCATCTTAAATCTCAGTCGTGGTATCATTATTCACATGAAACCAAACCATCATAACCTCATGCAAGTTTGATTTGATTGGAGAAGCTATCATTAGTCCTCCTGGAATTCTTGTAGTGTTGTATTATCAACTGGAATGAACAGCTCTAGGGTGTATGCTACTTATTGGAGTCCCATCGATTTATGTACTAAAATAGTGATATAAAACTCTATTGTAGACCACTAAATATTGAGATGGGATCTTTCAGAGTGAATTTTGCTTAAAGATGATTACTTTTTCTCACCAAAAAATGCCTACAAGGCTAGGTGAGAATAAAAAACTACAAAGTAGGTGTTGGTTTGAAGATGCACAGAATTTTATTGTAATAAAATTCTGTACATCTTCAAACCAACACCTACTTTGTAGTTTTTTATTCTCACCTAAACAATGAGATGCAAGTAGCACCTCTTTTATTAACTACAATAGGTAGGGGAGCCCAGCTTGATTTTCCAAAACAACTGCCCTGAAGCGACTACATATCCAACGATCTTGGAAATGTCACTATTTGACTGTATTCAGAATCAAAGCAATTGAAGAGACTTACTTACCTATGAAGACTGAGAGGTTTTTCAATTTGTGTCTATATAGTAACCAAGTATTAGATGCTGGCTCCCATTCATCTCCAGGAGCGGTATTGATACCCTCACACTCTGCAGAATCATATGTTGAGCAAATTCTAAAAGACAAGAAAGAGGATGGTTACACACAGGTTCATCTACCAACATGTGTTTCTGTCATACAGGATTGTATTCTTGAACATGCTATTAATGGGGCCCTCCCATAGCAAAAAAAAGGGACGTTGCTGGGGGCTACCCGGTACCTACCGGGTAGCCACCAGGTACTACTATGATTGTCTTAAACCATGAGGTAGCGGATGGCCACCGGGTGGCCATCGGGTGTCCATCCGATAAATTTTCACATGCAAATTAGTAGGTACCAGATAGCTATCGGGTAGCTACCGGGTGGTCACCTGGTAGCTTATATGCTAATTTATGCAAATTAGGTTCCTGGTAGCTACCAGGTGCCTTTGAAAGGGAACCAATAAGTAACTTTTAACCATGAGGCATCTGGGGGCTACCTGGTGACCACCGGGTAGCCACCAGGTACCTTGAGGTAGCGGATGGCCACCGGGTGGTCATCCGATAAATTTTCACATGCAAATTAGTAGGTACCAGATAGCTATCGGGTAGCTACCGGGTGGTCACCTGGTAGCTTATATGCTAATTTATGCAAATTAGGTTCCTGGTATTTTGGCCTATAACTGCGTAATGGAATACATCTTGCACCATAACATTTACGGCTTCCATCTAATGGTCACGTCACGTCACGTGTGGCTAACCATGATATAGTATGTGTGCTACTCAATGGTGACATTTCATGTTACATTGTGCGTCTAAAATGAGAACCATTAGAGTTATGCAACTCAAATTTTGGAATGCGATTAGTTTAGTTTAGTTTATAGTTAATTTAGTTAGTTATTTTAAGTAATTAAATAGTAACTTATTATTTAATTCATTCATTTAAGTAATTGATTAAAATTAATTAATTTAATTGATTAATATTAATTCACTGTTAATTGATTGATTGATTGATTGATTCACATTTAATTAAATAATTATTTATTTAATAATGTTATTAAGTTATTACAATTAATTATTAATTAGTTATCAATTTGATTTATTAATTCTTTAATTTATCAATTCATTAATTTATTAATTCATTAATTTATTAATTCATTAATGTATTAATTCATTAATTTATTAATTCATTAATTTATTATTTCATTAATTTATTAATTCATTAATTTATTAATTCATTAATTTATTAATTCATTAATTTATTAATTCATTAATTCATTAATTTATTAATTCATTAATTTATTAATTCATTAATTTGTTAATTCATTAATTTATTATTTCATTAATTTATTAATTCATTAATTTATTAATTCATTAATTTATTAATTCATTAATTTATTAATTCATTAATTTATTAATTCATTAATTTATTAATTCATTATTAATTTATTTGTAATTCATTATTAATTTATTTGTAATTAATTAATTAATTAGTTAATTGATTAATATTAATTCATTCATTATTGATTGATAGTTTACGTACTAACGTAGTAATTTCACATACATTCGTAATATTGTTATTTTTACCATGTACGTACATACATTTTTTTTACCATGTCCCCTCTGGGTGTTCGTACTTACTTAACCACACGTACCAAATACAACAAAAAATCTCCCAAACACTTATTTAGTGTTGTGTGCCATTAATCCCTTCTAGACTCTAAATACATCATCCAATACCAACACACCCCCACCCCTCACACCAGATTCATTCAAAACATCACCCAAACACTTCAAAACATCACCCAAACACTTATCCACATCACTTAAAGTGACGTGACCATTGGAGGTAAGCCAAATTTACATGGTCTATATAATGTAAGTGTATTAAGCTTACTTATAATGTTGATGATTAAGCTTGCTATATTTTACACATTTTAGTCATCTACAGTACAATTTCAAGGATATATATTCCACATAACTGCTCTTTAGACAATAGGGATTCACAATTCACATACAAATGTCAAATACCTTCAAAAGGAACCAAAATATCCATCATATATGCTCCACATCACAACTGCCATGATCATAGCTATAGTGCAGACAACAGCAAATTTGAAATAGCAGTTGGTCATCATGTGATCTTTTGCCTTGACCTTTGACCATTTGCTGCTGCCTTCCTGGGGACTCATTTTCAGAGACTAAGTTTGCTGGTGCCTTCCTGGGGACTCATTTTCAGAGACTAAGTTTGCTGGTGCCTTCCTGGGAGCTCATTATGTTTGCTGGTACCTTCCTGGGGACTTATTTTCAGAAAGTAAGTTTGCTGATGCCTTCCTGGGAGCTCATGATGTTTGCTGGTGCCTTTCTGGGGACTCGTTTGAGGCATCGGAAAGGTACCGGCTAGCCGGTGCTATCTGGTACCTTTCAAATAGACACCAGCAAGCTATCCGGTGACCATCGGATGACCACCGGGTGGTCACCGGGTAACATTTTTTTTTGCTATGGGCTCACATGTATCCGTGTGAGCTGAGCGGCCCCTTACCGTGTGAAAAATGGGTGCGGCCGGCGGCACACACGGTGGGCCGTTTCCCGTCCGTTGAACACGTTCAGGGGACTTTGCCGGCCACCGGAGTTTTGAACATGCTCAAAACTCCTGGCGGGTGAGTAAAAGCGGCGGCGAACGATGAGAGCCCGGTATGAAGACGGTATAAAGACGGCGCACCCGTTCGCACCCGTTTCGCACCCGTTTCGCGCCCATTCGCAGGGCGGTGATGGACGGTGGTGGACGTCGACCATCTTAGCGACGGACTGCGAATGGCCGCATGCAGCCTAGTAACCGTTCGCGGAACGGACTCTCAGCAGGCATGTTGCAACTCTCTAAATGTAAAACAGCTAAAACTCAGGAACAGCTCTTTTTTTGGAGTGAAGTTCACTCTTAAAAGAGCGATTTTCACTCTAAAAAGAGTTAAAATCACTCTGAAAAAGTGGAAATCACTCTTAAAAGAGTGACAAATCACTCTTAAAAGAGTGACAAATCACTCTTAAAAGAGTGACAAATCACTCTTAAAAGAGTGACAAATCACTCTTAAAAGAGTGACAAATCACTCTTAAAAGAGTGACAAATCACTCTTAAAAGAGTGACAAATCACTCTGAAAAGAGTGAACTTCACTTCTTTAAAAGAGCTGTCCCTCCTAAAGCTCTCGAAAGAGTGAGGTTTAGCTCTTTTACATTTAGAGAGTATTATAGATGTTGGTCGTACGAATTCCGGAATGCAAATGAAGCGGCGACTTGAGCGCTCAGCTTGAAAAGGGCGGTTTGATGATGTAATCAAGACGTTTCGGCCGGTACCCAGGCGTTTCGACCGGTTAGGAACCGGTATGGAGGTGGTATGCACACGGTGAGGACACGGTGAGAACGGTAAGTTAGAACTGTATGAGGCCGGTGATCCCGGGACAAGGCCGGTGAGAACCCGGGACAGACCCGGTGTAGAACGGTATGGACCGAGGACCCGGTGAGGAGGTGTTATGCACCCGGTGAGAACGGTAAGCTAGAAATGTATGAGGACGGTGAGCCCGGTACACGGCCGGTGAGGACCCGGTAAAGACCCTGTATATAACGTTATGGACCCGGTGGCCACAACAAAAAATGAATGCGCCCGTTGACATTTTTTAGTGATTGTTTGGACTCTGTTGTTTTTCTATTAGACGGTAAGGTGGCAGCCTACCATTACCGCCCTGCGAACGGGCGCGAAACGGGTGTGCCGTCTTTATACCGTCCTCAAACCGGGCTCTCACCGTTTGCCGCCGCTTTTGCTCACCCGGCAAGAGTTTTGAGCATGTTCAAAATTCCTGCCGGGTCCTGCCGGGCGCGGATGGCCGTCAATGTCCCCGGCAACGTGTTCAACGGACGGAAAAGGCCCACCGTGTGACATCACCGTGTGCCGCCGTCTGCACCAATTTGTCACACGGTAATGAGCCGGCCAGCTCACACGGATACATGTGAGGGCAAATGTATTTTACAGAGATTCCCGGAATGTGAGAGAAGCGGCGAGCTTGAGCGCTCAGCTTATACAGGGCAGTTTGATGACATTATCAAGGCAGTTCGGTCGGTACCCAAGCGTTTCGGCCGGTGAGGACCCGGTTCCAGGCCGATAAGGACCCGGTATAGAACAGTATGAACCCGGTGACAAAAAAAATAAAAATGCGGCCGTTGACATTTTTTGCTGATTGTTCACCGTGTTGGACTCTGTTGTTTTTCTATAAGACGGTAAGGGGCCGCCCAGCTCACACGGATACATGTGAGGGCCCCATAAGGTCAACATGCCAGGGCCGTCTTGTTGCATCAGCTAACCTGTACAAAATGGGGAGTAACTGCTAGTATCAAGTTAAAACGTAATAGTTGTAGGAATAATTTAGATACCTTTTTCGAACCATGGTGTTTGAGCTCCGTAGCTTTCGAGGTCATCACGACCCCTTCATTCAGCGTAGTGTTTACTTCCCTCCACTTGTCACATGACCACCTTTTGGGCGATCACATGAAGGGGTCGTGATGACCTCGAAAGCTACGGAGCTCAAACACCATGGTTCGAAAAAGGTATCTAAATTATTCCTAAAATCATGATCGAACCCAATATCAGTCTACATGCTGCTGTAATAGTTGTAGTTGTGTATCATCAAACCAAAAATTATTCCAAAGAGGTGTTGACTGAAGGCAAAGGCCGAAAGAGCGCAGGGCCAAATAGGAGTCTGTCAGTAGGACTTTTCAATCATAATATTGGGAGCACAGGAGCTCAGAGATTATTCTTAATATTCTCAACAATGAACAAGTCATCTCCCAATCCTACTGGTATACAAAGGCAATTGAACAAAGTAGGAGTTGAAGTTCACACACTCAAAGAAGCAGACATGGCAAAACAATGATTTTCATTTGTAGCATTACATTGATTACGGTTTGACCGGTTAATGATGTTGATCTTATACGTAGCTATAAATATGATATATTATCAAAAAAAGCAACTCTGGGTACGTGTTATGCTATTTAGTCTAGTTAGGCCTAGTCCGGCAGGGAAAACAGTGTAGGCCTATTTCCTTGCGAATGACATATGTAGCATTAAAATTGATTGCGGTTTGACCGGTTAATGATGTTGATCTTATAAATAGCTATAAATATGATATATTATCAAAAAAAAGCAACTCTGGGTACGTGTTATGCTATTTAGTCTAGTTAGGCCTAGTCCGGCAGGGAAAACAGTGTAGGCCCTAGGCCTATTTTGCGAATGACATTTGTAGCATTAAAATTGATTGCGGTTTGACCGGTTAATGATGTTGATCTTATACGTAGCTATAAATGTGATAGCTTATCAAAAAAAGCAACTCTGGGCACGTGTTATGCTATTTAGCCTAGTTAGGCCTAGTCCGGTAGGAAAAACAGTGTAGGCCTATTTCCTTGCGAATGAAATTTGTAGCATTAAAATTGATTGCGGTATCTTATACGTAGCTATAAATGTGATATATTATCAAAAAAATCAACTCTGGGCACGTGTTATGCTATTTAGCCTAGTTAGGCCTAGTCCGGTAGGAAAAACAGTGTAGGCCTAGGCCTATTTCCTTGCGAATGAAATTTGTAGCATTAAAATTGATTGCGGTATCTTATACATAGCTATAAATGTGATATATTATTTTAAAAAAAGCAACTCTGGTCACGTGTTATGCTATTTAGCCTAGTTAGGCCTAGTCCGGTAGAAAAAACAGTGTAGGCCTAGGCCTATTTCCTTGCGAATTAAATTTGTAGCATTAAAATTGATTGCGGTATCTTATACGTAGCTATAAATGTGATATATTATCAAAAAAATCAACTCTGGGCACGTGTTATGCTATTTAGCCTAGTTAGGCCTAGTCCGGTAGGAAAAACAGTGTAGCCTAGGCCTAGGCCTATTTCCTTGCGAATGAAATTTGTAGCATCAAAATTGATTGCGGTATCTTACACGTAGCTATAAATGTGATATATTATTTTTAAAAAAGCAACCCTGGGCACGTGTAGGCCTAATGCTATTTAGCCTAGTTAGGCCTAGTCCAGCAGGGTAAACAGTGACTGAGCTGTGCACATTTTTTTGACCGTGCGATTATTTGTGACCGTGTCCGTGCGAATTTATTTGACCGTGCAACTTTTTTTTTATCCTACCCCCACCCCACTTACGTGAAATTCACGAGGTGGCTGCAAAAGAAATTGGGGCTAGGCCTACCTTTTTTAGCCCATTATTTATTTCATGATTCAAAAAAAGGCATGAAAGGGACGTCTGGCGATGCCCCTGATTGCACCCTGCACATCGACGCCATTATGAATGATGTCTATCCTTGGAAAGGCTGAATAAGGATTTAGTGATTTAACATTAAAGATTGAATAATGCAATAGATAATAGGCCTACATCAATGCGATACAAATTACAATGCATGAATGCAATGCCAATGGCATGAATGGCAAGCGAAGATCATGGTGCAAAATTATGCATCTATATTCTATGATCTTGCCGGCGTAAAAGTGTAAGCGATCCGCAAATTGAATGCAATACATAGCTTAAAACCCTTAAGATACCACTAACTGTCGCCTTCAATGATTTGCAAGAGAATATAGTTTATTAAAATTACATTTAAAAGTGCGAAACTGCGCAGCAAATACCTCAAACTCTCCAAATAATCTACACAATTTCTACCCGAAAACTGCTTCAGCAACACTTCGAATTGGGCTACTGTAAACGAGATAATTAATTAATAATATCACTGAACGAGCCTGTCGTTTCTTTTTCATCTATTATGGGTGCACACCACTATTACAGTCCAACGCCCAGCTTCCGTCGATCGCGATCACGAATATAGTTCCTAAATAACGGAAAGAATGGTTAATATTGACATGATATGTCATTCAAAATGATTGAATTTGGTCTATATTTGTTCACTGAAGTGTACCTGAGATAATTCAAATGAAAAGAGTATACATCTACTGTTTTATTTGAAAATATTGGCGGAGGGATACACATTGGTCACAACGGGCTACAAGGTCTAATTTCGTGTTAAAAAATACTACTCCGTATAAAGGGGGAAATATAAAAAAATGTAAACGGTCACCCCCATCTGAGTTTTTGACCCAGGTAAGATCTATGTGTGTTAATAAATATTCCAAGATTTCATTAAATGAGTCGCAAGGTAACTCAAGATATTGCCGTTTTCCCGAGGCATCTTTCCCATAGAAACACACGTAAGCGCGTAATAGTGGTATGCACCCTTAAAGGGAGCACAGAGATAGTCTTTAAAACCAGGCGATTACGGGTTTTGTGGTTGCAAAACTTGGTTTGTGTAGCATTTTATGTTAGTTTTATATTTTGAAAATACATTTGAAGTAATAATCGCAACATTGACATTATTAAATTTGACTTTTTCATTCATTAAAGTGCGAAATTGTCAAAATACGGGCCAAACGGGCAAAGTCAGTCGGGTGCGCGCCTGACCGTTGCAATTTCGGACAATTGCAATTTGTTACCATCATATTTAAAGATACCAGTGAGCGAGATTGTGTGTGAAAACTCAGTATTTTTTATGAGTTTACAAACAAAACATATAACATCCATTGACATCAAAACAATCTATAAGCATAATGACTCAGAAACTCAGTTCCACGGGCGTGGGGCATGTGGGGCATGGGGGGGGGGGGGGTATGGGGGAGATAGGGGATACCGGGTCAAAACGCACCAGAAATCAAAATATCGACATCGTTTTGAACTGTAGGTCTTAGGCCTACTGACATATTTCGTGAGAGTTTTGATCAATACAACTTTGTGGAGTGGTCAGGCAAATGTAGGCAATCTAATGATAAAATAGTTTTGAAAATATACTTATGATATCTAAAATGTATATACATGTAGGACTACACGACGATTTAATTAAAAATCATGAATATTAACCAATAATGTGTGGCTTCTTCGTGCATTCACATGAACATGTACTTCCTTTCCCCCGGTATATTGGTGACAATTATTGCAAGTATATCATGACCAAATGAATGAACATGTTTTGCTATGTTATAGAACAGTGGTGTATCAAAAAGATGAAGCATGCATCCTTTTAACATTCAATAAGATCAAGAAACACGGGCCTTCGTTGTAAAAGTGAAAATTGATATCTGGGAATCCCAAAATATGACAAAAATTAAGGGTTTTTATGAATTTCAAGTGGGGAGGTAGCTTCTTGTACATGTTGTATTTACCAAACGGAGTATCCAAATCGAATACAAATTTATCATTCAATTTGAAATTTTCTGTTCTTTAATATGTAATAATGATTTCTGAAATTGGATGAAAATGGGTCTCTTTAAGGGTGCACACCACTATTACAGTCCAACGCCCAGCTTCCGTCGATCGCGATCACGAATATAGTTCCTAAATAACGGAAAGAATGGTTAATATTGACATGATATGTCATTCAAAATGATTGAATTTGGTCTATATTTGTTCACTGAAGTGTACCTGAGATAATTCAAATGAAAAGAGTATACATCTACTGTTTTATTTGAAAATATTGGCGGAGGGATACACATTGGTCACAACGGGCTACAAGGTCTAATTTCGTGTTAAAAAATACTACTCCGTATAAAGGGGGAAATATAAAAAAATGTAAACGGTCACCCCCATCTGAGTTTTTGACCCAGGTAAGATCTATGTGTGTTAATAAATATTCCAAGATTTCATTAAATGAGTCGCAAGGTAACTCAAGATATTGCCGTTTTCCCGAGGCATCTTTCCCATAGAAACACACGTAAGCGCGTAATAGTGGTATGCACCCTTAAAGGGAGCACAGAGATAGTCTTTAAAACCAGGCGATTACGGGTTTTGTGGTTGCAAAACTTGGTTTGTGTAGCATTTTATGTTAGTTTTATATTTTGAAAATACATTTGAAGTAATAATCGCAACATTGACATTATTAAATTTGACTTTTTCATTCATTAAAGTGCGAAATTGTCAAAATACGGGCCAAACGGGCAAAGTCAGTCGGGTGCGCGCCTGACCGTTGCAATTTCGGACAATTGCAATTTGTTACCATCATATTTAAAGATACCAGTGAGCGAGATTGTGTGTGAAAACTCAGTATTTTTTATGAGTTTACAAACAAAACATATAACATCCATTGACATCAAAACAATCCTATAAGCATAATGACTCAGAAACTCAGTTCCACGGGCGTGGGGCATGTGGGGCATGGGGGGGGGGGGGTATGGGGGAGATAGGGGATACCGGGTCAAAACGCACCAGAAATCAAAATATCGACATCGTTTTGAACTGTAGGTCTTAGGCCTACTGACATATTTCGTGAGAGTTTTGATCAATACAACTTTGTGGAGTGGTCAGGCAAATGTAGGCAATCTAATGATAAAATAGTTTTGAAAATATACTTATGATATCTAAAATGTATATACATGTAGGACTACACGACGATTTAATTAAAAATCATGAATATTAACCAATAATGTGTGGCTTCTTCGTGCATTCACATGAACATGTACTTCCTTTCCCCCGGTATATTGGTGACAATTATTGCAAGTATATCATGACCAAATGAATGAACATGTTTTGCTATGTTATAGAACAGTGGTGTATCAAAAAGATGAAGCATGCATCCTTTTAACATTCAATAAGATCAAGAAACACGGGCCTTCGTTGTAAAAGTGAAAATTGATATCTGGGAATCCCAAAATATGACAAAAATTAAGGGTTTTTATGAATTTCAAGTGGGGAGGTAGCTTCTTGTACATGTTGTATTTACCAAACGGAGTATCCAAATCGAATACAAATTTATCATTCAATTTGAAATTTTCTGTTCTTTAATATGTAATAATGATTTCTGAAATTGGATGAAAATGGGTCTCTTTAAGGGTGCACACCACTATTACAGTCCAACGCCCAGCTTCCGTCGATCGCGATCACGAATATAGTTCCTAAATAACGGAAAGAATGGTTAATATTGACATGATATGTCATTCAAAATGATTGAATTTGGTCTATATTTGTTCACTGAAGTGTACCTGAGATAATTCAAATGAAAAGAGTATACATCTACTGTTTTATTTGAAAATATTGGCGGAGGGATACACATTGGTCACAACGGGCTACAAGGTCTAATTTCGTGTTAAAAAATACTACTCCGTATAAAGGGGGAAATATAAAAAAATGTAAACGGTCACCCCCATCTGAGTTTTTGACCCAGGTAAGATCTATGTGTGTTAATAAATATTCCAAGATTTCATTAAATGAGTCGCAAGGTAACTCAAGATATTGCCGTTTTCCCGAGGCATCTTTCCCATAGAAACACACGTAAGCGCGTAATAGTGGTATGCACCCTTAAAGGGAGCACAGAGATAGTCTTTAAAACCAGGCGATTACGGGTTTTGTGGTTGCAAAACTTGGTTTGTGTAGCATTTTATGTTAGTTTTATATTTTGAAAATACATTTGAAGTAATAATCGCAACATTGACATTATTAAATTTGACTTTTTCATTCATTAAAGTGCGAAATTGTCAAAATACGGGCCAAACGGGCAAAGTCAGTCGGGTGCGCGCCTGACCGTTGCAATTTCGGACAATTGCAATTTGTTACCATCATATTTAAAGATACCAGTGAGCGAGATTGTGTGTGAAAACTCAGTATTTTTTATGAGTTTACAAACAAAACATATAACATCCATTGACATCAAAACAATCCTATAAGCATAATGACTCAGAAACTCAGTTCCACGGGCGTGGGGCATGTGGGGCATGGGGGGGGGGGGGGTATGGGGGAGATAGGGGATACCGGGTCAAAACGCACCAGAAATCAAAATATCGACATCGTTTTGAACTGTAGGTCTTAGGCCTACTGACATATTTCGTGAGAGTTTTGATCAATACAACTTTGTGGAGTGGTCAGGCAAATGTAGGCAATCTAATGATAAAATAGTTTTGAAAATATACTTATGATATCTAAAATGTATATACATGTAGGACTACACGACGATTTAATTAAAAATCATGAATATTAACCAATAATGTGTGGCTTCTTCGTGCATTCACATGAACATGTACTTCCTTTCCCCCGGTATATTGGTGACAATTATTGCAAGTATATCATGACCAAATGAATGAACATGTTTTGCTATGTTATAGAACAGTGGTGTATCAAAAAGATGAAGCATGCATCCTTTTAACATTCAATAAGATCAAGAAACACGGGCCTTCGTTGTAAAAGTGAAAATTGATATCTGGGAATCCCAAAATATGACAAAAATTAAGGGTTTTTATGAATTTCAAGTGGGGAGGTAGCTTCTTGTACATGTTGTATTTACCAAACGGAGTATCCAAATCGAATACAAATTTATCATTCAATTTGAAATTTTCTGTTCTTTAATATGTAATAATGATTTCTGAAATTGGATGAAAATGGGTCTCTTTAAGGGTGCACACCACTATTACAGTCCAACGCCCAGCTTCCGTCGATCGCGATCACGAATATAGTTCCTAAATAACGGAAAGAATGGTTAATATTGACATGATATGTCATTCAAAATGATTGAATTTGGTCTATATTTGTTCACTGAAGTGTACCTGAGATAATTCAAATGAAAAGAGTATACATCTACTGTTTTATTTGAAAATATTGGCGGAGGGATACACATTGGTCACAACGGGCTACAAGGTCTAATTTCGTGTTAAAAAATACTACTCCGTATAAAGGGGGAAATATAAAAAAATGTAAACGGTCACCCCCATCTGAGTTTTTGACCCAGGTAAGATCTATGTGTGTTAATAAATATTCCAAGATTTCATTAAATGAGTCGCAAGGTAACTCAAGATATTGCCGTTTTCCCGAGGCATCTTTCCCATAGAAACACACGTAAGCGCGTAATAGTGGTATGCACCCTTAAAGGGAGCACAGAGATAGTCTTTAAAACCAGGCGATTACGGGTTTTGTGGTTGCAAAACTTGGTTTGTGTAGCATTTTATGTTAGTTTTATATTTTGAAAATACATTTGAAGTAATAATCGCAACATTGACATTATTAAATTTGACTTTTTCATTCATTAAAGTGCGAAATTGTCAAAATACGGGCCAAACGGGCAAAGTCAGTCGGGTGCGCGCCTGACCGTTGCAATTTCGGACAATTGCAATTTGTTACCATCATATTTAAAGATACCAGTGAGCGAGATTGTGTGTGAAAACTCAGTATTTTTTATGAGTTTACAAACAAAACATATAACATCCATTGACATCAAAACAATCCTATAAGCATAATGACTCAGAAACTCAGTTCCACGGGCGTGGGGCATGTGGGGCATGGGGGGGGGGGGGGTATGGGGGAGATAGGGGATACCGGGTCAAAACGCACCAGAAATCAAAATATCGACATCGTTTTGAACTGTAGGTCTTAGGCCTACTGACATATTTCGTGAGAGTTTTGATCAATACAACTTTGTGGAGTGGTCAGGCAAATGTAGGCAATCTAATGATAAAATAGTTTTGAAAATATACTTATGATATCTAAAATGTATATACATGTAGGACTACACGACGATTTAATTAAAAATCATGAATATTAACCAATAATGTGTGGCTTCTTCGTGCATTCACATGAACATGTACTTCCTTTCCCCCGGTATATTGGTGACAATTATTGCAAGTATATCATGACCAAATGAATGAACATGTTTTGCTATGTTATAGAACAGTGGTGTATCAAAAAGATGAAGCATGCATCCTTTTAACATTCAATAAGATCAAGAAACACGGGCCTTCGTTGTAAAAGTGAAAATTGATATCTGGGAATCCCAAAATATGACAAAAATTAAGGGTTTTTATGAATTTCAAGTGGGGAGGTAGCTTCTTGTACATGTTGTATTTACCAAACGGAGTATCCAAATCGAATACAAATTTATCATTCAATTTGAAATTTTCTGTTCTTTAATATGTAATAATGATTTCTGAAATTGGATGAAAATGGGTCTCTTTAAGGGTGCACACCACTATTACAGTCCAACGCCCAGCTTCCGTCGATCGCGATCACGAATATAGTTCCTAAATAACGGAAAGAATGGTTAATATTGACATGATATGTCATTCAAAATGATTGAATTTGGTCTATATTTGTTCACTGAAGTGTACCTGAGATAATTCAAATGAAAAGAGTATACATCTACTGTTTTATTTGAAAATATTGGCGGAGGGATACACATTGGTCACAACGGGCTACAAGGTCTAATTTCGTGTTAAAAAATACTACTCCGTATAAAGGGGGAAATATAAAAAAATGTAAACGGTCACCCCCATCTGAGTTTTTGACCCAGGTAAGATCTATGTGTGTTAATAAATATTCCAAGATTTCATTAAATGAGTCGCAAGGTAACTCAAGATATTGCCGTTTTCCCGAGGCATCTTTCCCATAGAAACACACGTAAGCGCGTAATAGTGGTATGCACCCTTAAAGGGAGCACAGAGATAGTCTTTAAAACCAGGCGATTACGGGTTTTGTGGTTGCAAAACTTGGTTTGTGTAGCATTTTATGTTAGTTTTATATTTTGAAAATACATTTGAAGTAATAATCGCAACATTGACATTATTAAATTTGACTTTTTCATTCATTAAAGTGCGAAATTGTCAAAATACGGGCCAAACGGGCAAAGTCAGTCGGGTGCGCGCCTGACCGTTGCAATTTCGGACAATTGCAATTTGTTACCATCATATTTAAAGATACCAGTGAGCGAGATTGTGTGTGAAAACTCAGTATTTTTTATGAGTTTACAAACAAAACATATAACATCCATTGACATCAAAACAATCCTATAAGCATAATGACTCAGAAACTCAGTTCCACGGGCGTGGGGCATGTGGGGCATGGGGGGGGGGGGGGTATGGGGGAGATAGGGGATACCGGGTCAAAACGCACCAGAAATCAAAATATCGACATCGTTTTGAACTGTAGGTCTTAGGCCTACTGACATATTTCGTGAGAGTTTTGATCAATACAACTTTGTGGAGTGGTCAGGCAAATGTAGGCAATCTAATGATAAAATAGTTTTGAAAATATACTTATGATATCTAAAATGTATATACATGTAGGACTACACGACGATTTAATTAAAAATCATGAATATTAACCAATAATGTGTGGCTTCTTCGTGCATTCACATGAACATGTACTTCCTTTCCCCCGGTATATTGGTGACAATTATTGCAAGTATATCATGACCAAATGAATGAACATGTTTTGCTATGTTATAGAACAGTGGTGTATCAAAAAGATGAAGCATGCATCCTTTTAACATTCAATAAGATCAAGAAACACGGGCCTTCGTTGTAAAAGTGAAAATTGATATCTGGGAATCCCAAAATATGACAAAAATTAAGGGTTTTTATGAATTTCAAGTGGGGAGGTAGCTTCTTGTACATGTTGTATTTACCAAACGGAGTATCCAAATCGAATACAAATTTATCATTCAATTTGAAATTTTCTGTTCTTTAATATGTAATAATGATTTCTGAAATTGGATGAAAATGGGTCTCTTTAAGGGTGCACACCACTATTACAGTCCAACGCCCAGCTTCCGTCGATCGCGATCACGAATATAGTTCCTAAATAACGGAAAGAATGGTTAATATTGACATGATATGTCATTCAAAATGATTGAATTTGGTCTATATTTGTTCACTGAAGTGTACCTGAGATAATTCAAATGAAAAGAGTATACATCTACTGTTTTATTTGAAAATATTGGCGGAGGGATACACATTGGTCACAACGGGCTACAAGGTCTAATTTCGTGTTAAAAAATACTACTCCGTATAAAGGGGGAAATATAAAAAAATGTAAACGGTCACCCCCATCTGAGTTTTTGACCCAGGTAAGATCTATGTGTGTTAATAAATATTCCAAGATTTCATTAAATGAGTCGCAAGGTAACTCAAGATATTGCCGTTTTCCCGAGGCATCTTTCCCATAGAAACACACGTAAGCGCGTAATAGTGGTATGCACCCTTAAAGGGAGCACAGAGATAGTCTTTAAAACCAGGCGATTACGGGTTTTGTGGTTGCAAAACTTGGTTTGTGTAGCATTTTATGTTAGTTTTATATTTTGAAAATACATTTGAAGTAATAATCGCAACATTGACATTATTAAATTTGACTTTTTCATTCATTAAAGTGCGAAATTGTCAAAATACGGGCCAAACGGGCAAAGTCAGTCGGGTGCGCGCCTGACCGTTGCAATTTCGGACAATTGCAATTTGTTACCATCATATTTAAAGATACCAGTGAGCGAGATTGTGTGTGAAAACTCAGTATTTTTTATGAGTTTACAAACAAAACATATAACATCCATTGACATCAAAACAATCCTATAAGCATAATGACTCAGAAACTCAGTTCCACGGGCGTGGGGCATGTGGGGCATGGGGGGGGGGGGGGTATGGGGGAGATAGGGGATACCGGGTCAAAACGCACCAGAAATCAAAATATCGACATCGTTTTGAACTGTAGGTCTTAGGCCTACTGACATATTTCGTGAGAGTTTTGATCAATACAACTTTGTGGAGTGGTCAGGCAAATGTAGGCAATCTAATGATAAAATAGTTTTGAAAATATACTTATGATATCTAAAATGTATATACATGTAGGACTACACGACGATTTAATTAAAAATCATGAATATTAACCAATAATGTGTGGCTTCTTCGTGCATTCACATGAACATGTACTTCCTTTCCCCCGGTATATTGGTGACAATTATTGCAAGTATATCATGACCAAATGAATGAACATGTTTTGCTATGTTATAGAACAGTGGTGTATCAAAAAGATGAAGCATGCATCCTTTTAACATTCAATAAGATCAAGAAACACGGGCCTTCGTTGTAAAAGTGAAAATTGATATCTGGGAATCCCAAAATATGACAAAAATTAAGGGTTTTTATGAATTTCAAGTGGGGAGGTAGCTTCTTGTACATGTTGTATTTACCAAACGGAGTATCCAAATCGAATACAAATTTATCATTCAATTTGAAATTTTCTGTTCTTTAATATGTAATAATGATTTCTGAAATTGGATGAAAATGGGTCTCTTTAAGGGTGCACACCACTATTACAGTCCAACGCCCAGCTTCCGTCGATCGCGATCACGAATATAGTTCCTAAATAACGGAAAGAATGGTTAATATTGACATGATATGTCATTCAAAATGATTGAATTTGGTCTATATTTGTTCACTGAAGTGTACCTGAGATAATTCAAATGAAAAGAGTATACATCTACTGTTTTATTTGAAAATATTGGCGGAGGGATACACATTGGTCACAACGGGCTACAAGGTCTAATTTCGTGTTAAAAAATACTACTCCGTATAAAGGGGGAAATATAAAAAAATGTAAACGGTCACCCCCATCTGAGTTTTTGACCCAGGTAAGATCTATGTGTGTTAATAAATATTCCAAGATTTCATTAAATGAGTCGCAAGGTAACTCAAGATATTGCCGTTTTCCCGAGGCATCTTTCCCATAGAAACACACGTAAGCGCGTAATAGTGGTATGCACCCTTAAAGGGAGCACAGAGATAGTCTTTAAAACCAGGCGATTACGGGTTTTGTGGTTGCAAAACTTGGTTTGTGTAGCATTTTATGTTAGTTTTATATTTTGAAAATACATTTGAAGTAATAATCGCAACATTGACATTATTAAATTTGACTTTTTCATTCATTAAAGTGCGAAATTGTCAAAATACGGGCCAAACGGGCAAAGTCAGTCGGGTGCGCGCCTGACCGTTGCAATTTCGGACAATTGCAATTTGTTACCATCATATTTAAAGATACCAGTGAGCGAGATTGTGTGTGAAAACTCAGTATTTTTTATGAGTTTACAAACAAAACATATAACATCCATTGACATCAAAACAATCCTATAAGCATAATGACTCAGAAACTCAGTTCCACGGGCGTGGGGCATGTGGGGCATGGGGGGGGGGGGGGTATGGGGGAGATAGGGGATACCGGGTCAAAACGCACCAGAAATCAAAATATCGACATCGTTTTGAACTGTAGGTCTTAGGCCTACTGACATATTTCGTGAGAGTTTTGATCAATACAACTTTGTGGAGTGGTCAGGCAAATGTAGGCAATCTAATGATAAAATAGTTTTGAAAATATACTTATGATATCTAAAATGTATATACATGTAGGACTACACGACGATTTAATTAAAAATCATGAATATTAACCAATAATGTGTGGCTTCTTCGTGCATTCACATGAACATGTACTTCCTTTCCCCCGGTATATTGGTGACAATTATTGCAAGTATATCATGACCAAATGAATGAACATGTTTTGCTATGTTATAGAACAGTGGTGTATCAAAAAGATGAAGCATGCATCCTTTTAACATTCAATAAGATCAAGAAACACGGGCCTTCGTTGTAAAAGTGAAAATTGATATCTGGGAATCCCAAAATATGACAAAAATTAAGGGTTTTTATGAATTTCAAGTGGGGAGGTAGCTTCTTGTACATGTTGTATTTACCAAACGGAGTATCCAAATCGAATACAAATTTATCATTCAATTTGAAATTTTCTGTTCTTTAATATGTAATAATGATTTCTGAAATTGGATGAAAATGGGTCTCTTTAAGGGTGCACACCACTATTACAGTCCAACGCCCAGCTTCCGTCGATCGCGATCACGAATATAGTTCCTAAATAACGGAAAGAATGGTTAATATTGACATGATATGTCATTCAAAATGATTGAATTTGGTCTATATTTGTTCACTGAAGTGTACCTGAGATAATTCAAATGAAAAGAGTATACATCTACTGTTTTATTTGAAAATATTGGCGGAGGGATACACATTGGTCACAACGGGCTACAAGGTCTAATTTCGTGTTAAAAAATACTACTCCGTATAAAGGGGGAAATATAAAAAAATGTAAACGGTCACCCCCATCTGAGTTTTTGACCCAGGTAAGATCTATGTGTGTTAATAAATATTCCAAGATTTCATTAAATGAGTCGCAAGGTAACTCAAGATATTGCCGTTTTCCCGAGGCATCTTTCCCATAGAAACACACGTAAGCGCGTAATAGTGGTATGCACCCTTAAAGGGAGCACAGAGATAGTCTTTAAAACCAGGCGATTACGGGTTTTGTGGTTGCAAAACTTGGTTTGTGTAGCATTTTATGTTAGTTTTATATTTTGAAAATACATTTGAAGTAATAATCGCAACATTGACATTATTAAATTTGACTTTTTCATTCATTAAAGTGCGAAATTGTCAAAATACGGGCCAAACGGGCAAAGTCAGTCGGGTGCGCGCCTGACCGTTGCAATTTCGGACAATTGCAATTTGTTACCATCATATTTAAAGATACCAGTGAGCGAGATTGTGTGTGAAAACTCAGTATTTTTTATGAGTTTACAAACAAAACATATAACATCCATTGACATCAAAACAATCCTATAAGCATAATGACTCAGAAACTCAGTTCCACGGGCGTGGGGCATGTGGGGCATGGGGGGGGGGGGTATGGGGGAGATAGGGGATACCGGGTCAAAACGCACCAGAAATCAAAATATCGACATCGTTTTGAACTGTAGGTCTTAGGCCTACTGACATATTTCGTGAGAGTTTTGATCAATACAACTTTGTGGAGTGGTCAGGCAAATGTAGGCAATCTAATGATAAAATAGTTTTGAAAATATACTTATGATATCTAAAATGTATATACATGTAGGACTACACGACGATTTAATTAAAAATCATGAATATTAACCAATAATGTGTGGCTTCTTCGTGCATTCACATGAACATGTACTTCCTTTCCCCCGGTATATTGGTGACAATTATTGCAAGTATATCATGACCAAATGAATGAACATGTTTTGCTATGTTATAGAACAGTGGTGTATCAAAAAGATGAAGCATGCATCCTTTTAACATTCAATAAGATCAAGAAACACGGGCCTTCGTTGTAAAAGTGAAAATTGATATCTGGGAATCCCAAAATATGACAAAAATTAAGGGTTTTTATGAATTTCAAGTGGGGAGGTAGCTTCTTGTACATGTTGTATTTACCAAACGGAGTATCCAAATCGAATACAAATTTATCATTCAATTTGAAATTTTCTGTTCTTTAATATGTAATAATGATTTCTGAAATTGGATGAAAATGGGTCTCTTAAAGGGAGCACAGAGATAGTCTTTAAAACCAGGCGATTACGGGTTTTGTGGTTGCAAAACTTGGTTTGTGTAGCATTTTATGTTAGTTTTATATTTTGAAAATACATTTGAAGTAATAATCGCAACATTGACATTATTAAATTTGACTTTTTCATTCATTAAAGTGCGAAATTGTCAAAATACGGGCCAAACGGGCAAAGTCAGTCGGGTGCGCGCCTGACCGTTGCAATTTCGGACAATTGCAATTTGTTACCATCATATTTAAAGATACCAGTGAGCGAGATTGTGTGTGAAAACTCAGTATTTTTTATGAGTTTACAAACAAAACATATAACATCCATTGACATCAAAACAATCCTATAAGCATAATGACTCAGAAACTCAGTTCCACGGGCGTGGGGCATGTGGGGCATGGGGGGGGGGGGGTATGGGGGAGATAGGGGATACCGGGTCAAAACGCACCAGAAATCAAAATATCGACATCGTTTTGAACTGTAGGTCTTAGGCCTACTGACATATTTCGTGAGAGTTTTGATCAATACAACTTTGTGGAGTGGTCAGGCAAATGTAGGCAATCTAATGATAAAATAGTTTTGAAAATATACTTATGATATCTAAAATGTATATACATGTAGGACTACACGACGATTTAATTAAAAATCATGAATATTAACCAATAATGTGTGGCTTCTTCGTGCATTCACATGAACATGTACTTCCTTTCCCCCGGTATATTGGTGACAATTATTGCAAGTATATCATGACCAAATGAATGAACATGTTTTGCTATGTTATAGAACAGTGGTGTATCAAAAAGATGAAGCATGCATCCTTTTAACATTCAATAAGATCAAGAAACACGGGCCTTCGTTGTAAAAGTGAAAATTGATATCTGGGAATCCCAAAATATGACAAAAATTAAGGGTTTTTATGAATTTCAAGTGGGGAGGTAGCTTCTTGTACATGTTGTATTTACCAAACGGAGTATCCAAATCGAATACAAATTTATCATTCAATTTGAAATTTTCTGTTCTTTAATATGTAATAATGATTTCTGAAATTGGATGAAAATGGGTCTCTTTAAGGGTGCACACCACTATTACAGTCCAACGCCCAGCTTCCGTCGATCGCGATCACGAATATAGTTCCTAAATAACGGAAAGAATGGTTAATATTGACATGATATGTCATTCAAAATGATTGAATTTGGTCTATATTTGTTCACTGAAGTGTACCTGAGATAATTCAAATGAAAAGAGTATACATCTACTGTTTTATTTGAAAATATTGGCGGAGGGATACACATTGGTCACAACGGGCTACAAGGTCTAATTTCGTGTTAAAAAATACTACTCCGTATAAAGGGGGAAATATAAAAAAATGTAAACGGTCACCCCCATCTGAGTTTTTGACCCAGGTAAGATCTATGTGTGTTAATAAATATTCCAAGATTTCATTAAATGAGTCGCAAGGTAACTCAAGATATTGCCGTTTTCCCGAGGCATCTTTCCCATAGAAACACACGTAAGCGCGTAATAGTGGTATGCACCCTTAAAGGGAGCACAGAGATAGTCTTTAAAACCAGGCGATTACGGGTTTTGTGGTTGCAAAACTTGGTTTGTGTAGCATTTTATGTTAGTTTTATATTTTGAAAATACATTTGAAGTAATAATCGCAACATTGACATTATTAAATTTGACTTTTTCATTCATTAAAGTGCGAAATTGTCAAAATACGGGCCAAACGGGCAAAGTCAGTCGGGTGCGCGCCTGACCGTTGCAATTTCGGACAATTGCAATTTGTTACCATCATATTTAAAGATACCAGTGAGCGAGATTGTGTGTGAAAACTCAGTATTTTTTATGAGTTTACAAACAAAACATATAACATCCATTGACATCAAAACAATCCTATAAGCATAATGACTCAGAAACTCAGTTCCACGGGCGTGGGGCATGTGGGGCATGGGGGGGGGGGGGGGTATGGGGGAGATAGGGGATACCGGGTCAAAACGCACCAGAAATCAAAATATCGACATCGTTTTGAACTGTAGGTCTTAGGCCTACTGACATATTTCGTGAGAGTTTTGATCAATACAACTTTGTGGAGTGGTCAGGCAAATGTAGGCAATCTAATGATAAAATAGTTTTGAAAATATACTTATGATATCTAAAATGTATATACATGTAGGACTACACGACGATTTAATTAAAAATCATGAATATTAACCAATAATGTGTGGCTTCTTCGTGCATTCACATGAACATGTACTTCCTTTCCCCCGGTATATTGGTGACAATTATTGCAAGTATATCATGACCAAATGAATGAACATGTTTTGCTATGTTATAGAACAGTGGTGTATCAAAAAGATGAAGCATGCATCCTTTTAACATTCAATAAGATCAAGAAACACGGGCCTTCGTTGTAAAAGTGAAAATTGATATCTGGGAATCCCAAAATATGACAAAAATTAAGGGTTTTTATGAATTTCAAGTGGGGAGGTAGCTTCTTGTACATGTTGTATTTACCAAACGGAGTATCCAAATCGAATACAAATTTATCATTCAATTTGAAATTTTCTGTTCTTTAATATGTAATAATGATTTCTGAAATTGGATGAAAATGGGTCTCTTTAAGGGTGCACACCACTATTACAGTCCAACGCCCAGCTTCCGTCGATCGCGATCACGAATATAGTTCCTAAATAACGGAAAGAATGGTTAATATTGACATGATATGTCATTCAAAATGATTGAATTTGGTCTATATTTGTTCACTGAAGTGTACCTGAGATAATTCAAATGAAAAGAGTATACATCTACTGTTTTATTTGAAAATATTGGCGGAGGGATACACATTGGTCACAACGGGCTACAAGGTCTAATTTCGTGTTAAAAAATACTACTCCGTATAAAGGGGGAAATATAAAAAAATGTAAACGGTCACCCCCATCTGAGTTTTTGACCCAGGTAAGATCTATGTGTGTTAATAAATATTCCAAGATTTCATTAAATGAGTCGCAAGGTAACTCAAGATATTGCCGTTTTCCCGAGGCATCTTTCCCATAGAAACACACGTAAGCGCGTAATAGTGGTATGCACCCTTAAAGGGAGCACAGAGATAGTCTTTAAAACCAGGCGATTACGGGTTTTGTGGTTGCAAAACTTGGTTTGTGTAGCATTTTATGTTAGTTTTATATTTTGAAAATACATTTGAAGTAATAATCGCAACATTGACATTATTAAATTTGACTTTTTCATTCATTAAAGTGCGAAATTGTCAAAATACGGGCCAAACGGGCAAAGTCAGTCGGGTGCGCGCCTGACCGTTGCAATTTCGGACAATTGCAATTTGTTACCATCATATTTAAAGATACCAGTGAGCGAGATTGTGTGTGAAAACTCAGTATTTTTTATGAGTTTACAAACAAAACATATAACATCCATTGACATCAAAACAATCCTATAAGCATAATGACTCAGAAACTCAGTTCCACGGGCGTGGGGCATGTGGGGCATGGGGGGGGGGGGGTATGGGGGAGATAGGGGATACCGGGTCAAAACGCACCAGAAATCAAAATATCGACATCGTTTTGAACTGTAGGTCTTAGGCCTACTGACATATTTCGTGAGAGTTTTGATCAATACAACTTTGTGGAGTGGTCAGGCAAATGTAGGCAATCTAATGATAAAATAGTTTTGAAAATATACTTATGATATCTAAAATGTATATACATGTAGGACTACACGACGATTTAATTAAAAATCATGAATATTAACCAATAATGTGTGGCTTCTTCGTGCATTCACATGAACATGTACTTCCTTTCCCCCGGTATATTGGTGACAATTATTGCAAGTATATCATGACCAAATGAATGAACATGTTTTGCTATGTTATAGAACAGTGGTGTATCAAAAAGATGAAGCATGCATCCTTTTAACATTCAATAAGATCAAGAAACACGGGCCTTCGTTGTAAAAGTGAAAATTGATATCTGGGAATCCCAAAATATGACAAAAATTAAGGGTTTTTATGAATTTCAAGTGGGGAGGTAGCTTCTTGTACATGTTGTATTTACCAAACGGAGTATCCAAATCGAATACAAATTTATCATTCAATTTGAAATTTTCTGTTCTTTAATATGTAATAATGATTTCTGAAATTGGATGAAAATGGGTCTCTTTAAGGGTGCACACCACTATTACAGTCCAACGCCCAGCTTCCGTCGATCGCGATCACGAATATAGTTCCTAAATAACGGAAAGAATGGTTAATATTGACATGATATGTCATTCAAAATGATTGAATTTGGTCTATATTTGTTCACTGAAGTGTACCTGAGATAATTCAAATGAAAAGAGTATACATCTACTGTTTTATTTGAAAATATTGGCGGAGGGATACACATTGGTCACAACGGGCTACAAGGTCTAATTTCGTGTTAAAAAATACTACTCCGTATAAAGGGGGAAATATAAAAAAATGTAAACGGTCACCCCCATCTGAGTTTTTGACCCAGGTAAGATCTATGTGTGTTAATAAATATTCCAAGATTTCATTAAATGAGTCGCAAGGTAACTCAAGATATTGCCGTTTTCCCGAGGCATCTTTCCCATAGAAACACACGTAAGCGCGTAATAGTGGTATGCACCCTTAAAGGGAGCACAGAGATAGTCTTTAAAACCAGGCGATTACGGGTTTTGTGGTTGCAAAACTTGGTTTGTGTAGCATTTTATGTTAGTTTTATATTTTGAAAATACATTTGAAGTAATAATCGCAACATTGACATTATTAAATTTGACTTTTTCATTCATTAAAGTGCGAAATTGTCAAAATACGGGCCAAACGGGCAAAGTCAGTCGGGTGCGCGCCTGACCGTTGCAATTTCGGACAATTGCAATTTGTTACCATCATATTTAAAGATACCAGTGAGCGAGATTGTGTGTGAAAACTCAGTATTTTTTATGAGTTTACAAACAAAACATATAACATCCATTGACATCAAAACAATCCTATAAGCATAATGACTCAGAAACTCAGTTCCACGGGCGTGGGGCATGTGGGGCATGGGGGGGGGGGGGGTATGGGGGAGATAGGGGATACCGGGTCAAAACGCACCAGAAATCAAAATATCGACATCGTTTTGAACTGTAGGTCTTAGGCCTACTGACATATTTCGTGAGAGTTTTGATCAATACAACTTTGTGGAGTGGTCAGGCAAATGTAGGCAATCTAATGATAAAATAGTTTTGAAAATATACTTATGATATCTAAAATGTATATACATGTAGGACTACACGACGATTTAATTAAAAATCATGAATATTAACCAATAATGTGTGGCTTCTTCGTGCATTCACATGAACATGTACTTCCTTTCCCCCGGTATATTGGTGACAATTATTGCAAGTATATCATGACCAAATGAATGAACATGTTTTGCTATGTTATAGAACAGTGGTGTATCAAAAAGATGAAGCATGCATCCTTTTAACATTCAATAAGATCAAGAAACACGGGCCTTCGTTGTAAAAGTGAAAATTGATATCTGGGAATCCCAAAATATGACAAAAATTAAGGGTTTTTATGAATTTCAAGTGGGGAGGTAGCTTCTTGTACATGTTGTATTTACCAAACGGAGTATCCAAATCGAATACAAATTTATCATTCAATTTGAAATTTTCTGTTCTTTAATATGTAATAATGATTTCTGAAATTGGATGAAAATGGGTCTCTTTAAGGGTGCACACCACTATTACAGTCCAACGCCCAGCTTCCGTCGATCGCGATCACGAATATAGTTCCTAAATAACGGAAAGAATGGTTAATATTGACATGATATGTCATTCAAAATGATTGAATTTGGTCTATATTTGTTCACTGAAGTGTACCTGAGATAATTCAAATGAAAAGAGTATACATCTACTGTTTTATTTGAAAATATTGGCGGAGGGATACACATTGGTCACAACGGGCTACAAGGTCTAATTTCGTGTTAAAAAATACTACTCCGTATAAAGGGGGAAATATAAAAAAATGTAAACGGTCACCCCCATCTGAGTTTTTGACCCAGGTAAGATCTATGTGTGTTAATAAATATTCCAAGATTTCATTAAATGAGTCGCAAGGTAACTCAAGATATTGCCGTTTTCCCGAGGCATCTTTCCCATAGAAACACACGTAAGCGCGTAATAGTGGTATGCACCCTTATATGACGTATGAAAGTTCGCTGGTACCCGATTACTTTTATCCGTTTTTGTGAAATAGGATAAATGACCACTAGGAAAAATAACCACACATGCGAAAGTGCCATACAACTAGGATAAATAACCATTTACTAGGATAAATAACCACAATTGTCTAACTAACTAGGAAAAATGACCACAGAAATCCAACTATCTATCTATCTATCTATCTATCTATCTATCTATCTATCTATCTATCTATCTATCTATCTATCTATCTATCTATCTATCTATCTATCTATCTATCTATCTATCTATATATCTATCTATCTAGCCTATTTCACTCCACTGCAGAAGGAAGGCCTCTTCATCAATTTTCCATTTCACTCTGTCCTGAGCTGTCCTTTTCCAAGTAACGTTGCCATACTCTATGATGTCGTCTATCCACCGTCTGTTTGGCCTGCCTCTTCCTCTGGTGAATGCTCTAGGGATCCAGTCTGTTAATGTATGAGTCCATCTGTTGTCTTTCCTCCTGGCTAGATGGCCAGCCCATCTCCATTTGTTTCCAGTATGATGTCCCTCACTTCTGTTTTCTTCCTCAAATCTGTGTTGGTCACCCTGTCCCTTCTTGTAACGCCAATCAATATCCTTTCCATTGCCCTCTCAGCCTATATTATCGTTTAATTTGACTCTAGGACATTTTATAAGCAACAGTAAATTCCATACTTGTTCCAATATTTATTATTTCAGGTTGAAATTCGTCAAGAGATGTGACAATCAACTTTTTCATCATTGGAAACCACCTTTGTTCCAACATATTATCCACAATTAAAAGATGAACAGTTAAAGATTGCGCGATTAACAACAGCTAGTTCATTAAAACGCCCAATATAAAAATACCAAAAGTCACCCGACAGTTGGTTCATAAAAATGCTCAATACGGTATTAGAAGTCGGCCAACTGTTGGCTCCTAAAATGCCCAACAATTCACAAATCAACCAGCAGTTGGTATATAAAAACGCCCAACATACAGGGTGTCTCAAAAAAAACCGTGCACGTGTTTACCCAACTTATTGACCATGAACTTCTAGAATTTAGTGTTACAATTGTATACATATTGATAGAACAAACACTTAGCTTTCATATGCCGTTTATTTTATCTAATTTGGTTTTGTCAATCCTGAGATATGATCAATTAACTAAAGCTACCTAAAATCGAAGTTGTGCCACTTTTACGGAAAGAATGCTTAAGATAAGTATTAAAACCCTCGTCCTCCATAGGGAGGGTGGTCGCCAATTGCGCTAGAACACAAAGAACAGTGACCTAGGGCGTCTAGGTGATCGTTTTTAAATTCCCTGCGCTCATTTTGACGCAAACCAATTGAGGCTGCCACCTTACCCGGGGGTATGGTTTGGTAAGCCGTCAAAGTCCGATAGTAGGGGGTGGTTGCCACCTTACAATTGTATTTAAATCGCCATTTTGAAATATATTTTTATTGTATGTTCCTGAAATATTTTAGCATATTAATATATTAAGTAGTTATGTCCAACGGTGTTGGTTAAAATGTACCCAAGAGTTGGTATATAGAAATAACTGCGGACAACAACGTTGGGCACAGTTTCGCCCAATCTTGTTACAGTTAAGCAACTTGAACCAGGGTCATGAACCAGGGTCTTTGCTTGAACACCGCACTTTTTCACATTTTGAAATGAAGTATTCCTCCAGTCAATGTGTGCTTATTCAAGCAGCACAACAACTGTGCGGTGTTCAAGCAACGCAAAGACCCTGGTTCAAGCTGCTTAACCATCCTCCTTCAATACATCATTTATCAACTTTTGAATTGAGGTATTCCTCCACTCAATGTGTGCTCATTCAAGCATTAGTTATAGCCCCGTTCTAGTGTTGCTGTGCACACGTACATTAATGTGTGCCAAAAATCGTTTCGATGGAGTAACTCATTAAAAAAAATATCAGGCATAATCTAAAGGGGAACTTATTTCTGTTGAACTGTGTATTTGTACTTATTTCAATGTATTTCATATGGTGAATCCAAATATGGAAATGAAATTAAACAATTTTGACATTTTTGCATCATTTTGTAACATTTTGGAATGTCGTCTGCAGACGCCTGCCGCTTGGAAAGGGTCCATAAAAGGATCAATTAATTGAGTTTAGTATACACCAGGAAAAGGTACGTAAAGTAGCCACAAATGCACCGGTTATACACTCGTTAAAAACAATGGAAATATTGGTTTTCATTGGTGTTGTTTTCTAAAAGACATAATAAACTTAGCAAGGATAACGCCTATAGAAGCCTAGAAGCCTATACATTATCCCGATATAAGGGTATGTTTCTAGTCGGGATGATCAAACAACCATGTAAACAACACTTTTTGAATATCCCCTCATTGGCTTACCCCCTCTAGTTTTATCTATTGTTAAGTTAAGAAACCTTTCGTATTAGTTTCAAAGTCTATCTCAAGGATTACTGAACCAATTAGGCATGTTTTTACTTATTTCAATGCATTTCTCATGGAAATTCCAATAACGATGAGATTAAAGAATTGTCATATTAATTTGTGAAACATCTCATGAAATGTTTGGAATGTCGTCTGCAGACGCCTGACGCGTGGAAAGTGTTAAACCAACGACACTTATTTGAATTGATATTCAACATAATTATACACACCCCCTCTTTTCTTAGCTGTCATTGCCACTCCGTTGTTTGTAAATTATGTCACTGAATGCCCTCGTTACTCATTAGGAATAAATGGCTGAATAAAACATTGGATAAAGTATCAAAAATAAATCTTTAATTCCATATACAAATACATCAAGACACATAAAAAACCACAATATGGAGGAGTAGACTAGAAAGCCAATGAGGCCTGTTTATGTATGGTCTACCGTCTACCCCTTATATACAAACAATGCATAAACAAACACTTTGTACTAAAATAAGCAATAGGAATCCCACAACATCATATACAAGACAAAACAAGGACGGGCTCAAATACACGAGATTACTCGTAATAAAGGTTTTGCTTTAATTGGGTTCGGAAATGCTTCAAAGATTTGGACTGTTTCATGTTTTTGGGGATGAAGATTTGGACTGTTTCATGTTTTTGGGTATGAATTAAAGAGAATTGGACCATTGGTTCGAATAGCACGGTCGGAGAAAGTATTTTTGTTATTTGTCATGTTAAAATCATTGCCATGTCTTGTTGGGTAGTTGTGAACATCTGAACGTTTTGAAAAGAAGGTTTTAAAAGCTACGGGTATATCATTTATGGAATACTTTAAACATGAATACCCCATCGGTTATTGTAAGAAAATCATACTTAGCAAATAAAGGTGCTGTGTGACTCCTATAGTGACTATTAGAGATGGTTCTAATTGCCCATTTTTGCAATTTAACAAGTTTGTCTAGATATGATTCACAAGTTTTGCCCCATATAAGTATTCCATAGCTGAGATAAGGTAAAATTGAATACAATATAACTAGTGTAATATATACGTGCTGGAATAGCTCTATATGGCTCTCTAATTTCTTGGATAATCCAAGAACTTAGAGAGCAGGGAGCACCGCTCCCGGGAAATAATGAGCAGAATTGGGGAAAAAATGCCAAGTGAAAAAAGAAAAAGTATTGGGGAAAAGGGTGAAAAAAGATGAAGAGAAAAAATTGCAACTTTGGGTTATGAGCTGTGGTTGCACAGGTATATACTAACGTGCTTATTGTTTTATTGCTTTTCCCCAGTAGGCGCTACAGGGGGCATAGGGTATTTCCAAAAAAAATAGTTTTGTGCCCCATCCCCCACTTCCCCCCCCCCCCCCCCCCCCCCCCCTCGAAAAAATAAAATGTAAGTTAAAATTAGAGAAATATCGGCAATTTTAGCATAAAAAGGCAAAAATTATTGTTTTACTAAATAAGGTTAAATTAGACAACTTTTGACATTTTTTATCAAACCTGTAAGTGAAGGTGGGGAAATGTTAAGCTCAAAACATTGCTCCTGGGGAAGAAACAACTTCGTGCAACCCTGGATTAAATATGCTAATTGAGCGGCCTTTGGCATTACAACAGAATACCTGATTTATATCTTAACTTATTTATAGTTTTGAAGTTTGTAATATTTGTCCTGTCTTCACTGCCTGTATTTTGGGCGGTCAGTTCTGGTCACCCAGACAACATACATATATTGGCCCAATATTGGCAATATTGGCATTGGCATTATCTTGTTGACCAATATTGGGTTCCCATTGGCAATATTGGCATTGGCACTCTCTTGGTCACCAATATTGAACCATTATTATGCAGGTGTTTTTTTAAATGCAATTTTTTGAGGTTTTTTTATTTATTTTTTGAGTTTTTTTGTTTGTTTTTTTTTTTATTTTGATTTGAAAAAAAATTGAGAATTTTTAGGGGAAAAAAAATGTTTGTATTTTCAACAAAAAAATGTTAATTTATACTTTTACAATATACTGGTGATTTCATTTTTGGATTTTTTTTTTGGATTTTTTGGTTAAGTCAGATTCTCACTGCATAATAATGATATCATTGGATGGATTTTTTCGCATGATACACAAATATATAGATCTCGCTATGAGTTTTAAAAATATTGTGCTCGAATGCGTCTCGCACAATATTTTTTAAAACTCTTAGCTCAACCAATATTGGTCCAATAATGGGCACAATATACCAGGGATGGAAAATGACACAATTGATTTGATATACAAATTCTGACGTGGTCTAAAAATTGCAGTCACTGTTAAAAGTTTTCGCTTCCCGGCCTTTTGGCTAGGATCTTGTGCCTTGTCCTGTCCCTTGAAGATTTTTTCCCTTTTCCTGGGCTTGCCCTTTGCCAAAGTTGGTCCTGGCCACGGGTTGGCCCGGGATCCGCTCACTCCTCTTTGGGGAAAAAACAATATACAGATATAATTCTTCTTACCAAACATTTCTTCAAGATCGCGCAATATTGGGCCAAGCTGGGGCCAATGAGCAAATAATATTGCGCCAATATTGTAAGCCAATATTGGGCCAATGAAACATCAATATTGGGCCAATGTTGTAATGTTCCTGGGTTTTTATGTACGTTTATTTATCAATTTTGTTGTATTTGTAATGATTGAATGATTATCATCAGATTTATACTTATTCCATTTGTTAGGGTTTTTTCGGGTTTCCCCCCCCCCCCCCACCCCCCCCCCCCCCCCCCCCCCACCCCCCCGCACTCATCAAATGGGATGGGTCCGACACAACTGTCCGATAATTAATTTTAGATGTGGTTAGGGGCAATCATCTACACTGACAACAAAAAGTGAGACATTATCGTAATAACAGCGATAATGCAATGAACCAATACGAAATACAGATTACAGCAAACCGGATAATATCGTCTTTTTAAGCCACCAAGTGGTTGAACCTGTATACGAATGTGACACAAATGACCAATTTCGGCTCAAAGTTCGCAATTGCTTTAGAAATGTAATAAGTCGCTATTCCCTAAGACGTCCTTCATAAACCATTGTATATATAGCATCTTCTTTATATTACATGTTATAGATCACGCACATCAGACTGGGTTGTCTGCGCATGGCACATACTTTTTTCCCCGGATTTTATACTATAAAACAGTAAAACTAAAAAAACTAGTATTAATTGCTCGCTGTGTCGTGGGGGATGGGAATAGCCTTAAATTGGATAAGATCTAAAGTAGGGTGAAAGTATACGATCGACTGTCTTTAAATATTGACCATTGACTAATATATTTGAGATGGTTTGAAGCCAAAAATATCAATAGTCAGGAATGCTGCAAGCATTTATCATGTTGACTCTACCTCGAATATTGTTCTGCTTCATTCTCTTTATTTCGGGCACATTCAATTGTTTGTTGAATGTATTCGTCGATTCATTAACCATCCAAGCCACACAACGCGTCTTCGAGGAGGTAAGTGTGATCTTATCAAGCATTTAGTGGGCCGTATATCTTACGTATATTATTATGTAAGCATGGTTTTAAGCATATACACCCATCAAAATATGTAAGTTCCCCCCTAGCATATACTAAAATATTTCCAAAAATATTTGATGGATTTAAATAATGTTGGCACAATTTCTTATCGTTGCATTGTCTCAAGGCCAACAAATTTAGTATTAGTCGGGCGGCGGCTCCCATAGACACTGTACTTAAGCGTGGCACCCCCTCTTGCTCACGATGTAAACGTAACCAAAACAAGTTCAATTAATTTTATAATTATTATCAGGAATCGCTAGGAGTGTGAGATTTGTTGTAGTGTCATATTTTCCAAGAAATGATCATTCTAAGCAGGTTATTTTAAAAAATAAATTCGCTGAATATAGCACATTGCTATAATATGACATCGATCCATTGACTACGGAAAAATCAATGTATTTTCACAGTGGCGTTGCCATCCACCAGTAACGTCACTAACCTTAGCTGTACACAAAATTCCTTTTTAGTTTGCGTCTAATGTATTTTGTATAGGCCAATGTTAAAATGTTGCAATAAACAACATTAAAAGTCTGCAATCTAGCTGAAATAATTATCGTATATAATATACATATATACAATTTATTTGAGACCATACATATATTTTTAAGACCTTTTGATAGAAAGATATTGTTCGTCATAGTATTTTCATATTTTAATCACACTCCTTCCTAATCTCAAAATTGAATCATCACGATAAATAAAAACGACACTACTATTAAATGTTCGTCTTGATATAAAAACATCGTTTATTTATTTAACTAATATCAATCCTAATGATTCAAATGAATACTCGATATAATAATAATACAAGGCAGTCAAATTTATTCATGACATAACAATGTTCAAAAGGGTAAATTATATAAATTATATAATATTATAAATTATATTGCACAGATAAATGAGAGTGTGTGAGTCACCTCAATCATTATTTCATTATACTGTAAAGCTTCAGGTGAAACTGATTTTGGTAATATTGCATTAGTTACATACACATACTACACAATGATTGATTATAAATATCAATAATTCAAAAATCATATTTCAAACTTATGCCGTATTTTGAGTGACTTCTTCAAAATTCAGTAAATATTCTATAATTATTGTACAAACGATCAACCTCGATTTGAATTAAATAAATACCCCTACTAATTCAGTCGTGATCATTATTTTACATTGAAGCTATTTAAGGGCGGTATTTCGCGATACAATTGTTTGCTTTTTCCTCTTTTTTTCTAACATTTTATAAATGGTTTGTCTTGATCTGCATTACGCAGTTTAATATTCACTTCATTCATTTTACACATGTTACATAGGCTATAAACAGTCCCCTGTGATACCTGGCTTAATATTACTATATACGACACAGCTTCAATATTTAACTACCGTATTTTAGGTCGGTGATAAATATATTTAATTAATTGACATCATGAATCAAGAAAAAATATCAGGAATATTTGGTTTCATGAGTAATTATACATGATGATTCCAAATATGGTTATGAAATTTAACAATGTTGACATTTTTAAATAGATTGAGACATTTTGGAATGTCGTCTGCAGACGCCTGCCGCGTGGAAAGTGTTTATAAGGCAAATTAATAATAAAATAAAGTAGTTTCTCAAATGCATATAAATTTGAAGATGTAGGCCTTAAAATACCTACTTCTCTATCCATTTATATGCATTTTTCCTATACTAGTTTTTAAACATTAGTATTATTGCATACTTAATATAGTCCCTAAAATATGAACAAATTCTTGTTATTTATGCCCTCGTTCTTCTCATAAACGATTTATTTGTGTGATCTTTATAAAAAACAAAAATGACTTGCCGTATGATTTAACTTACAATGCAATATTACTAATAATTGCTTGCATTATACTGGCCTCAATCCTAGATAGATATGATATATGTATTCGATTTACCTCTTTAGTTCGTCTTGATCAACCGTTGAGTATATTAATAGGCCTACACCGGCGCCAGTAGTACCATAGAAGACGGTCTGCGTCGTGTCCTTTTAAGAGATGTGCACGTTAGTCTCATGATCACCCTGTACCATTATGATCATTGTATCATTGTGATATTCATTGTGATATCTATTGTGATATCAATGTACCCATTTAATAACAGCTGGTACAGGTAGTATTCTGATACAGTAGTAATCTTATTTTCTGTAGCTTTTCTCTTTCACGAATAACTAATCGGCAGATTAGGAAGGGGTGTGATTAAATGAAAATACGAGGAAGAACCTCTCCACATATCTTTTTATCTAAAGGTCTTAAAAATATATGAATAGTCTCAAATAAATTGTATATATGTATATTATGCACGATAATTATTTCAGCTAGATTGTGGACTTTTAATGTTGTTTATTGAAACATTTTAACATTGGCCTATACAAAATACATTAGACGCAAACTAAAAAGGAATTTTGTGTACAGCTAAGGTTAGTGACGTTAATTGTGGATGGCAACGCCACTGTGAAAATACATTGATTTTTCCGTAGTCAATGGATCGATGTCATATTATAGCAATGTACTATATTCAGCGAATTTATTTTTAAAAATAACCTGATTAGAATGATCATTTCTTGGAAAATATGACATTACAACAAATCTCACACCCCTAGCGATTCCTGATAATAATTATAAAATTCATTGAACTTGTTTTGGTTACGTTTACATCGTGAGCAAGAGGGGGTGCCACGCTTAAGTACAGTGTCTATGGGAGCCGCCGCCCGACTATATCAAAATGTGCCTAACAATTGGGTGCATCTTTCTAGCTGACAATTATTTAAATCCATCAAACGTTTCTGGAAATAGTTTAGTATATGCTAGGGGGGAACTTACATATTTTGATGGGTGTATAAACACGCGTTTAACTTTGACTTAAACGACCGCATCGTTTAAACTAAACGCACTTCTCGAAAATATGTTTAACTCCCTGAAATGTGTCTAACTTTAAATATGGGCTTATGGGTAGTTTCCCGGGGGGTTACTTTCGCCAAAATCGTACGTGGATGTGCCTGCCGGACTACGAAAATGTGACTTTCTCTTTACCTATTTTTCGGCCAATTTCCCACCCATCAATATACCAATTTTGTAAGAAAAGCACCAAATTTTGCACAAATTGGGTGCTTTTTACAAAAAATGCCTCAAAATACCCCCAATATATGCCAATCGGGCGATTTGGTCGGCATGAAAACCACCCCCATCGCTATACCAATTTTTGCGATAAAGCACCCCAAAAGGCAGGCACATAATTATATGTATACCATATCAACTACCCATATTAAGACTATTAAAACTAGATTTGCACGAAGTTCACGTCGTGATTTTCTTTTCGCAACACCAGTGGTCCACGTACTATCAGACACCATTGACAACTTTGGCAGAGGGTTTGGTTGGTTGGTGGGATGTTAGATTAATCAAATCTGTTAAATCGGGCAATTACCAGTTATACAACAATTCGTGGTTAATGCTAAGTGGCTGATGTAAGCAACCATTCTACTGGTATGGATTCCCGTTGTGTAAAACCTTTCTTATTAAATCAATATGCTATTGTATATATCTTTCTCCAACAGGATGCCAATGACATTAATGATACCAGGGATATCCTGTCACCAAAGGAATCAGATAGGGTTATCTTTTCCGAATACAAGCCAACTCATATTCCTCTCTCAGTACAACATAGGAAGATACACAAGGTACGGGTTGTGTCAACGGGGTAATTTAAGCGGCATGGCCACCAAAAATATTTCTTGTGCAGTCCAGTATGCTTAACTTTCATCACATGACCACTGGTTTCTGTTATCAGTGTCTACTGGTTCCAATTGACATTACATTGCAATGAAAGGCCTACAATAATGTTAAACGAGGGTCTGCTAGTAGTACAATTGATTTAATTCAGTCCTTTCTTTGTTTTATTAAATACTCTTCCAATTAATATTTGAATAACACAAATGCACATTTTTGTTGAAGACCTGCAGCTGTTAATTACTTTAACACGGGTTTTGCACTGTTTTGTTGTTTTTCTTGTGGGTGGGGGATGGGGATGTTGGCACTGTATATGTAGTGATGCTTATAGGCATCCCAGACTACACAAATAGTATCTCTGCGCAAACATGCACGCGACGCGTTACCATCGCGGTAGTATGCGTAACGCACAATAGTGTGCAATTCTCTAGAGACATTTTTTAGCCAAATTTGACAATTTGCAGGTAAATACATGACGATTTGCAGCCATTTATAGCTTATAACCTGTCTCGGATCATCATCGGTATATAATGTTCACGGCTTTTAGATGAAAAATGAGAGAGCCTTTTATGGATACGTACACACCCCCACCCCTACATACAACGTTGCGTGAATTATTAGTAAGATATCATCTGTATCCCTACATTTAATATACCATCAAATATCAGGATTGATGTGTCCCCAATGGCTAAGACAATTGATATGATGAAATCCTCTTTATTTCTCTTTATTTTTTTCAAAGACCTCCTATTAGTACTGATGGATATCGTGCAAATCAATCATAATAAACTTAATGTATGTGCCAATCTTGATAAATATATTTGATAATATGCTATATTGATTTTGATATGCAAGCATACATTGATAGTCATATGAAAATCCGAAAATATGTATAAGAACGTATTTTATAATAAAATAAGTATTGGATTAATGATATATTTTGATATGTGAATGTATGCTATGTGAGTGTAGGCATGTGACAATGAAAAATGTGTAAATTATAAATGAAAATGATTTTGAATAATAAAACAAATACCTTAATGGAATGTCCATGTGATCCACAGACTCCTAATGGCCTTTTGGCAGGAACAATTTCTTACCGCGGCGAAACGCGAATGTAAATGTTTAAACTTAGGGAGCAAATCAAAACTCGACCGCGCGGCAACCGGCGGTTCCGCTCGGTTGGACCGCGTATCATTGTTTAGAACAATAGAAACCGGCTGCATCCTCACGGAACTGCACGGAACCGGCGGTTGCCGGGCGGTCGAGTTTTGATGTGCTCCCTATACTGAGTTCTTACATTTTGAAACTTTGACTAACAACAAATTCTTAAAAAAGAAAGAAAATAATCGAATGATTCATTGGTGTGTATGTTCTTAAAAGTTACTCGTTAGAGGTAGTTGGCGTGACGCTATAACGAATCCCATTATGATAGATTTGCCCCGCGACTAGTGTAGGGTCCGTCGGTCGAGCGGGTTTTTATTTTTTCTAAATTTCGTGAACATTTTGGTGAATTTCACCATTTGAATGATCACCAATTTGAACATTCTTCAAAATGATTTTGTAATTTTTTCTTTATTATATATTTTTAAAAATCCGAAAACAATATACTCGTAAGTCAGTCGGGCCCTTAGAACAGGGATTTGTCGTGGCCTTAGCTTCGATGTCGCTATGGTAGATCGATTGACACTTTCCATGCGGCAGGCGTCTACAGACGACATTCCAAAATGTCACCAAATGTTTCAAAAATATCAGAATTATTGAATTACGTCACCATAAATCACCACGAGAAATGCATTAAAATAAATACAGATATGCCTAGTATTGGTTAAGTAATCCTTGAAATAGACCCTGACAAATCTGTTTTGCATATGGTAAAACTAAAAGACGCGTGGAAAGTATTTAAAAGATAACGGCACGAAGTATATCATCGTATTTTACTAGAGGTGATAAAGAAACGATGCCCTGTATATTCCAATTCCTTCATTGGCATTCGGTGTCCATGTGTCCAGAATGAGCCGTCAATATCCTCTCTGTCAGCAATATTAATACGCAGCGATGGAAATACCCACATGACTTTCCACCCGGGGTAGACCAACCCGGGGTAGACCAACCCTAAGTCGACCAACCCTAAGTCGACCAACCCTGGATGGACTACAATAGCGCCCTCACGGAATAAACCGCATACTACTGTTTAAAAAACACTAAACTATATTCATTCTAAATTATATGTTAAAACACCCAGGGGTTGGCGGTCGGGGAGGTAAAAACAAGGACGGATCATTCTAAAACAACCCCGGGACTGTCCAGCCCCGGGAACCCTAACCCTAACCCTAACCCTAACCCTAACCCTAACCCTAGTCCACCCAGGGTTGGTCGACTTAGGGTTGGTCTACCCCCGGGTTGGTCTACCCCGGGTGGAAAGTCATGTGGGTATTTCCATTGCTGCATATTAATACTGTTATCGTGTCTTATATACAATGCAGTACGTGTTCCTCATTGGAGTGCACATTAAAACGAACTATTCACTTCATTCTTTATACAACCCATCTACTTAAATCTTTGTTGCTTGACCACAACCTCATGTCATCTGGTGACATCGGAAGAAAATTAAGCACGCGTCTAACTCGTGTGTAACACAATACACATGTGGACATTTATAAGGAGACAACTTCACACGGCATACATATCATATATACCTATAATCACAGCCTGACAGCCATCAGAAAAGTTTGGATATCCTACTAGCTTATGCTATTTACTGAATAAAGCTAAATAGATACATTTAGAATAAATAATATATAGACTCGGATATATAGATACATTTAGTATAATACATTTATTATATATTTAGTGTTATTTTGTAGGTTTTGATCGGATTTTAATAGTAAATGTTCTGTCAACAGTTCTCAAAACGGATATCTTACTAGCCTAGTATAGCCTATACAGTGAGTGTCAGTTCGCCCTGATTCGGAGAGTCACGTTAAGCCGTTAGTCCCGTTCAGACGCTTCACCCTGAACGCGTTAAATAGTTGCAGACCACATCGTAAAGAGTAGGGGATTATCCCGAGTCTGTTACCTGTACACAAAACTCATGTCCCTAGGTTTCAGAGGCACTGTACCGTTAATGCCCAGTAGGGCGCTGTGTACAGTATAACAGTATGTAGTATGTACTACAGTCATCAAAAAAGTAACTATACAGGTAATAGATGGGCTTCTAATTCTCAAAATATAAATCCTACCTAAAAATATTAAAATATAAAGTTGTTGACAAATTCCTCTTCTTTAATATGAGATATTGAACGCTAGGATCGGGTGATTATTAAAGAAGTGACAATCCAAAATGTAAGGTAAAGTCACAATTTCATTTTCACATTTTACATTTCAACACGGGGGAGAGTATGACAGGTAGCGTATGTGGCGTATTGATCCATCGGAACAATACGGCCGACTGTCAAACCTGCGCATGCATCCCCCAATTGCACTACCGGTAATCGATAAGATACCCGTGTAGATGGGTCCGCGTGTAGAAAATAAAAATGTGAAAATGAAAAGCGGACTTTGCCTTACATTTGGGAGTGTCATTTCCTCAATAATCATCCGATATCAGCGTGCAATATCTCATATTAAAGGAGATGAATTTTGCAACAACTTTATTATTTAATATTTTTAGGTAGGATATATATTGTTAGAGTTAGAAGCCCATCTATTACCTGTATAGTTCCTTTTTTTGATGACTGTATGTAGTATGCTACTAGCTTATGCTATACGGAATAAAGCGCAAAATATGCATTTATTATATACATGTAACTAGTTTATTTTGTATAGTTTTGATGGCATTTTAATTGTATGTGTTTTGACAACAGTCTTCAAAATCTGTAATGACGAATGTGGACGGAACACTATTTGTTATATTTCAAATGCTTATTTCTCGGAACTTTCAGGGTTACACTCTATAAATATTTTCCTTCCAGGACCACACACATCATGGAAATATTGACGATTCATAATGACATGAATGATGGCAAAAGGAGACTTCCTAGATAACCATATTGTTTTCCAATATTCAAAGTGTCTTTTGTGTACAGTAAGTTCCTTAACTGTTTATGCCATGTGCAACGAATTTGATAAAGACTTGTCAAATAACTCTGTTGTCGCCTTTAGTAGAAAGAGTGAACGCAAATTGCACTATAATAATCTATAATATTATTTCATTCTATTTACTACACAGCGTTCATTGCGACTCACGCCATTCCGAAGCGCCTGTGAGAGTCAAAGTGTTTGGAAGATCACGAAAACGGCAAAGTCTATCGATGGAAATCAGGTCATTCTGTCACGTCATTTCAAAGGAAGAAAGAACATCAAGCGACAGTATACATACGTGACCGAATGTGTCTCCAATGGACACCATTGTAATGGGTTTTTTGAAACGCCATTACAGAGTAGCGAGTGTAAAGAGAAGTCTGAATGGCATCTAGCATTAGTGAAAAAACGAGGAAATAAACAAAAATATTGGACTTATGTCGCCATTCCTACCTGTTGCTCCTGCGCAATTGTCTCCCTGGTACCCGCTACGACATGACGACGGATGTGAAACGTTCTAAAAAAACGGGACAACTATACAAAATCTGGATATGTCTCCTTTTGACAAGTTAAGGGCCCAACAGACTCCACAACGCTCCAACGCTAAAGCGCAAGCGTTGACCACCGTTGACCAATCAGGCTGCGTCATTGTGGTGTGGTAGAGCTACTACACATGTGTGAGAGCGCAAAGAGTTCGAGCGTTGTGGAGTCTGCTCAGCCCTTTATACCGTCACGCCTGGACTTGCAATGATATTCCCTTCTATAGAAAGATATGATATGTGAAATAGTGCCGTGTTATATGATCGACTTTCTGCTTGGAACACACACGGGGATAAATGGTTCCAAATTATGCACCTATAGCATGTATATTGATGTGATGTATATGGACACACTGAAAAGAAAAACGTCCACGACATGAATTCTTCTGTTCACCTTAGCATCGTTTTGACATGTACAGCAGGGCTACACACTTTATGCGATTATCCTCTATTGATGCGAATTATTATTTATTCATTTGATGAGATGAACATGTTATTCGGTTAAATAAATACCATTGACAAAATGATACAAAATTCATTTTTAAAACCAGCTGTAATTGATCATTCATGTCAACTTGTAGCAGCAACTACCTGGCCTCCCATAAACCTTACAAATTCGGCAAGTTTACCATGCTTCTTAATCAGATCATACGTGTCAGTTTTAAAAGAATTGACACTAGGCAATGGATATAATAATACAATGCAATACAATAAAATGCATTTATATAGCGCCTAAGCATTAAAAAAATCGTTTGTTTTGAATATCTGATTTATTTTTTGAATTATTAACTCAAAAAGTGCCAAAAATGTGATTTTCATGATTTTTGAGGTAAAAAAACACATTTTTTGGCATTTTTGGTCAATGTTTCAAAAAATAAATCAGATATTAAAAAAAAAACATTTCTAGAGAATTTGATTAGGATTATAATAAAACTAGAACGCGAATATGTATTTGTTAAAATAAAACGATCTGGGCCGTGGCAAAAACAATGCATATTTCGGATAGTTGGCAGAACAAGGCAGGTGGTACAAAAGGCATAACCTATATTGGATAGTTGGTATAACAGGGTATGTGAAGGGTGAGGTTGGCAAAACAAGGTATATTTTGGATGGTTGTCAAGACATAGAGGGAGGTTGGAAAAACAAGGTATATTGGATAGTTGGCAAAACAGAGCATGTGAAGGGAGAGTTTGGCAAAACATGGTATATGAAGGGGAGGTTGGCAAACCAAGACATATCGAATAGTTGGCAAAACAAGGCCGCATAACCCATATTGAATAGCCTAGACTAGCTTAAACGCTTAATATTGGTTGGCGTAGATTCTTAAACTAGTAATTAGCCCCAGATACAGGGTAGGGTCTGAAGAATGAGGGGAAACAATTGGGTTATTATTTACAGAATGACGGATAAAGCTAATCTGACACATATGATCAGATTATGAGCATTGTAATCTGACTATATTTATCAGCTTTATGGGAAACCATGTTGGGCAGTTTATTAATTACTTCATACCGTGAAAGTATTCCTGCATCATTACATACAAAAACGCCAACTTTCTGAGATAACACAGTGTTGAAGTAGTAAACGTTATAGAATACACACCTTTTGTGTGATGAAACGAAAGCATCGGATCCCATATTGACATTTGTAATGCGTGTGTACATTTTCCGTTCCGGGGCTCCCATTGAAGATTATTACTTGGTTGTTTTAAAGGTTCAGTATGATATAGATATTATTATTATTATTATTACAGAGCATTTATAAGGCGCTTTTCCAAAAAGATCAAAGCGCCGTACACAATACAAATAACAACATTATAAAATATTAAAAAGATACAATCAAAGTATATACACAGTTAAAGTATTATAAAAATACAACAAGTATATAGAATACAAATACCAAGAATATAGATTCATTAATATAAGAACGAGCAATAATAGAGCCAATAGGCCATGTAAAGTGATGAAAAACAAATTACTCTGATGGAAACAGGTGAGTTTTTAGCATCTTTTTAAAAGTATGAACGCTACAGGCATTGCGAATAAAAATGGGGCGGTCATTCCATAGCTTAGGGCCTAAGTGCGAAAATGCTGTTTTGCCTATTGCACGTTTGTTAGCATTAACAACGAGACGAGTTGTGTCTTTAGAAGACCTAAGACCAGCGCGAGCACATTGATACAAAGACACAACATCAGACAAATATGAGGGGCCTAATAAATTTACACAGTTGTACACATGCAGTAAGATCTTGAAGTCGATTATATCAGCTGATGTCAACAGGATTGGTTATCGATCTCAAGGTGATAATGACTGATACCTTTTCAGGTTAGGCGACGAAAAACCCTTGTTGTACGGGTAAACCAACCTCTCAGGTAGGGTCGGTTGGTCGGGGTTTTTTTAGGGGTGGGGGGTAAAGAATGTTGATGAATTTTCCAAAAAAATTCAAAACAAAAACAAAAAATGTTCAGAAATGTTCCAAAAAAATCAACAAATTCCGAAGAAAAAAATTAACATTTTTAAACTTGAGTTGGTCGGGCCCTTACAACAGGTCGCCTCTTGTCGCCTTACTCAGTTATAAAATGTGTTAGTATAACCAATAACAAAATAGATATGGAAAGTATCAAATATTGGTGTACCGTGTAGACATGATAGTAAATTTGATGTCAAGGAAACTAAGGTTGAATAAAAACGGAAAATACAAAAGTTACCTAATTTACATTATTGGTGGCCATCTTGGATTTGGATTTGTCAGATTTCAAAAAAGGAAATCTACCCAAGCGAAAATGTTAAAGAGCTACTTATTTTTTAAAAGAAATGAAGATACTGAATAAACCTGAAAAAGTTATGGAGTTTCATCCTAACAATGTTCTAAATGTGAGGAAATGGAATCGTAATGTCATACTTATAATGATTATACTTTCTCTGATATTGTTTGTCAGCTAAAATGTGTGTGGATTTACAATTGAAGATGAAAATGTGTCAAAATAATATTTAAAAAAGCATTTGAAATGTACAGGTTGCATTGCAAATAATACAGTAAAACACAAAGAAGTTGATCAAAGAGCATATTCTCTCGCTCAAATGAAAAAAGAATCACTGAAATTAATCCTTGCTATCAAGAGTTACAGACAACCTGCAGACCAATCAAATTGTGTTGGTCGTCGGCAATGTTTGTAAGAGCAATTCCAACCATGGGGAATAACATCACCAAGATGCACCTTACGTGGAGTATAACATTTTCAGATTGAAGTTAAGTGTGTATTTACTGTTTATTTGTTAATATCTTTATCATATTGTTAAATTTCTACTTGGAGTATAATTTATATATATGTCAAATATTTGCTGTGAAAGCTGTGATATTTTCTACGATTACGAGCAGAATTGACAAAAGTTATCTACCTATCTACCTATATATCTAGCTACTTACCTATCTAGCTACCAAACTACCTATTTACCTACTTACCTACCTTCCTACTCATCTACATTCAGTAGCGGATCCATGGGGCCGCCCCCGGTAATTCTTTTATTAAAAAAAGAAAGGTGAGAAGGAGAGAGGACTAATTTCACAAAATGACAATGGCAAAGAGGCTCCGCCCCCTTGCAACTCCGTCGGGACCAGCTCCTTGGACCACTGGATGCTCGCGCTTCACGCTTACAATGTTACTCAACATTACAATATTTTGGGCCTCCTCTCCTCAAAACGTGATCACGATATATTTTTAAAAATCTTTCATTCGCCGTTACCCAGCGACCCGGGGGTAAATGGGGAACTTGTTTTTCAACATAACAATTTTGGGAACCTGTTTTTCAACATCCCCCCCCCCTACACACACACACACACACACACACACACACCCCCCCCCCCCCACACACACACACACACCCCACACACCCCCACATCCCTTGTCCGCGCTTTTCAACCATCTATACTTAAATCAAGGACAATATCAGTATATGCTAAATGTTTCTTGCAATGATAAAAACCCAAAATATTGATTTGGAAAAGAAGAGGTGGCTTATATACATCAATATACACCTCATGATTAGTATTTTTGATTAAAATTTAAAACGTCTCATATTTCCTACAAAACTGTCCGTTATAGAAGTAACAAAATGTCGAGAAAACATAATATTATTCAATTAAGTTTTGGGATTAAACATGATAAACAACTGCTTGGATAAATTGTCATCTTTACTTGAGTGCAAATGTATCAATTTTAGCATATTTGATTAAAGATTTTAAGATTTCTTCATTACATTTCATTGAGGACATTCCTATCAATGTTTTACCATAATAAAAGAACCGTATTTCCACCATTTTGGCTTAAAAAATTATGAATTATATTCATATTTCCGGAAATTACCGGAAATTACCGAGGGCCATAACTTTGGACCCGAACGTGCTGCAGATGTAGAACAAAGTTTTAAAGATGTATTTTGTAACTCTCTTTCATGTTCTGCACCTAACTCATTTTTTTTCTCAAAAAGTGAGTTAGCGCCTTTTAGAACTAAGCTCTTCATATATTCTCATATCCTGATGGAATAAACAGCAAGATTCTAGAATGTTCATAATCCATTGTTACTACCATGTAATTCTATCTAGAGGTATTAGATGAAAGTTCGAGTTTGAGACTCGAATGTTTGAAAAACTGATTTTTAGGGGGAAATTAAACTTTTAGTCGAACTATTACTATGCATATGCGATTTCGCTTGACATTAGTTTGAAAATCACTCTTGTTATTTTGAACCAAGAAACGGAAGTTTTGACATTCTAAAGGCATTTTCGAATGCTATTAGGCTTGCATAGTCGGCCAATGTTATTTTCTTTGATCCAAACTAAACGTAATTTATTTTTATTGAATGATATTTGCTTCTTTTAAGAAGCAAATATCATTCAATAAAAATAAATTACGTTGGAGCACATTATTATTATTATTTTATTATTATTATTATTATTTATTATCTTTACCCAGGGTTGCCCGAATCAGCTGGCCGCTGTTCTTACTCGGGGCCCTGCACATCAATATACATGCTTAAAAATAATGACTTAATATAAAATACATGAGATATAATAATGACAATATGATTATGTATAGAGTATAAAACCCAATGGACAACACTCATACATCTATAACATAATGCATACAATAAAAACATATTAAAATTATTTGATTACATATACACTTCATTAAAATTAAACTGAAAAGATCTATTTCATAAAAGCTTGACTGTGATACATCAAACACATTAAATTTGAGCTAGTTCCAATAAGATTGCACGTTTACAGAATTTCTGATTGCAATTTCAATACAATTCCATACATTAACACCATTATAGCTAAAACAATACTTATAACACTCAATGTCATTGCCATTTGTCAATAGGGGTAGTGCCAACAGACCTGCTGCGGATTGCCTTGTATCGCGCTCGTGGTGTTCGCGCGCATAATTAAATTTACTTTGTAAATACGATGGTGCCAGACCATTTAGACATTTAAAAACCAGCAAAGCAGTGAAATCATTTCTGCGGTTAAAAAGTTTTTTTAAGTTCATGGAACATTTCATCTGAGGGAGTAAAAGAATTAACACCAAGTATAACTCGAGCATATCGCTTCTGTAGCACGTCAAGTTTATGCATATCATGACTGTAGCGACCGTACCATGCCACACTACAGTAGTCGAAATGTGGTTGAATCAATGCTTTGTAGATAGTGTTCAGGGTGCTTGGATCAAGAAAAACTTTAAGACGACGTAAAAGTGCAAGTTTACCAAATATTTTTCTCATCACATTATTTACTTGAGTATGCCATTTCACACCCAAACATTTAAAGTTATCAATATGCTGTAGTACATTTTTACGAACTGCAACACGAAAATCATCATTATTTACATTTTTGAGTCTTGCACCTGTACCAACTAGCATTACCTTTGTTTTATCTGTATTGAGAAATAATTTATTTTCACTCAACCATTTACAGAGGGACTCAAGATCAGACTCCAGTTTCATAGAAATATCTTTCACATCGTTGCTACTTACAGATAAGGTAATGTTTAATCACACAACTCATACTGTCAATAAAGATAATAAAAAGCAAAGGTCCTAAAATGCTGCCTTGAGGCACACCAGTATTTACATTCAATGCATCAGAAAAAGATTTTTTAAAACAGACTTTTTGAACTCTCCCCGTCAGGTAAGAATTAAACCATTTCATTGTAATATCGGTAGCACCCATATCATGCAATTTCTTTAACAAAAAGGACTGATTTATAGTATCGAAGGCCTTACGGAGGTCGATAAAGGCAACTCCCGTCATTTTGCCTTCATTCATATTGCCCAACCAATTATCAACCATATCAGTAACGCACGTTTCGGTAGAATATTGGGGCGGAAACCAGACTGATTGGGGTTCAGGAGATCATTTTCAATAAGAAACGAGTACACATGCTCATGAACTGCTCTTTTAAGTATCTTACTTGCACAAGGATGGAGATGGGTCGATAGTTGTTAGCATCATTCAAATCCCCACCTTTGTGAAGGGGCACTACCTTAGCAACTTTCCAATCATTTGGAAACACACCTGTTTGTAACGACATGTTCATTATACAAGTCAAACAGTCGACAACTGTTGGTCTTGCAATTTTTAGGATTCTAACACTTATATCATCAAGACCAGTTGCTTTGCCTGTGTTCATTTTAAGTATTTCGTTATTTACAAAATTCACAAGATACATGCGGAAGATTCATCTTTGGATTTACTTCACTAACATCGTGATTACAAATATCAACATTGGAGTTAAATACACTGCCACTTCCGCAATCACTATTTTCGATCAAATTTCGAGCAACATCGACAAAGTGTTTATTTAGCCCATTTGAAATTTCATCATCACTCTCAAGAATCTGACCGTTTGTGACTATAGATGACGGTTAACAGAAGTCTTCTTTGGTAGAATATCTTTAAGGGTTGTTCATAGTTTACTTGAATTACCCTTACTATTCATTCATTTTATTTATTGTATATATAGGCCTCTGGCCCTTCATACTACATGGTACAAAATTATAAATACGCATACATAATAAACAATTTTTACTTTGCTGTGCTGTCATTAAAAGATGCAATAAATACAGAACATAATCAATTAAATTCAATATCTTCTCTTATCTTCATTGCAGTGAATACAAATTGAGCGAGGTTTTTAATATCAGTGCTTTTTGGAGAACTCATGAGTTGGTTGAATTTCTCATGCGTTGGATGTCTGGTGTATTCTTAAAATACTGTTCTTTAGAGTTGCGAATCATAGTCGTTACCTCGTTACGATGTAACTTATAAGAATTCCAGTCGGAAATATCATTTGAGCGAATAGCTTTACAGTGCAGATAATCACGCTTAGACATGTGCTTGAAAATGTGATTGTTGAGCCAAGGAGATGGGGCGGCTCTTACACGCTTGTTTTTCTTAGGAACATGCTTGTTTACAACATCATTTAACATATATACAATGCCATAAATGTAACGCATCGTCAGCATTATTACATTGCTTAATATTAATCTAAGGTACATCAAAAAGATCTTTAAAAAATGATTCTTTGTCGAAGTTCTTGTATGAACGAAATTCAGTAGTATTATGAGCACCTTTGATAGGTTTACCTTTTCTTATAGCATATATCATAAAATGATCACTTATTGCTGTTTGGATAACACCACAATCATCGTACAATTCAGGTTTAGTTGTGATATACAAATCAATTAATGTACTACTATGATCAGTCACTCTTGTTGGAAGTTTTATATGTTGTTGTAACTGGTGTAAATCACAAACAAATTTAAGATTGTTGACTTCTCTGGTGTTGACATGAGGTAAAAAGTCACAATTAAAATCCCCTAACAAAACAATTTCATTATCACTGACAGAAACATTTGAAAGCATACAGAGCATTTTGTTAGAAAATTCACCGTCTTTGCCGTTTGGATTGTACACAGCACATATGAAAATCGGGCGTTTATTTGGATGAGTTAATTTATCCAAATACATTCAACACTTACGTCATACAAGTCCTCTCGTCTCTTAAAATTAATACCATTTTATATAACGCCACACCTCCTCCGTGTCTACTCCTGTCACGCCTAAGCAAATTATAACCGGGTAAATCAAGTTCACTATCATTTACAGTTTCATCACATTTAGTTTCATTTACATAACATCAAACATGTTGGTACACATATGGCGAAACTCATTAATTCCCACTTCATTAAATATTTACAAACGTAACTCGAATTTATGAAAATTTCGAAATTAAACGTTATTTATTTTTATTGAATGATGTTTGCTTTTTAACTATTATGTCCTATTTGGAGCACATTACCCACTTCATTAAATATTTAATGTATTTAGAAACGTAACTCGAATTTATGAATAGTTCGAAAAAACATATTGAATAGCATAGCTTAAACGCTTAATATTGGTTGGCGTAGATTCTAAAACTAGTAATTAGCCCCAGATACAGGGTAGGGTCTGAAGAATGAGGGGAAACAATTGGGTTATTATTTACAGAATGACGGAATAAAGCTAATCTGACACATATGATCAGAATATGAAGCATTGCAAACTGACTATATTTGTCAGCTTTATGAGAAACCATGTTGGGCAGATTATTAATTACTTCATACCGTGAAAGTACTCCTGCATCATCACATACAAAACATCCACTTTCTGAGATAACACAGTGTTGACGTAGTAGACGTTATAGAATACACACCTTTTGTGTGAAACGAAAGTATCGGAGGCATAATTCTGTTATACCCTACACACCAACATCGGTAGAATGCGTCGTTCTTAAAAATCATGCACTATGAATACCTCTGTGAAGGGTATAACAGAATTACTCCGTATCGGATCCCATATTGACAATGCGTGTGTACATTTTCCGTTCCGAGGCTCCCATTGAAGATTATTATTTGGTTGTTTTAATGGTTCAGTATGATATCGATATTATTATCAGCTGATGTCAACAGCATTAGTTATCGATCTCAAGGTGATAATGACTGATGCCTTTTCAGGTTAGGCAACGAAAAACCCTTGTTGTACGGGCAAACGGACCTCTCAGGTAGGGTCCGTTGGTCGGGGGTTATTTAGGGGGGGGGTGTCAAGAATTGTTGATGAATTTTCCAAAATAAATCGGAGTTTTCAAAACACAAAAACAAATGTTCAGAAATGTTCAAAAAAAATCAACAAATTCCCAAAATTTTTCTAACATTTTTAAACTTGAGTCGGTCGGGCCCTTACAACAGGTATTTTTTTTGTCGCCTTAATATAATATAATATATTATAATATATAAAATGAGTTAGTATAACCAATAACAAAATTGATTTGGAAATTATCAAATATTGGTGTACCGTGTAGACATGATAGTAAATTTGATGTCAAGGATACTAAGGTTGAATCAAATTTACATTATTGGTGGCCTTCTTGGATTTGGATTTGTCAGATTTCAAAATAGGAAATCTACCCAAGCGAAAATGTTAAAGAGCTACTCTTTTTTTTAATTTTAAATCTGACCTCACTGTACAACACGGTAAGGTAGCTTATCTAGAGGGGAACCACGGTCGTTCCGAAGAAACATATAAAAATTGTTTTTACTTTACTGTTTATTTGTTAATATCTTTATCATATTCTTAAATTTCTACTTGCAGTATAATTTATATATATGTCAAATATTTTTGAAGCTGTGATATTTTCTCCGATTACGAGCAAAATTGAAAAAAGTTATCTACCTATCTACCTATATATCTAGCTATTTACCTATCTAGCTACCGAACTACCAATTAATTACTTACCTACCTTCCTACCCATCTACGTTCAGTAGCGGAGGGGCCGCGGAGGTCCGTGCCCCCCGGTAAATTTTGTATACAAAAATTAACGGTGAGAGGGAGAGGACTAATTTCACAAAATTCCAATGGCAAAGAGGCTCCACCCCCTTGCAACTCTGTCGGGACCAGCTCCTTGGACCACCGGATACTCGCGCTTCACGCTTACAATGTTACTCAACATTACAACATTTTGGGCCTCCTCCCCTCAAAACGTGATCACGATCTATTTAAAAAATTCTTTCATTCGCCGTTACCCAGCGACCCGGGGGTAAATGGGGAACCTGTTTTTCAACATATCAATTATTTGGGTAACCTGTTTTTCAACACATCCCCCCTCACACATTCCCTGTCCGCGCTTTTCAACCATCTATACTTAAATCAAGGACAATATCAGTATGCTCAACTTCTTTCTTGCAATGATAAAAACCAAAATATTGATTGGAAAAGAAGAGGTGGCTTTATACACCAATATACACCATCATGAGTACAATTTTAGTATTTTTGATTAAAATTTAAAACGTCTCATATTTCCTACAAAACTGCCCATTATAGAAGTAACAAAATGTCGAGAAAACATGTGCTAATATTATTCAATTAAGTTTTGGGATTAAACATGATAAATAACTGCTTGGATAAATTGTCATCTTTACTCACTTATACACGAATACATATCAATAATAAGCAATTGAGTGCAAATACATCAATTTTAGCATATTTGATTAACCGCTCATTACAGAATCAATAAAGAGTCGAGAAAATATAGAAGTGCTTACATTGTTTGATAAACTATAATTTTTCTTATTTGCGGTGGGAGCTATGTGGGCTAACTTAATTCAAGAATAACAAATAATTGAGAACGATTATTCAAGGTGTTTTTTTAAGAACAGCATAATGTCACATTGATATGTACATGTATAATGTTATCATTAACATTGCGGTTCCGTTCCCTGTATGTTATCCAACTTTCTTGACCACGGCTTTGATACTTTATCCAGGGTAATAAATGTTCCCCTCCTACACCATTTATCTGATTTATTTCACACCACCTGTGTCTTACCAGCATGCTTGCTACCATTTCCACCGCTGTCCTAAGCATGGCTCAAGGCTCTTTAGTCTGGGTATAACTAGCTACATATTATATTCTTCTTCTTCTTCTTCGGCCTCCGTCAGTTGTGACGATTAGCTGCCATACGATCACATCTCCGGATCATCTTTCTCCAAGCTACTCTGTCTTGTGCCAGACGCTTGGCCTTTATAAGACTCATACCAGTCCATTCCTTGATGTTGTCGAACCATTGTTTCCTTTGACGACCTATTTTCCTGCTGCCTTCCACTTTCCCTTCTATGATGTGGAGTGCCAGTAAGCTACCACTGCCTCAAATGATGTGCCCGAAGTAGGCCAGCTTTCTTTTGATAAGCTCTCCTAGCAGTTGCCTCTTTACACCAAGTTCTTTCAGGATACTTATGTTGGTTCTTTTCTCCTTCCAATTAACTCTTAACATTCTTCTCCAGATCCACATTTCAGCAGCCATTATGCGATTTCCATCTGCTTTGGTTAGAGTCCATCCCTCCAGACCGTAAAGGAGCACGCTCCATACCAATGCTTTTGCAATCTTTGTTTTAAGATTTGTTGTGAGATTGCGGTCATTCCATAGGTCCTGGAGTTCTATCATCCTTCCCTTGGCCATTCCGATTCTAACTCTTATATCAGCTGTGCAACTAGCAGATGTGGTTTTCACAGAGCCTAGGTATTTGAAGCGACTAACGTGTTCAACATCTTCACCATCGATTGAGATATTATGCACGGGCTGTTCTTTTCCAGTTGTTAGAAATTTTGTCTTTTTGACATTGAGCTTGAGATTGAGCTTCCTGCCTGCATCATTTACGGCTGATGTTAGCCTCTGATGTTAGCCTCTCGATGTCTTCTTCAGAGGTTTCAAAAAGTGCAGTATCATCGGCATATCTGAGATTTGAAATTGGTGTACCGCCTACTTTTATCCCATACTGGTTAACATCAGCGTCTCTCATGACTTTTTCTGTGTAGGAGACGAACATGTGTGGTGAAGCAATGCATCCCTGCCTCACACCTTTACCTAGGTTGGATTCATCTGTATTTTCACCATTCCATATCTGATCCTTGCCTTCTGATTCACATAGAGGGATTGAAGCAGTGCTACATGATGTGCTGAAATCCCATCTCTATCATTGCAGAGAAAAACTTGATGTGGCTCACAGAGTCAAATGCTTTGGAATAATCTATGAACATGATGTAGGCTTTCTGACCTATTGCAATGATTTTCTCCATCAAGATCTGCAGACAAACCAGCATATCGACAGTACCCCTGCCTTTCCTGTAGGCGGCTTGTTCTTCTGGAAGTTCTTGATCTAGTTTGGCTTTCAAGCGTAAGATGATGATCATCAGTAGCACCTTACTTGTATGGCTGATGAGGGCAATATTGTCCTGTAGTTGGAACACTGTTTGCGTATATATTACTTTTGAAAAGTGTTGTTTTGTTAAGCAATTCCAACTTTTAACTTCAATTTGTCATAGCAACTAGTGCTCTATCATATTTTGTAAACACAAAAGTTAAAATTTCGAAAAAATATCACATAATATTATCCGAAGAGCAGATTTTGGTTTTAAAAATAGCCCAAATCTGGCTAAAAGTCACCACGTGTGCTAAGACATGTGGCAAGACTGCAGCTCCTGTGTGCTTGCTACCAGTTTCACCGCTGCCTCACTCAAGGTCCCAATGTTGGATGGATGTAATTCTTGGGTGGAACTTACTAATACTATCGTCATGGCCAGTTCAATCTGTCAAACTTGGGCTCAAACATTACAGGCAACTGGAATGTAATATTAACAGTTGTCTGATGATCGCAAAAGCAAGAAGCAACTACCGTTCCAAATGGTTTAACTTATAATTTACATGTTATTCATTACAATTTTAATTCCGAAATCGCATATGCATAGTAATATTTCGACTAAAAGTTTTCCCCTAAAAATCACTTTTTCAAAAAATTCGAGTCTCAAACTCGAACTTTCATCTAATACCTCTAGACAGAATTACATGGTAGTAACATTGGATTATGAACATTCTAGAATCTTGCTGTTTATTACATCAGGATATGAGAATATATTCTGAGCACATGGTAATTATCATTGGATTGAGGTCAAGCATCCCATGTTACTACCATGTGCTTCTACATTTTTATTGACTGTATTTTTCATGTGATATGAGGCTATTTAGTTGGCCAATGCTATTGTATTTCATCCAAACAAAAGGTGTGTTTTTTAATTGAATGATGTTTCAAACTCGAAGTTTTGAAAAGTGTTGAACCAAGAAACAGAAGTTTTGACATTCGAAAGGCAAATTCGTGTTCTGTTAGGCTTGTTTAGTCGGGCAATGTTATTTTCTTTGATCCAAACTAAAGGTAATTTCTTTTTATTAAACGATATTTGGAGCAAATTACGCAACTTACTTAAAACAGTGCATATTTTGATTCTGGACTCGGCAGAGTCCAGTTTTGTTTCCACTATCTCATTTTTGATTACTACTAATTGTAAAACAGTTCAGAAAAGACGAAACTCTAGTGCAAGCAATTGTAATATTGTAATTGGCACAGAGAGACTGCGAATACATGTCGGGTTTGGTGGGGGTTTGGATGGTGGTTGGATGGGGTTGGGGTGGTGTTGGGGTGGGTAGGTGTGATATTCAGTTGAAAGCAGAATTTAATAGCGAGTAGGACTACTGATATTTGACCAATTATTACCATGATTACAAGCTCTAGCAGTTAAGTCGCGGGCGTTGATTAATAGCCCTGGGGCGAGTTCGCTCTATTTCGCCGAGGCGAGTCCGCCCAAGCCCAATTACACGCTAAGAAGGGGGCGGACTCGCCCGAACATAATAAATGGGTACATGATGTGTCCATTTCATATGTTGGGGCCACATAGCCTAATTTGTCATAGTTGTGTCTAGTTGACTTTTAATCAATCGTTACATGGAATAACTGATAGTTTTTGCAATATTTAACTTGCCTATGAAGCCGGACGAGCTTGCCCCATCATGAGGGCGAACCTGCCCCGGCGTAAGTAGTGTGTGGTAAGTCAGCCCTGTTGGAGTTTTTCCTTACTCCTGCACTAACTAAAAGTTCTAGAGTGCTGAAACTATGGGGGTATGTAGCTAAGAAACGTAGCTTTCATTTGGAAGTAGGATAGCTTTCTAACTTGTAAAATGAGTCCACTAGGCAAGCATGAAAATTAGAGGGCGGACTCGCCCCGCTCTCCACTACATAGTTGTTAACTGTCCCCACAAATGTCCTCTGATGGGAGAATTTACAATTGTGTGAATACAGCGCCGGGAGAGCGGGGTTAGTCCGCCCTCTAATTTTCAGGCTTGCCTATAGCGGGCTCATTTTACAAGTTAGAAAGCTATCCTACTTCCAAATGAAAGCTACGTTTCTTAGCTGCATACCCCCATAGTTTCGGCACTCTAGAACTTTTAGTAAGTGCAGGAGTAAGGAAAATAACCAACAGGGCGGACTTACCTCACACTACTCACGCCGGGGCAGGTTCGCGCTCATGATGGGCAAGCTCGTCCGACTTCATACTAGGCAAGTTAAATATTGCAGAAACTATCAGTTATTCCATGTAAAGATTGATTAAAAGTCAACTAGACACAACTATGACAAATTAGGCCATGTGGACCCAACATATGAAATCATGTGTCCATTTATTATGTTAGGGCGAGTCCGCCCCCTTCTTAGCGTGTAATTGGGCATGGGCGGACTCGCCCCGGCGAAATTGGGCGAACTCGACCCAGGGCTCATTTTTGTTGTTGTAAATCTCATGGTATACCTACTAAACACGGAATGGGAAGTTTTTAACTGCATAATATGTTAGACAAAGCCCTTACCTTTTGAATGACTATACAAGTTAGTACCATCGCTGTGATGTCTTTAGATTAATGCAACATTTTCAATGACAAATAATTTTACTTTAATTATTCAAAAACAATTATTCAAGATAAATCCTTATGGGAGATGTATCCAGGTATGAAGTTTTAATAGTTACTTTGCAATGACCGGTGCAACCAAATTACACCAGCCTGATACTAACAGTCACGTGATGAGAAACACGTGGTGGGCGGACTAGCCCCGCGCTCCTATAAGGCACTGGTCACTGGTGGTAGTGTACTGATCGCGGTTTTTTGCAGCTATGGGTAGCCCTATTTTGAGCCATTTTTGCAGTAAAGGGAAATGATTGCGCGCTTCATGCGCATTCATCGCAAAAGAGGCCCTGCACGTCAAGTATTCATCGACCGGCGTTACCATTTTGCAGAGCATGCAGAAAATAATCAACCATGCCATTTACCGTATAAACAGTCCATTTGGTTCTTTGAATTGACGCGGGATTTTTGAAAGTAACCCCCGCATTAATGATATGGGATGTCTATATCATCATCATCATCCGTCGGCTGCAGAGCAGGCGACTACAAGATTTCTCCATGCACGACGATCAGTGGCAAGTGCGGCAATCTGTTTCTTGGATTGCACCTTCTTTGTCCCCGAGTAATTGTCTTACATATGTAAGGTATGAAGTGCGAGGTCGACCTGGTCTCCTTTTGCCATGTGTTGGTAGGTATAGAGCATATCTTTTTGCAGGCTCTTCCTCTGGCAGCCGGAGGATGTGTCCAAGGAATCTCAACTGCCGTAGCCTTACCAAATGAATAAGTGGCTCAGTGCTGGTCATGGCGTAAACGCTGGTGTTTGGGATGTGGTCAATCCGCCTAATATTCAGCATAACTTACATGACTTAAAGGGACACAATGTCATGTTGAATTTATTTTATCTTAATTAATTTTTTTTGAGAATTCAAGATGAACATTAAAAATATATAAGGTTCAGTCACATAGAAGACAGCTCGGGACCCAACCTCTTACCAACTACACAAGACCACCATTTTTTCAAAATCGGCTGAAATCTTGTTCAAACTTGCACAATTTACATTTTGGATCCCGACCAGGGATGAGCAGGGATGATTAGTATGCGATATTTGCCGCCTTCAACAAGACAAGAAATGCTGAATCGACAGCATCATGAAATCAACAAGATCAATCATGTTTAATCGGCGACGCCACTTGTTCAGTCCCCGATCAATCGCCAACCTTGACACGACGGCACAAGTTGTGTTGCTGCAAGACTGCTCGCCGAGTTGTTGGCTACATGTCAAGTTGGCTTGCATCTTCTCTCCCGCTTGGAGCAGACTCATTGCCGACTACTTTGAAACTACACACAACCACTCATGATACGCGCCAACTCATCGGCTACCGCTTCCAAACCGCTCATGTGTCCATGCCGACCTTCCCGATTTTTTAGGCTGCGAGAAAAAAATCGTGGCAGGTTTGTCAAATTTGCCACATGCTCCTGACCACACAAGACTGCAGAAGACTGCATGCACAGGACAGTCCCATACCTTGCCGAAACTACACACGATTTTCGAATAATGGCATGGCCAATCGTGACCAGTCTTGAGCAGTCTGGAAGTGGTTTTCTAGCGAGTCCGCCCCCTAATTTTCATGCTTGCCTAGTGGACTCATTTTACAAGTTAGAAAGCTATCCTACTTCCAAATGAAAGCTACGTTTCTTAGCTACATACCCCCATAGTTTCAGCACTCTAGAACTTTTAGTGAGTGCAGGAGTAAGGAAAAACTCCAACAGGGCTGACTTACCACACACTACTTACGCCGGGGCAGGTTCGCCCTCATGATGGGGCAAGTTCGTCCGGCTTCATAGGCAAGTTAAATATTGCAAAAACTATCAGTTATTCCATGTAACGATTGATTAAAAGTCAACTAGACACAACTATGACAAATTAGGCTATGTGGTCCCAACATATGAAATGGACACATCATGTACCCATTTATTATGTTCGGGCGTGTCCGCCCCCTTCTTAGCGTGTAATTGGGCTTGGGCGATCTCGCCTCGGCGAAATAGGGCGAACTCGCCCCAGGGCTATTTTTTGTAAATCTCATGCCGATACCTACTAAAAACGGAATGGGAAGTTTTTAACTGCATAATATGTTAGGCAAAGCCCTTACCTTTTGAATGACTATACAAATCAGTACCATTGCTGTGATGTCTTTAGATAATGCAACATTTTTAATGACAAATAATTTTACTTTAATTATTCAAAAACAATTATTCAAGATAAATCCTTATGGGAGGTGTAACCGGGTCTGAAGTTTTAATAGTTACTTTGCTATGACCGGTGCAACCAAATTACACCAGTCTGATACTTTTTCAACAGTCACGTGATGAGAAACACGTGGTGGGCGGACTAGCCCCGAGGGCGGACTAGCCCCGCTCTCCCAAACCACAATTCATACAGCGAGGGACGTTTGGCGGATTATTATATCCAGAAGCACATGAGTAAGACTCCTCAGGCATGTTAAAGACATATTATGCGATCTTTTCCATGGGACGCCCTCTATCCTTGATTTTTTTTTGAAAGCAGATTTTCTTGCAGATTTCCCCTAGTATTAACGCGCGTGAACTAAACTCGTGCAACAATTGTACGCCTTAAATGGACACGAAGTAGTGTTGAAGATTTTTTTTTTAAAATTAATTTACTTCAGAATTCAAGATGAACATTCAAATTATCATTATTGTTGTTTCTACTCACAAAAACACACCCCAACTTGATTAAAACAATACCATCGCTATTTACGACTGGTTACGGCTCAACCAGCATTTTTGAATCGACGTTTTGTGGTACAAAGAGGGCTGATTTTTCTTAATCCTTAGGTGTAAGTTCATACATGTTAAATACAATATTGTAAAAATAAACAAATCCCAGTTTTTATCATAATTGAGGGCGCAGCCTCCAACACATCTCTTCATTCCCCTAAATGCTTACTCAACCGTGACCGGTGCAAGCTGACGTGCTGATCGTGTTGCTTAAATGTATTTGAAGAATTTTCGGTCGATCTATTGTAACCCATATAGGCCACAATATTAAATTCAATACCAGTAGGTAGGCCTATTATACAGTGTACGCACGACCACTCTGGGGACGAGATTTGCGTAATTTTAAATCTGTTTTTTTAAACACGTCGTTTAAGAGATAAACTCGCGTTTAACTTAAACACGAGTTTACTTATAGACACGGTTTTAAGCTAAAACTGTTTAAATGGGAAATATACGGCCCCATGTGTATGCTGCGCGATAATCACAAGCGCATTAGTCGTATAATCAGTGCACCTTCAGTAAACATGGTAAATGAATAGATCGAGGTATTAAAAAGTTTGTCGACATATACGCCATAGTTTGCTGGATTCGCTTTAAAAATTTTTCATAAAATCCAATAATAGATTGTTTCATATTGATTCAAAACAGTGAAAAGAAAACCAAATCTTGAGAGAATTAAAAACACAGTTCTCCCCAGTGATATTGATGAAGCTATACTAATGATCAGCATTTAGCTTGTCAAAACTTGATGTTATTTTGGTATCATATTTTAATCGTGCTGCATTGTTTGCCGACTTCAATTTCTCCTCTTTGATCATGTTGATGGTGTCAGTCAGTATGCAGCCATGCGAAAAGCCGTTCCTTTTCTAACCCAGCAATGCGACCCGGAAGTACTCACCCGTAGCGATACGGCCTCACAGTCATAGTTGACCTCGTAATAGCACGATGTAAATGAGCTCTTTTCATGATTATAATCACACATTTCAAACACATTTACCATGAAATTGTATAAAAATAGGGACAGCGGTCCCAAATAGGTCGTCCGTTTATATGGGTAGATTAAAAACAAGGTGGATCTCAAACCACAGGCATCTAGAAAGAAAGAGGTTAGACCACTAGCGGATCCAGGATATAAAAAATAAAATAAACATCCTGAGTTTGGTTGCAATTGTACTTCACCTGTTTAAATGAAATTAACTTTACAAAAATATAAAGACATTTAGTTCTGCCTACATTAATCTTAACGTGCACCTTTAATATTAAATGAACTTTCCACGAAATGTGTGTAATTTCCGATATCCGCACAGCTAGCGTTCCAACATAAACTGAATGTACTAAATTTGCAATCGTTTATGAACAATCCCCTAGCAAACCCACCACGCTATTAAAAATTATATCACCTCGAAAGTCTCTGGCACATCATTTCGGCTATAAAAAATGTTGAAGTTCAGTATTTCAAACGACTGTTTTAAGCTTGTGAACTCCGTGATCGATATTTCTCGGTAAAGTAGGTATTCTGTTACCGTATGAAAGGTAATATGATAATAGGTCCAATGTTTTTCTCACCATTTGTGTCGAAAAAAATAGAAATGCAACCATGGCTTGCAGAAGGTCCGAAAAGGGATGAAAACGTAAAAGGCGTTATCGTGAACGGCGTTATCCTGTAAAGTGTTATCACCCTCATTTGAAGAAAATATTGCAAGAGCACAATATCTTTCTTCTTTGGAAAATCTTTGAGAAGTCTAGATACAGCAGCGAAACATTGAAAACAGTGAGTTTGCTTCTTCTTTCGTGTTCTATATAACGCATTTCACTTTGTGAACCAAACGGTTTCTTCTAGAATATGCTGTAAGTGTAAATATATGGCTCATAGTCCACATATGAGTGTTTACTACTGCGCTACACATAGCCAAATCGCTCTATTGAGCAAGTATTGAGCATGTGTTTTCGTCAGGCTTATTTCGCGTGTGTATGTCAGGATAACCATGGATAACGCTGTTCACAGGGATAACGGAATTCAACCTAAAATGTCCATATCAATACAAAAAGAGAACAACTTCACAATATGCTATGCAGTGTGCATGTAATTTAATACAATAGTTAATGTAATGGTACATACCCTTTAAACGAAAATGCAAGCTATATAAAACATTTAATAGCTTTTTCTTTTTTTTTAGTATTAAAATTGATAAAACAAAAAGTGTCTGCAACAGCCACGTGATTTATGTCAGTTTCAATTGTTTTATCTTTGTTTCAATCCCATAACTATCATACACGTGAACGGCGTTATCCAAGAATAATACCATTAGAAATAGCATATAAAGTTTTCTTTATATAATGACATACAATTTCAATGTTGGGCTTAAAGAAAATATAACAATTGATACATTACAGAAGGGAATATTCTTCTACTAGAGTAAAATTGACAAAACAAGTTTTGGAAACAGGTACAAAATTGAAAGCACATAGTTGTCAAAAGCGTTGATTTGTTGAGGCTAAAAAAATGAAATTCATTCTTCTGTCGCATATCTTGTCAAATATTGTTATGAAGAGACCTCTCAACGACAAAAAAACAATACTTTTTATATCATATTCGGACTTAGTTAGGGATGCAATGACACTGCCAATGCAATATGACACTAAATAACGCCGTTCACCGAGTGAAAAAACATATAAAACACCTGAATTACATGGTTTCGTGCGTAAAAATGTGAGCAGTGGTGTTCGCAAACATTATTGTTCTAGTAACTTTAGCATATTGGGTCATCAAAAACAATCAAAGTAAGCAGATTTGAAACAATTTATTTTCATAATTTTCCAAAGCTGAAGTGGTCCCATTTTTGTGGAATGGCCCATATGCGAATTTGGAAACGTCGCGTCACGGATTCTCATTAACTGGTGCTAATTATGGCTAATATCTCTGATGTTTTGTGCTAAATTTAGAAACAAAATTGTGCCTTGATGCGCTTGATGACGACATTGATCCAGAACGGCCTGGTAAAAGGCAAGCAAAATCGAATCGTCCAATCAAACGCCGTCTTTTTAACGCTTTACATAATATTCAACCACTCACAGTCTCACACTGCATAAGAATTGATTCATACAATCTCCTAGTTTATGATTTCAAGGACCGCGCTACCACTCGATAATATACCCCTAGACAAGTTCCACCAGTCCCCGAAGTGTCGTCCCGCACACCCAGAATGCATAGCGCGGTCCTCCACTTGTTGTGACAGCAAACGCAGTGGAGCGTATTGTACGACTGGAGGATAAAGTCTAATATACCCCCCCCCCCCCCCGCCCCCCCCCCCCCCCCCCCCCCCCCCTTCAGCGATATTTAGATCGATCATTATTACCGACTTTTGTATCAAGTCGGGGGAGGGGCTCCCGTTTCAAACTTTTGGATTTGCAATGAGAGGCAACTTCTATTTTATCATTCATTAATATTCTGGCTGATTTCATTATTAACACTTAGCCGTAAATGGATGTCCCACGCTTCAGTATCTAGGTGCATTGGCTGAGATTGGTAAATTATTTTCTTACTTCAAACCTTAAAGTTTATTACAAAAAGTTAAATCAACGACAGATTTGTAAAATAATGAATTGCCAATGCGGAGAGGAAAAGAAACACAACACTAAAAGATATCAAAAAAGGCGTTGTACCACGCTTCTGCATATAAATTGCGTTGCCTGATATTGGTAAATAATTGTCTTTACTTCAAAACTTTATTAATAATTTACACAAAGTTAAAATAATGACATATTTAGAAAACCACGCATTGTAAAGATCGGACGCACTGTTAAAACGTAAGCCCCACCTCCCCGTGTTAAGTTGTCTCATCTAAATGTCGCCGATTTCTTAAACTTTCTTAGCTGTTTAAGAATATTGCCTATGACTATCCCTTTTCTACCATTTCGCATGAAAATTGAGGTGTATAATATGAAATTTCGATCTACACACGTGACTAATTTAAAACTACCCGCCATGTTCAAGAACGGTTGTTTAACTTGCAAAAATGAAAAGAAAGGACACTTGGAGAGTGGAGTTGGTTATCCAACTCCATTAGTTTTGGGATTATTTAATTTAGTTGTACCTAGGAATGTGATATTTAGAAAGTGTTCGATGGATATTCGCGATTACGTGTTAAACCAATACGAATTGCAAATTAAAGCAAATCGTGACCGCCATCGCCTGTGTCAGAGAAAAAGGTGTGCAACGCTCTTTTGTGTCACTTACTTTATTTCTGTGGGTTTGATTAGAGTACAAAATCCTTCATATTAATCATTTTTAGACAAATTGCTGTGATTTTGGTGTCTAAAATAAATGTAAATGAGCTCTAGCCACCTAATTTTGAAAGTAACATGAAAATTGGACATTGCGTTTTCTTTAAAATTGACCTTTTGGATCCAAATTGATCATGAGGGCGCTCTTTTCATGTTTCATACTTTTGGATTTGCAATGAGGCAACTATTTCATTATTCAGGCTGATTTCATGACACTAAGACGTATTGTAGGGGTGTTGGACCACGCTTCTGTGTCTATTGCATTGGCTGACATTGGTAAATCATTTTCTTACTTCAAAACATAACTTATTACAAAAAGTTAAAAATAACAACATATTTGGAAAATAGGCTAATTAATTTTCAATGGGCCGGGAGGAAAACCCAACGCAGCAGGTGGGAAACGGGAATCAAGGCATTAACTTTCATTAGATTTACATGTACATTAGGAGTGGGTTTTACAGAGGTAAAAAATAGGGACAGCGGTCCCAAATAGGTCGTCCGTTTATATGGGTAGTTTGGTTGCAATTGTACTTCATCTGGTTAAATGTAATCAATTTTACATATGCAGCCAATTTTACATATGCAGCCAATTTTACATATGCAGCCAATTTTACATATGCAGCCAATTTTACATATGCAGCCAATTTTACATATGCAGCCAATTTTACATATGCAGCCAATTTTACATATGCAGCCAATTTTACATATGCAGCCAATTTTACATATGCAGCCAATTTTACATATGCAGCCAATTTTACATATGCAGCCAATTTTACATATGCAGCCAATTTTACATATGCAGCCAATTTTACATATGCAGCCAATTTTACATATGCAGCCAATTTTACATATGCAGCCAATTTTACATATGCAGCCAATTTTACATATGCAGCCAATTTTACATATGCAGCCAATTTTACATATGCAGCCAATTTTACATATGCAGCCAATTTTACATATGCAGCCAATTTTACATATGCAGCCAATTTTACATATGCAGCCAATTTTACATATGCAGCCAATTTTACATATGCACCTAGACCTTTGACCTTGGTATGTGACCTTTGACCTCATTAACATATGAAAGTTTCCATGTTGCATCTATGACCGAGGTTTGGTTGCAATTGGTCATTGTATGGAAAAGAAATGGACAATACAAAAATAGGGACAGCCGTCCCAAATAGGTCGTCCGTTTATATGGGTAGTTTGGTTGCAGTTGTACTTCATCTGTTTAAATGTAATCAATTTGACATATGCAGCCAATTCTACATCTTGACCTCGGGTGACCTTTGACCTTGGTATGTGACCTTTGACCTCATTAACATATGAAGGTTTCCATATTGCATCTATGATCCAAGTTTGGTTGCAATTGATCATTGTATGGAAAAGAAATGGACAATACAAAAATAGGGACAGCCGTCCCAAATAGGTCGTCCGTTTATGGGTAGTTTGGTTGCAATTGTACTTCATCTGTTTAAATGTAATCAATTTTACATATGCAGCCAAGTTTACATCTTGACCTCAGATGACCTTTGACCTTGGTAAGTGACCTTTGACCTCATTAACATATAAAGGTTTCCATGTTGCATCTATAACCAAGGTTTAGTTGCAATTGGTCATTGTATGGAAAAGAAATGGACAATACAAAAAGTGTGTACTAACACTGCAAATTATGAGCGTTTACTTTTGGACAAACTAAAAGTATACTCAAAAGTAAACAGAATACTAAACACTTATGTGAGCCCAACAACTAAGCTGTTTTCTACCCACCCTTTCGTAAATAACTGTCCCATCATATCACAGATGGTTGAAACATCTGTGATTATATTCACTCACTTGGAGCGTGCTTTGAGGTCAATTGGGTGCAAAATGCAAGGAATTTTTAAGTTTTGCGTGTACTTTTATGTTGACTTTTGTGTTTAGAATTGCATTTACTTTTGCGTTTACTTTTAGTTTGTCCAAAAGTAAACGCTTGAATTTCACATCTTGATCTCAGATGACCTTTGACCTTGGTATGTGACCTTTGACCTCATTAACATATGAAGGTTTCCATGTTGCATCTATGACCGAAGTTTGGTTGCAATTGGTCATTGTATGGAAAAGAAATGGACAATACAAAAAGTGTATACTACATTTTACATCTTGAACTCAGATGACCTTGGTATGTGACCTTTGACCTCATTAACATATAAAGGTTTCCATGTTGCATCTATGACCAAGGTTTGGTTGCAATTGGTCATTGTATGGAAAAGAAATGGACAATACAAAAAGTGTATACTAAATTTTACATCTTGACCTCAGATGACCTTTGACCTTGGTATGTGACCTTTGACCTCATTAACATATAAAGGTTTCCATGTTGCATCTATGACCAAGGTTTGGTTGCAATTGGTGATTGTATGGAAAAGAAATGGACAATACAAAAAGTGTATACTACATTTTACATCTTGACCTCAGATGACCTTTGACCTTGGTATGTGACCTTTGACCTCATTAACATATAAAGGTGTCCATGTTGCATCTATGACCAAGGTTTGGTTGCAATTGGTCGTTGTATGGAAAAGAAATGGACAATACAAAAAGTGTATACTAAATTTTACATCTTGACCTCAGATGACCTTTGACCTTGGTATGTGACCTTTGACCTCATTAACATATAAAGGTTTTTCATGTTGCATCTATGACCAAGGTTTGGTTGCAATTGGTGATTGTATGGAAAAGAAATGGACAAAACAAAAAGTGTATACCAAATTGTTGACAGACACACACACAATGGATGGGGTGGGGTGGGGGTGGGGGGGGGGGGGGGTAGTGATGATGTTTCCCTCAATCCGCATGAAAATTGCATGGTCAAAATCGCATAAACATTTTAATTGAGCTACAAGTTACAGTACAAAACTTTGACGATCGCCATTTTTTAGGCCAGGAACGTCCCCATTTATACAGATAGACACACTTGTATCGGTGCTTCTTCGCGTTGCAGAGCTGTCGGCCTAATTCCTGGAAATTCTTTTTCATTTCGCGTCACAAAACGTGTGCTCCCGGAACCCTTCACCATTTTTAACACAAATGACCATGACCCATGACCTGATGTCGATCGTAATTAATTAAACTAAAAATTAGTCTCGAGTCTCGACTACATTTTTTGCACGCTACATGTGCGGTCGCTACACATCGGCGTATTAGCACACGCTTTTAGTGGATTGGTGCGTAGGCTTTAAATGAGTTAAAGAGGCAGGTAACCAAATCGAACAAGTTCGAATAAACTCGGTCGGGCCAAGTTCGCTCCAGTGACATAATGTGCAGAATAATAGGTCTTTACTAATGCATTGCAAGTATAGGACAGAAGATTCGAACTGCATAATAATGGTTGCAATTGGTCATTGTATTTTGTATGGAAAAGAAATGGACAATACTAAAAGTGTGAACTAAATTTTACATATTGACCTCAGATGACCTACGACCTTGGTATGTGACCTTTGACCTCATTAACATATGCAGGTGTCCATGTTGCATCTATGACCAAAGTTTGATTGCAATTGATTATTGTATGGAAAAGAAGTGGACAAAACATTTTAGGGCAGAGTTGGGCGGGGCGAGACATAAGTCTGTCTTGAAAATAGAGGGCGCAAATTCATTTTATGGACCGGAATTCTGTTCAGGTATAAGCGGAATCTAATTCATATAGGAGGAATACTACACGTCGAGAATTAATCGGGTTTTCGACATTTGTTTTTCTGGATAATGATTTGTTGAAAATACTATAACATGACAAATCAACAAACAACGTATTTTATTGAAAAATTACATACAATTCAACTGAAAATGTAATTCAAGAACTAAAAAAGGTAACAAATAAAAGAAGTAATAATCAGAGACAATACAAGTTCGCCTACGTTCTTGATTAGGATTGTTCAACTTATTTTAACTTGCAGACATTTGGTTATTCAACTCCATTGGTTTGGGGAATTATTTAAATTAAAGTTGTACGGTACCTGGGAATGTGATAGAATAATTCGATAGGTATATCCGTGATTACGTGTTTAAACCAATACGAATTGGTAAACTTCGGCGAATTGTGTCCAGCGTTGTCTGAACGTTGTTATATTATTGATGGTTAAAAAACACCACCACCATTTGAGCAGGTAAAAATAAGACACACATTGAAATGAAACTTGCAACGCGAGTGGCTAAACACACCAATCACATCACACGCCCCTATACCCAAACTATCCTGCATACAACAACACACATCCTAAAGTCTTCCCCACATACACCCAAATATTGCACAGAAAGCAGCCTACCAACGATGACAATGATAACTATTTCTAACACCACACATGCCACATCACTCATTGTAACAAACCTATTTAACAAGCATATTTAATATGATCATAATCATTTATTATTAAAATGTAACATAGGCCTATATTATTAAAAATGTAAACATGAACCAATCCTAGGTCATTTTAGAAATCTATCATAGTCTGTAAAGTCGGGGACGAAACCATCCCACGCGTGTTCAGATAAGTTAGGAAATAGTAATACATTGTGTGGATATCATAACACTATTTTCAAAATAGCGCGAAATCATAACTCACATAATGAGGTCGTACTGCAAATTTAACTGCATGATGATTATTAATGGGCCAACAACTGCATACTAACAATATCAGCATTAACTAAATTATCACTGCTACAAAATGTACGCAGAATTGAAAGCTGCGTCGATGATATCAGAACATGGATGAATACAAATTTTCTGAAGTTAAAAACAACTCAAAGACAGAATTTATAATCCTCGGATCCAAACAACAAATCGCAAAGGTCAATATTCAACATGTTAGATTGTTGGGTGAATCTTATGTTGTGCCAGCTGCAAATGTACGCAACTTGGGGGGCTCAAATCTAACAATGGACTGTCATGTGACAGCAGTGTCAAAGACTGCTTTCTGTTCAATCTGAAATATTGGCAGGATCCGGGCGGCGCGTCAATAAATTTTATTTGATATGATTTGATACGATTTGATATGATTTGATATATATCAAATCGTATCAAAATGTCCCAATTTCGAACCTATTTGATATGATTTTGATATGATTTGATACAGTAGTGTTTTGATACACATTTGATAGTATCAAAAGTGTATCAAATTTCGGGCAGGACATCTAACAAGGATGCAGCTGAAACCATCATTCATGCATCACATAGGTTACGTTCTTATGTTTTTAGTATACTTATACGCACTGCCCTCAATAGTCGAGAAATGGTAATAATGTTGTCGTTGATTGCCACATCCGGGTAATTTGAGTGTAACGCTATGGGAAAACATACAATTTCTTGGTGGCTTTTTTATGAAAAAATGCCGGACATTTCATCCATAAAATGCATAACACTTTGAAGAGTGGGACTAAGGCTACCGGCTAGCTGGCATACTTTGGGGATAGCATACCTTTTAAAAGGTCAGTAAGGTGGGGAACACAGATGTCATGCGAAATACGTGAAACTTCGTACTTGCAGATGGCATTTCTCAAAGAGAGTAGTTTTAATCACAGAATAAGTTAGTGTAGCTGATACAATGTGTTTCTAGCTTTCCATTGATATCAAATATGTGGTATTTACCAGCCAAATAATGTGTTAAAAAAGCAAACCAAGGTATACCTTTAGATTTGACCTTTAGTAGGGGATGTACAGCAATGTACAGCTATGCACAGTCTCACGGTAAACTATAGGGGCATGTACATTCCTATGCACTCATATGTATTTGTAGTTGGCGCGCATATTTAGTCTGCTAAGCAGCAGGATTGAATAGCGCGTGCAAGGGTCCCATTGTCATATCGATTGGCTGATATGTACAATAGCATCTGAGACTAATAATATGTACCTAAAGAGATAAGAAGCACGGTACAGCTATTCATCGCTGTACACGGTCCGATGCGGATATTATTTAGTCAATCGCCAATCGATTATCATCATTCAGTTTAATTTGTAGCACGACCTCATTATTTGAGTAAGCGCGCTATTTGAATCCAGTATTATCCACACGTTTACACTTAACCTGAACACACTTTAGCATGGGATGGCTACCGACATACAGAACGTGATAGATTTCTAAAATGAATATACATTTATATCGCTATATTTTTGGCATTTCAGAAGTGATATGACAATTAAAACCTATTGGGTACATTCATGGGCATATACACAAGGTATTTATGATAACAAAGTTCATGGTAATGTGCTTATATTTAACATGAATTGAGAAACAAATGTTATACTTTAATTCATAAACAAGTTCTCCAGGCCCGTAACCAGGTGGGGCGGGGCTGGAGGAACAATGGGGGGGGGGACCTTTTACGAGTTTTTGGGTACCAATACGTGTACCTTTTCCAAAAAATACGCCCCCCCCCCCCTAAAAAATCCTGCTTACGGGCCTGAGTTCTTCAAAACATCACTTTTTTTAGTTTAATCATTGTTTAATTCATAATGACAGTCAGTCGTTAGCGCAATCACTAATGAGAGAGGTTCCAACAGTTTTGACAGGTTTAGACAATATTAATTTGATTGTTAGCTTTCAGTGTATGTGTTCTTTTTATTTCAAATAACATATGAGTCCCCAAAATTCCCCAAAATAATTCATTTTTGGTCGAATAAATCGATAGTTCACCACTGGCTCATTATCTATTGAACACGACGGTCGTTTCAATGAGTAGTCATGGCCGAGCGGTTAAGGCTATAGACTATAAATCTATTGGATTCTCCCCCGTGCCGGTTCGAATGACGAAATTTTGTTACAATAAGCGATTTTGTCTGTGTATTGGAAAATGGCGTATATTTTTACTCCACACATTTTCAGAGTATATTACTGCATTATTTCCAAGATGTTTCAAATTTAAATGTCGGGAACGAGTTTACATTTTACAAATGTGTTATTTTTTCTTTGGGAGAAATTTGCTATCAAACACGATAATAATATGTGGTAATTGTGCCGGTTTATCAGGAAAGGCAGGAAATACTGTTATTGTATAAGAAATATATTGTTATATCCATTATCCTTTTTATTACCTGGAGTTCATGGGTTTTCTAAACCACAGTTCAAATTTTAGCCCATTAGACAATCATGACGAAATGAGAAGGGTTTGAAATAAGCCGCTCCTAAACTAATTAGTATGCACATCCAATCGGAGTGCGTGTCTTCCGCAAGAAATCGTGCATATTTCATTTCACAGTGAACGCTTTTTGTGTGTGCTAACGACTGACTGATGAATCTAAATACAAACTATGATATTTGGTTATCACAATACATTGTTTATAAATATGTTCAAGAATGTACCCAATAGGTTTTAATTGGCATATCGTCAGCCTGCTTCGATAATTGCCTAATTCATTTTTTCTAGTTCTTAGAAAACAACAAAAGTATGAAACCTGTTACCTGTGTACCTGTTACTCATTTTGCATTATTGATGGATGGATATTCATTATGTGGAATGACGCTTGTATTGTTGATGTTAGGCTTGAATTGTTGATGCGACTTGGATTAGTGCATCCATGCACGCCAATTGAGGATTGGCGCGCTACTAATCCAAGTCATTAGAAACAGATGAACACAGCCATACAATAATTTGATTAATTCCATGGATTTGTCAATGCAAATTCAATAATGCAAAATGAGTAACATGTTGGAGTGGTCTGGTGGTCCTTTTAAAACAAAGCTCTTCATTTATCAACCCTTTTGATTGGTCAATAACTTAGGTATTATAACAGCATGTGCATAATGTATAATGAAGTCATGATTTATGCAAAAAACTCAATTTTGCTGAAAAGTGAGTTAGGCAATTATCGAAGCAGGCTGACGATATCAAGGTCTGTGAGTCGGTCACCATCCCGTACTAAAGGAAATTAAGAATAGTGTAATACACGTGTGGAAAACACTGGATCAACAATAGCGCGCTGCTACTCAAAGGATGAGTTCGCGATACAGATTAAACTGAATGATGATTAAATCGATGGGCCATCAACTATAACAATGTCGCAACGGACCATGGATCGCTGCACATGGCAGGTATCAATGGGCGCTTCTTATATCTTCAGAGCATATGTACACAATCTTACAGACTTAATACCTCCGTGAGCAACCAATTAACATAGAGGTTAACCTTTGGTGACATGCTTGTATGTTGTTGGCAAGTGGTTATATAACCTTGGTGTCAATCAAATATGTTGGAGACTTTCAATAACTGTTTAAGGGCGATAGAGGGCAGGGGGCACAATTTATACTTCTAATCTAGGGGGGTTGGGGTACCGCGCCATTTTGCGATATTTTGCGAAAACGATCGTGGTTGTCACGTGATACGTACAGTTGAAAAAAATATTTACACTGTTTTAACGAAATGCACTATGGGATTGTGTTACCAGCCTAAAATCAAAGAGGTCGCAAACTTGCTTACAACTGAACTCAATTTAAAACACTTATTTATCGCGCAATAATATAATTGTTTACGCATTTTAATTGTTTAGATACAAAGTTAAATAAATCAAGAGTAAAATGATAGATAAATAAATAAAAAGACAACTATAAACGCATGGGCGGTCTTTATAATTTATAAAAATTGACATAACAATGATGTTACATTAATCTACCATCAAGTTAAAAATAAAAGGATAACAAGCAATTTCCGGGACTCGAACCCGTGATTGCCGATTGCCAACGACACGTCCAACGTACGCACGCCACAGAGACCGATGACTATAATTGTGATAGTTTTATTATTTAGTCATATTTATTTTATTTGTAAAAGAACGGATTTTTATTGTGCCATTTTTGCCAAATTTGTGTGTTTCTCTCACACAAAATGCGTTTGTAATGTGATGATACTCCTTATTTTTGAAAGAAAGGTAAAAAACGTTGACATTTTCGAACACAAGAAATGCCGTCATTTATACGGTCCAAAAACATTGGTAGCGGTATGGTGTAGAAGTCCCACGTATGCAAATGATCTCACTGAATACAATGTCATGCTCTACCACACATCAACCCGGTAAGTCCATACCCTTACCCAATCATTGCTTGACTGAAACGTTGCATTATTCATGTTACGATCTGTTATACACAGCGAACATGCACCGGGGTCATGGGTTAATGCGCTAGTAATTCTACATTCCCGACAGACACTCTGTTCAAAGGCACAAAAAGTGGACTTGTTTAAAGCATTTTTTTTGCAATTCAGAGGTGTGCAGTTCGATTTTCTTTCTCAAATTGTTTAGAAAACCATCCATTTTAGAACATCTGAAATTTAAAATGAACTGCACACCTGGGAAAGTATGATGCCAAGGGCATATTTTTTGCACGTAAATCCAATACAAGAGTTCTGAAAATCGACAAAAATATGACGTCATAACCATTGCTTCGGGACAAAATGGCGCGGTACCCCCCCCCCCCCCCCCCCTACTTCTAATCTAAGTGGCATTTGTAACATCCAGACTTGACTCCAGCAAGGGACGCACCATTTGTTTTTTCAGGGGGGGTGGGCATGGAAGTTGGGGTCGGTTTTTTTATTTTTAAAACTTCCATGCCCCCCCCCCCCCCTGAGTATCTAATGGTGCGTCCCTAACTTACATACATGTAATAACTTCTATGGAATTATAATATCACAACTCTCTCGCCTTCAACGATTGCAGAATATAGTCGTCCGGATTATTACATATACTAAGAGAACAGATTGCCAGATAACAGCGCTTTATAAATTACCATTATTATTATTTATTAACAATGCCACGTCCATACCTGCAAATTTCCTGTAAATCACTTTGATAGCGCGATTCAACTACAATTGCCCCTTGACTTGAAGGAATTGCCCCATTGCACCTCAAGATAAATTTGAAAGTGTCAGACCTGGATCGTTGCACATGAATGGTATGAATGGGCGCTTTTTATCCCATAACCCTAACCCACCCGGTGGATTTTCCAACAAAATTTTTTTCAAGCGAAAAAAGCACACACAACAAGAGGTGCCACGCCCCGGGGTTTGAACCCACGACCTCTCGGTTGGCGGGCGGACACTCTACCAACTACGCCACGGGGGAAGCTGTGCTGGGCGAGTGTATTCGCCCAGCTATATAGCTTACAGCCATTATTTCAGACAAAAACCTCAGCGCCAGGTGGAACCAGGATGCTGGGAAATGGGATTTCATGGGATCTGGGGCTGTAAGGGTTAATCAGGGTAAAATTAGAGAAAAAAAGTGAAAATTAAAAAGAAGAAAAAAAATCGTTCAATAACCCTAACCCACCCGGTGGATTTTCCAACAAAAAGCACACAACAAGAGGTGCCACGCCCCGGGGTTTGAACCCACGACCTCTCGGTTGGCGGGCGGACACTCTACCAACTGCGCCACGGGGGAAGCTGTGCTGGGCGAGTGTATTCGCCCAGCTATATAGCTTACAGCCATTATTTCAGACAAAAACCTCAGCGCCAGGTGGAACCAGGATGCTGGGAAATGGGATTTCATGGGATCTGGGGCTGTAAGGGTTAATAGGTATATTTGATCAGGTCAAACTATCCGATCCCAAGTCCACTGGCGACACTGCGAGCGCTGGGCTTCCCAGGCCAAATGTTCAAATGCCATCATGGTTTATAGTGCACCGACCGGGGGATAGAAGTTGTAGGCCCGTCCCTCGAAGTGATGCTGGCCGTGTTATTCCGTGTGGTGTAGGAGGGTTAGGGTTAATACACAGACTTAAATTGTTTAACTGTATGTTTACGCCACACTTTTGTTATAAATGTCTATTTGATTGTATCGTTCTGTATGTTACTTGCACATTGCTCTCTTGATCCTTATCTTGTTACCTGCTGCTTTTGCTGTTCTTTATACGTCTTGCTGATTTGTTCACTTTTAATATTAATAGGCTATATTAAAAAGATCTTTTGTCTTAACGCTCTTCAGTTTTTCAAAACCTAATACGGAATGCGTTCTTTTTAAAGTTTTTAAAAATAAAAAAATTATAAATATAAAATATTGAAATCCTTGTAAAAGTGATCTTTTGTATTTAAAGTGATATGATCAATGAAAATCTGAAAAATCTGTGAAACTTTGGTTTTTTGTGTTTTTTTTGAAAACATTTTTTAAAAAAGATTTTTTTTTGTAACAGGCATCAATTAACTAACAAGCGCGGGAGCTTTGAGACAAAATATTTTTTAATATAGCCTTATTATTATTATTATTACAGGGCTATGAAGTCTTTGAGTGTTTCGATATGCCTATGCCCTTGAGAATAGCACCTCTGTAACTCCTGTACAATCGATACATGCCCTGATCGTTAAGATGTACTCCGTCCGCACAAAACACGGGTACTTCAGTAGCCCACAAGCCACGATGACGCCAATAGTGTACGTGATCCTTCTCCGCTAAATTGACATACAAGTATTGATTGAGCACTTGTGCATTAATGTTGTAGTTGGGATGAGGCCCGGGGGGGGCACTCAACTTTTTTTTGGGTAGGGGTGTGCCGCCCAGGGTCTCAAAAAGGGGGGCTAAAGAACTGAACTGAGTGGATTTTATGACGAAAAATAGGGTCTTAGGAACTGATTTTTTTCCAAAAAATAGGTCTTAAGAACTGGCCTATAGTTCAATTTTCGATTTATTTTGGTTTAAGAACGCAAAATTTTCGAAAAATTGGGGCTTTGGAACACAAAATTGGTGCTTTGGAACGCAAAATTTCGCGATTTTTGAATTTTCAATAAAAATGGGGTCTTAAGAACTGATGCAGGCTCAAAAGGGGGGTCATAAGAACTAGCAGCAGAGGGTGAAAAAGGGGGTCTTCAGCGCGGCACATACCTATACCCTTTTCAAATGTCAGTGCCCCCCCCGGGGGATGAGGGAGTTCTAAACGATGTAAAGTTTGGCATATAAATACAAAACTCACGCCCATAGCAAGGAGGGCGTCGCATAGGTCGTCAATTGCGGAACCCACCGTTTTAGGCTTAACGTAGGGGTTGCATAGGTCATCTGACCCAATCTCGACAATGACAAGCCAGGGCTTAATATTATTCACAACATCCATGTCATTCTGTAGCAGGGATGATACCGTTCGCTCCCCATCATGGCCATGTACCACAAATTGTATATCTGACCTGCCCAACCCCATATCGGTGGTGTACCGTGATGACGGGTGCTGAATAAAATCACCAAACTGTTGCACTAAGGAGTGACCAAGGAGGAGAACCCGTCTATGCTCCGAGAGCGCTTGGGGCGCTGCCATTGTCAATATGCGTGCTACTGGGGGTTTTGAATTAGACCCTTTCTGCTGTGCTCCATAAACCGTTCCTTCTTGTTGGGTTGGAAAACTAGCAACTTGCTGTTGGGATTCAAAGTTAGTTCCTGGTTGAGGTCCACAACTGGAACCATATTGTGTAACGCTCCCAAGGCTACTGTATCCTGACTGATGTCCGACACTTTGGGAACTGATTGGTGAACCAATATCGGATCCATGCGAACTACCTTCACCTTGAGGTCCACAGTCATACGTGCCGTGCCTGTAACCAGATGATTGTGTTCCATAATTTGAAGTCTGTTGACCTATGCCTGAAGGATTGGGATATCCCTGAAACATAAATCCACAAAATTGTATCAGTCAATCAATAGCAAAGACTCTTCAGTTTAAACATTTATTCGCATTATTTTGTGTTTCGAAATGAAAGCAAGCGTTTCGGCATGCTTCTCAACTACTGCCCTGTGTACCATTTCTGTGCGTCATATTCATGCATGATGCGATTATAATGGCCTTAAAATGATTGTCATGTCATTACAAACACCTTTTAAGATTTAAAAGTATGTATTAAGAGCACTGGTAACTTCGCTTATATAACAGTCACAAGTGGCTAAAATTAATGTCGCTATCAATTTGTTTCCCTAAGTTGTTATTTCATTACCACCCCTAAGAATTTCTCCGGTGGCACTAAAATCCAACCTCAGCAATATTTCTTGGAAAAATAATAGAGATGTTGTATTTTTACAACTTACATGACATTATCTTTCAAATATCTATTTTAAACCTGTAATGGTAATTGGTAGTAAGTATTCTGACAATATTTTTGATATCTGTTTTTATTAATGTATCAGTGTTTTTACTCTGCATTATAAAATTTATAGTGATGATATACCAAAGAAGATTTCTTGATGCACCCCAGGATGCTTCACTTTCATCACATGACCACAGGATTTCTGTCACCAGTGTCTACTGGTTCCCATTGACATTACAGTGCAAGGAAATGCTTATAAAATTGTTAAATGAGGGTCTTTAAGAAAATCCTTTTGCAAGTAATATGATTGATGTGTATTTAATACAGTCCTCTTTTGATTTTCTTAAAGACCCTTTATTTTTATGAATACAAGTTTTAGTTGGGATTCAACTTCTTTTAATATTTATATAAGTTACCCTATCTGCACCATGTATTTAGATGGTAGAGGTCAGACGACCTCCAGCTGTTAATTACTTTAACACATGTGTGGGACTGTTTGTTTTGCTGATAAGCCCTGCTGATACTGTAGGGGCGCTAAGCATTATGGGGTACATCAAGAAATCTTCTTTGATGATATACCTAATAAAATCAATCCATCAAACTTCTTGAATGTTGACCGCTTAGTAAAAAATAGGGACAGCGGTCCAAAACAGGTCGTCCATTTATATGGGTAGATTAAACATGTTAAAAACAAGGTGGCAAACCACAGGAATCAGGCAACTAGAAAGAAAGAGGTTAGACCACTGGCGGATCCAGGATCGTCAAAGTGGGGGCTGCAAGTAGAGTTAAAACCTGTGTCTTATTTGTAATTCTACTTGCAGTCCCCGTTATGTAAATAAGTAAACATCATAATGTAAATAAATAAATATCCTGGAGCTTGTTGCATCTATGACCCAAGTTTGATATAAAATTGGATGGATTGAGCGTGATACACAAAGATATTGGTCGAGCTATGAGTTTTAAAAAATATTGTGCGAGACGCAGTCGAGCACAATATTTTCAAAACTCATAGCGAGACCAATATATTTGTGTATCATGCGAAAAAATCCGTCTGATTTTATCATTATATTATGCAGTGAGAATCTGACTCGATACTCGAGAAATGACTTGAGCCTGTCAGATAAATGAATAACACTGTACTAAAAAGTAATAGTCTGTAGGCCTATACTTTCCAAACTGTTCAACATTTCTGGTACACTAACAGAAAGACAGAACAAAAGCTCCAAAACAAATTCCAAACACGTAACAAGTTCAAGTTTTACAGTTAGCAATAAATTCAAAAGACATATTTCGGCGATCGTCTGTTTTCAACATTAAAAACACACACGATTGTTTATGTAAACGTAAAGCTTACATTGACTTACAAGTTACAGTACAAAACTTTGACGATCGCCATTTTTTAGGCCAGGAACGTCCCCATTTATACAGATAGACACACTTGTATCGGTGCTTCTTCGCGTTGCAGAACTGTCGACCTAATTCCTGGAAATTCTTTTTCATTTCGCGTAACATAACGTGTGCTCCCGGAACCAGTCACCATTTTTAACACAAATGACCATGACCCGACCCGATGACCCGATGTCGATCGTAATTAATTTAACCAAAAATTAGTCTAGAGTCTCGACTACATTTTTTGCACGCTACACGTGCGGTCGCTACACATCGGCGTATTAGCACATGCTTTTAGTGGATTCGTGCGTAGGCTTTAAATGTATTAAAGAGGCAGGTAACCAAATCGACCAAGTTCGAATAATATCGGTCTGGCCAATATCGCTCAGTGACATAATGTGCAGAATAATAGGCCTTTACTAATGCATTGCAAGTATAGGGCGGAAGATTTGAACTGCATAATAATGATATAAAATTGGATGGATTGAGCGTGATACACAAAGATATTGGTCGAACTATGAGTTTTAAAAAATATTGTGCGAGACGCAGTCGAGCACAATATTTTTAAAACTCATAGCGAGACCAATATATTTGTGTATCATGCGAAAAAATCCATCCAATTTTATCATTATTATGCAGTGAGAATCTGACTTGACCAAAAAAATCAAAAAAAATCAAAAAAAATCACCATAATATTGTAAAAATATCAATAACATTTCTTTTTTCAAAGTACAAACAATTAATTTTGTTTCCTAATTTTTATTTTTATTTTTAAAAATCCCAAAAATGTCTCAAAAAATTGCAATAAAAACAAAAAAAACCCACACCTGACGAAGGATGCAGCCATAAGGTCTCTCTCTCCCACGGACGACCTTAAAATCAAGTTTGTGGGGATGAATCATGACCTCATGCAAGCCTACATCTAATAGTTCTTGGAGGGCCTAAAATATTTGTAAAATTAGGCATATCTCATGGCCAAATAACCTTGTTTGTTATGTCTTTCTTGGTTTTATTTAGAAGTTCTGTTCAAAGATCACACATCCATTGCTTGAAATTTGGCTGGGACATGGAAAGCTCAACAGCTGTAATTAAATGAAGGGGTTTGTGAATACTTTTGGAAGCTGAAGATATAACGTCTAAAGAGGAGGTGATTCATGATGGAAATTTCTGTATATTTGAAGTGATGCTGAGGATGAATTACCTTCATCTCTGTAGATCTGTTCAGTGGCTCCTCCATACGCCTGTGACTCTCTTCGTGTTCCCTCTGTGATGACGGCAGCTCCTCATCCTCCCTAAGCTGGCTCTTCATGTCTCGTAACAGATGATCCTGTTGAGGAATTCAGAAGAGTTTGTATTATGGAACAAACATTGCCAGCTAACTGTCAAGTGTCCCTAGTGGTAAAGTGTGACGTACATGCAGCAGAATCAATTCCATTTCCCCAATTATAACCTTTAGATCCTACTTTTATCCCGGTTCAATTAGGGGGGGGGGGGGGGGGGGGGGGGGGGGGGGGGGGGGGGGAGGCATTCCAAGGTATATTTGAAAACATTTTTTTGTTTCTTAACAATACTACATTTTATCTTGACCGCTCTATATAGATTGGCATACAGTATGAACCCCTTCA